>OZ026615.1:57984988-58309988 GCA_964020975.1 Hermodice carunculata | reverse complement strand
TTCAGAAGTATTCAGGTTGTGTCTACCTTGCTGCACCTCATCATAGAGCATGATGTAACATGATTTTATTTTAGTGAAAGTAAACACAAGGGTAAATACTAGAAATGCATGGAGTGAAACAACATTTTGGTCCTAGATATACATTCCAGGGCTGGCACTAAAGGCTTCAAAAAATGTCTTCATGGCATAAATGCTATGTAAAGAGATAAAAATATCATTATTCTGTTTTCGGGGCTGTCCATACTTGTCAACATTTTCATCTATGTCCAAAATGACCATAATATGACTCAAACGCTCAGATAAGGAGTGCACAGTTTTCCTTGTCCAAGCTTAATAAAGTAAATTTATTCTTATATAGGTATTTTAGCAAACAAAAGGAACAAACAAAATATAAAACTGTACTTTGATGTTCCTTTATTATTTAAAAAAAAAAAAAAAAAAGATATTGGTATTCTACAAACTCTCCTGCTTTGATTGTAGCAACAACTATTATATTATATTTATTATAAATTATTTTTTTGTAAATAATATTAATAGTGTTTGATCAGTGAAATTGATGCTGAATGTCCAGTCCATACATCACTACACATAAACATTGTTCACTAAAAATTTGATTTTACCAGCTTATGACTCTTCCTCTGTGTAGCTTGTGACCTGTGAAGCTCTGGTGTTTGAGTAATTGATATCTTTTACCAAATTTAGAGTCACAGATTTTGCAAACATGCTGCTGGATTTCTTCAAAATCTTTTGTCAGTCTCTTGCCACCATGAATTAAAGACTTGTGCCTGGTCTCATTGGCAGATGATGTGATAAACATGGGTTAAAATGCAAAGTGACACCTGGTGGCAAGTTGAAATTTTACAGGGGAACTAAAAATGTTGGATGTAGAAAACCAACATTTTTTAGAGGTGAAAGTTATGGTCATCTGGCTCTGACCCCCTCCCTCCCCCCCCCCCCCCAGGCCATTTTGGACATAGATGAAAATGTTGACAATTATGGATGGCCCTTAAATGTACTGGCAAATGACAATTTATAGGTAACCACTCCAGCAAAGTTTGGTACAGAAATGCTCACTGTGCACTGATGTTATAACTGTTTGGTCTGGGAGAAATCAAGTGGGTAAGGCAAAAGTACCACCCATTGCGTGTTTTTATTCCTGTATACTACATAGATAAATACAGTATGAATGCTTGAGATGGATATTAAATACCCACTGTTGGCATACAGTAGGTGCTGCCTGCAGATTTGACCCATTTTCACATTGCAGAGGACACTATTTCAAATGGGTGAAACTATTTTGAAGCTTTTTTTTTTTTTTTTTTATTTTGAATTTTATACCCCCTTCAATAACTGTGGAATAACTCTATTCCCTATTATTATGTGGGTACATATGACTACTGGAATTAGCCGGTAGACCATCTTAGCTTTGGCCTGTGACGTCACAGACTCATCACCATGGAAGCACGTACCAACAGAGATACAGCTTCTCTCACCACATCACTCGATGGGTGGACCGTTTTTTCTTCCACGCAGAGAAACTTTCTCCCTGCGTTTGACATTGCTCACGTTTCCTTAGCAACATCAAAAGTTATACCCGAGTATAAAAATGCAAGTCCCAACTGTCATGACCGGTATCTGATGAGCCCCACGGGAGGCGAAACTGGTCGTACTATTTCTACTGCTTTACATATAGTATTCCTAACTTCGGAAGCTGTCAGCCCTTGCCTGTGTTTCCTTATATTTTGAAGCTATGCTTTTGACAAGGTCATACTTCAATGTACTGAATGCATGTAGGGGTCTTTTATGAAGTTATACACAAGAGTGCATGAAAAAAAAAATACTGATTGAATGTAACTGCTTAATAAAAATTTGAAAGCAAAATTATTTCCATGGAATTTGATGTTAAGTGACACAATGTAGAGGCCCACTGCACAAATTCTGGTGGAGATACAGTGTCCATTATGGAGTGATCACTACCCACAGTTGGTACTTGCCACTCTGCACAGGTGTATATAACACAGGAGGTACAGGGAAATGAAGTGGGCCTGAAACTAAAGGCCAAATAGTTGGTAAGTGTCCACTGCAAACAGGCGTCTGCTGCTGCAAGTTTTGTTTCACATGGACATATACGGTAGCACCTGATGTGAGTGGCCATCCCTTCTGGAGGAAAAAAAATGGCCACATACAACAAGTGAGCTTTCAGCATAGGTAAATTTACATAGAAGATGATGCCTGTGTATGGAGAGTGTGGCCATATAAATGCAGGTAGCCCTTCACAGCAGTGGCTGTAAACAGCAGGTACCACTGTACAACACAGCTGCATTGTGGTACAGGAAATTGATGCATATGAATTAAGAGTGCCATCACCGGGTGCTTCTAATTAGTGGCTTTTAACCACACAGACCCTTATGTCAGGGTACCTGCCAACAGAATGATGCAAGGTTGTAAGTTCATACCATAGATATTAGCGTAAGTCTGCGTACCTGGGGCAATTTGTATTGAAGGTCACATGCTTAAGCTTCCTTAAGTGCATCGTAACATCTTCTGAGCTTCCAATGTCTAATCTCTTAAGTGAAGATATTAAAGGAAAACAACTAGGCCTGTGGTGGTTCCCACGTTTGCAGTAACAGAAGTGTGGCCGGTTTCGTTGTCAATGAAGCTCATCAGAGACAAACTAATGACTGGTACGATATGCATGTACATCAGGGTATAACACGCGTAACTAACACTGTGGTGTGTATTATGACGTACTCGATGTTATGTACCAATGTGTATTGTAGCAGTCGGATTTGACGTATCATAGTACTAGCCCTGGTTGTGACAGTAGCCAGCAGTTGCAAATACAGTGGTACCTCTCTTGAGAGACCGCACCATAGGGGCGGTCTCTCAAAAGAGGTACCACTGTACTGTAGGGACAGTGACATTGCAGCAGGATGACCTGTGGTCATTTGCATGTATTGATGCTAGGTGCATGTGTAGTGGCCTGTTACCTCTTTAATAAAATGGTTTTACCAGCTTGTTAGGTCAGAAAAGTGATACTTCCTGAGGGTGCAATGGTGTTGATGGACAGATAAACTGGAACATGTATCTTTTTAAGTGAAGATATTGCCTTCTAATATGTTTACATATGTAATACATGTAACTGTACATTTAAAAGATGTTATTATTTTCATGTTTTACAAGCAAAATATGTTTACTCCTCCTGTCAGTTAACTCTTTCTGTGTTAATGATAATAAGTGTTACACTCATATGAAGTATATATTAATGAATTCAGATTCAAAATCTTCACAAAAAGACCTTTCATTTAAGTACCAGCATGTCTGTATTTCCAGAGGAAAAGAAATTAGTCCAAGTCAACAGCTTTCCTCAGCAAGCCTTGGGATAGTGCCCCCCACACACACTGATGAAAACTGTTGACTCAGTCTGCCACTTGGCACTGAAAGGGTTAACTGAAAATTATTTTGTTGTGAGAAAGAGACCATTTGTGCAAATAGGTATGCTATGTGACATGATAATATGTTAGCAGGATAGATTATGTTTGTCTTGACCATGCAGGTAGGTTGCCCACATATATTTTGCTAAATGTGACGAGACTGAATATTTGCAAACTCTCCCCTGTAGATTAAAGCAAAGTGTGTGAAAATGGTTAGTTACCTAAAGCGCTACCACCACATACTCCCTCCTGCCAGTTCGAAGTGGTACGAAGACAATTTGGCTTCACTGTCACTTTACCTACCCTCCGCACTGGCTTGCCATTATCACAGATATACCCAGCCGGATCAAAGATTCCTGAACCGCAGCATTTCCGATCAGTCCCATCATCAGGCAAATTGTGCAGTTTGCCTTGGCAGCAAGTCTGTTTAACAATGAAGTAATTTTTGTTGTGGCAGCATTTATCACCTTTGTTTTTGTCAAGTTGTTTTCCCTCACAACATATGGTGTCCTGCTTACCAGTACTATGTGTGTGATGCTTGGGTTCTCGACAGGGCCCATTTCTGCAGCATCTGTAACATATTGTGGAGTGTACATTGTAGTGGCACATGCTTGTGGCCAGCTTCTTAAAACGGAGTTCGTTTCTCGGAGAGAAAATCTGACCATGGACATGAATTAGCCAGGCTAGGGAATCTGGGGGCATGCCCCTGCCCCTGCATTTTTAAAGTGTGTGTCAACACACACTTTTCTTTCTTTCTTTCTTTCTTTCTTTCTTTCTTTCTTTCTTTCTTTCTTTCTTTCTTTCTTTCTTTCTTTCTTTCTTTCTTTCTTTCTTTCTTTCTTTCTTTCTTTCTTTCTTTCTTTCTTTCTTTCTTTCTTTCTTTCTTTCTTTCTTTCTTTCTTTCTTTCTTTCTTTCTTTGTCAGACACTTTTCTCGGACACTATTATACATAGAAACTCCAAACTTGGCATGACTGTACCTCCATACAAGGAGTTTGACCGTTTTATATAGAGGAATGAAGATGTTTAAAATTATGGAAATTAGGGGCATTTGAAATTTTAAATCTTGAATAATTTCAAAACTATTATAGATAGAGATGTCATTTCAACTACTACTAGGGGGTTGTTGACCATTGTGCATGTAATGAATATAAAACAACAGTTGTAGCAATTTAAATTATGCTAATTAGCAGTATTTGAAATTTTCAATCTTGAATATCTTCAACATTATAACAGATAGAGTTGTCATTTCAACTTCTACTAGGGGGTTGTTGACCATTGCACACCTAATGAATTAAAAATAAAAGTTGTAGCAATTTAAATTATGCTAAATAGCACCATTAGACATTTTAAATCTTGGAATAACTGCAAAGCTATAATAGATAGAGATGCCATTCCAACTTCTATTCCTGTGTTATGGACTAGTTGTACATTGCCATACCAATATGCTTTGAAAACACACACACTGATTGGTATGCAGCAAATCATCTTTTCTAGTTTATATATATATATATATATGTTTAGATATGGCATTCCCTGTATTTTGGGAATGTATGACTGTTCTCCGTGTATGTTTGTAAACAAGAAATTAGTTCAATAAAGGGGTTTGTTGGAAGGGGATGAGGGATTTGTTTTAGGTGACACCACCACCACCCCCGGCACAATCCTGCTTTATGGTCAAAGCCAATATGTGGAGACTATGAGAGCAATGTAATACCAAGTGTCTTGTATATGTAATGTGAAAACACAATAGAAAATGTCAAGCAGAGTTGTCAGGTTTACTCACGTGTGCTTGCCAGAGTACACTTTCCCTGAGCAACAGGTCTGTGACTGTGAGTTGTAAGTACTGGATGCACAGCACAGCAGTCCCTGTCTGTCCTCCGCATTGTGACGTCTTCCACCACAACACACTTCTCTGCGTGTGTAGTAGAAACCTGAACCACAGGGCTTCTTGGGATCATCAGGGTCTATTCTGTGGACTTTGCCTCCACTGCATAACTGTAAAGACATCAATATGTAGCACAGTTCCATTGATGCTGTATGACATTAAAGTTAGCCTATATTGTATCCATTGTGACTCCATATGGCATCATGCAATCCCTGTCGAGAGATGTAATATGGTAACAAACTGAAGTGAGTGATAACTTCCTGGATGAGACCACACATAATGGTTTTACGTTATTATGGGGAAGATTTTCTGTCGCTATTTTAAAGGAAACTTGGAAAGGACACCTGCACAAAGAACCTTGAACAAAAGCTGTCAGCTGCTAAATGGAATCGGCCTGTAGCCTCCAAAAAGAGGTCAAGATAAAAAAAGTTGAATCAGATTCGAGATACAAGTTTCATAATGCTTGCACACCTGATACCACAGGAATATTTGTAAGTAACCAAGTGTAATTTTCCAAAGAAGGACACAAGCCAAGAACATGGATCCAAATCTGCAATCAGTGTTTTCATTCATTGCATCAAGTTTGATATGACAATTAGAATACTGCCACCATACATACAGCGTAAGTTCCTTATGGCTGCTGCCCTAAACAGTGTGCAGGTTGATCTTCAGGTTTGTGATGGGTGTGAGAGGTGAATTTAATGGGCAAAAAGGAAAACGGTCGGGCTCAGCAGAGAGTATGTCTCGGGGCCCGGGATGCATGCAGTCCAATGAATGATAGACTCGCCATGACTAGGTGTGCATACTGTCATTGGTAATACAGTGAATGGTTTGGTTTAAACATATTTTATTCAAAAAAAAAAAAAAAAAAAAAAAAAAAAACTATTGGGAAACACGGCAGAGTCCTATATTAATCCCTCAGTGAAAGGTTTGCTTCTTGACAAACTGAATAGATAAATAAATAAATCCCATGGGCACCATTCTATCTTGAAAAAGTTCCATTGAGGATAGTTTGTATTGTACATTTCATGTTATTTATACTTCTCATAAGAGACTACATGTGCTTCGGGACTATAGTTTGGTGATACCTGGCTGTGGTCTGCCAATATATATCTTACTGTGAACTGCATATGCCTGAGAGGCCATTCAAAATTTAACAATTTTTACAAGCACACACAGAGTTCTATTATGTGTCAAACACGCCTCCTCCCCCCACCCACCCCCCAAAAAGTACTGACAAAATATTGATTTTGGCACAATTATCCATTAACATTTTTACATGTTAATAGAATTGTAGTATAGGGGTCTTCTTCTTTCCCCTCCCTCCCCACATAATATAATGTGCATTCCATGTCTTAATGCTTGTGAAAATGCTGACAATGCTGAATGGCCCCAGAGTTTTATGTACATGCATAATAATGGTGCAATAATTGCTATACTGTACAAGCGCAATGGAGAGTGGCTTGTCTTACTATGCTGTAATCACTGACCAAACACTTTCATTAACTCATGTTTCCAATGATAAGTTCACAGTGCAGAACCCGGTGTCCCAGATTTATTTCAGAGATCTGAAATTTGCTGTGTCACAATTTTTATCTATGTGTACTCAAACACCAGGGCCAAAGGTGTTAGTGCCATAGGATGTGGCGAATTTCAGATCAGTAGTATGTAGGAAAATCTATGTTACAGATCAAAGGTTCTGTTATTTGAAGTTGGTGCCATATTTTCAGTTGCATGAAATGAGCAAAGGCAGATAGAGCATGGCATGCCAGGCCATACAAAAAAGCATTGTGACAGACCAAGGTGGTAAGGCCATTCTCAGGCATTGGAAACTTAAAACTTTAAAAAGGCGTTTTTTGTTTGTTTGTGTTTTTATTACCAGCGACAATATTTGAAGTGAAAGCTATAGTTAAAGCATGGTACATCGAATGATTGGAGTTGTTTTTTTTTTTTCACTCCGTAGAAATTTTATTTGACCAGTTATATACAATATACACATTTAAAATCATGGGAAATGTTAATGTTTACAAAATCATATATATATGGTTGGGGAGACCCTAATCAAGACAATCCAATGTCCACATCATGAGGGCCAACCCATATTACGGCAAGTATACAAGTGTATGGTGATTGAATATACATGTAATATTATGACACAATACACCAGTATAACTATCAAGAGGCAAAATTTCTTTTCACTTTAGGTGTACTTGAATTTTTACAATTGTAGTGCATACCACGTTATTTAAATACAGTCATGTGTTGGAGCAAATATAACAGCTGGGAATATTATTAGTATCATTATATCTATCAACTAGAATCAGTATGTATTTGAAATAGGATTGTTTACATATCTAGCAAAACTACGGTGGCTGTGTGTAAATTCTGAGATTTCATGGAAGTGTTTTACAAAGAAATCTGTTGTAAAATTCTAGCTTACACACATTGAAAATATTCTCAACCTTTAGCAATCGCATGTTTTTCAATAATGGATCAGTATGAGCATTGCATTCACAACAAGACAGAATTCTGGCTGCTTTCTTTTGCAATTTGATCAATTTTGATACAGTTATCCCATGATTGATATGTGAAAGAAGGATAGAATTCTATATTTTTATTTTGGGGTCTCCAGATAAAATTCTTTTTAATCTGTTGGGGACTCTTGAAGATCTGTATATCTTGCTTGCAACTGTTTCCACATCAGACTTCCAAGGTAGGCTTTTGTATATTATAATTACAAGGAGATTAAAGCTATGCACACATTCAATTGGACTTTTTATCATTATTAAATTAAGGGTTTGAAATTTCTTTTTTGGTTGATGGAAAATCACAAATTTCGTTGTTTTTTTTTACACTTAGCAATAAATTAATTATTTAAATCTAACTAATTGCAGTTTTTATTAAGTTCAGAGTTTATATGCACATTGGTATCTGTATCATCAATAATATCACTGAAATAATTTAAACTTGCAAATAATGTAGAATTGTCAGCATACATGATCAGTTCATAATAGAACTTCCATGTATAATATCATGTGTATATATGATGAATAATAAAGGTCCAAGCATTGAACCCTGTGGCACTCTGGCAGTAGTGAATTATAAATCAGAATCAATATCATCATATGCAGTAAACTGTTGGTGGTTACTTAAATACCTTTCAAAAAGTCAAAGGGATGCATCTTTTACACTGTACTATTGCAACTTTACTATAGGAATTTTGACATGTAGATGGTGGTAGTGTGACCTTAGATTGTCTTCTATGCTATCCAAAGTTAGTTATCTGTCTTTCTGTCTATTCTTTCATCTCTCATTTGAAATAGATGTGAAAAGTAGGAATGAAAAATGTGTGACCAGAACTGAAAAAAAAAATAAAAAATACGGGAAATATCTTACACTGTTGTCAGTGTTGTATGTCCTTGCCCTGTTTCCACTCTCCGCATTGTCACAGCAGGCATTGTGGTCAGCACTACCCTTTGTCACTGGGCCCTGTCTGCAGCAGATCTTGTCGGACCCCATCACCTTCCCTGAAAGAAAGAGCGACTTAGACTATGACAGAAACTGCATACAATTAAAACATGCCACATTCCAGTTTTATCACCTCACTTTTTATACATACTGTTGGTCTCTTTTGTGTTCTTAATGAGAAGAATTTGTCAGCTGATCAGTTTTGGAATATTTCTCAAAATATATTAAATTTGTTGTACTTCTGTGATACTTCAACTTGCATCTGTGAAATATTGAAACATGTTTATAGCAGCAGCTTGGTACAAACCCAGGAAAAGAAACTTCTCAAAATTTCATCTAAAAACACATGAAAAACTTAAGAAAATTCAGTGACAAGGATTTCAGATGAGGAAGGAGAAGGAGAGAACTGACTTGTGCTTTTCTTTTTTTTTTGGGGGGGGGGGAGGGTTGACAATGAAAAAGATATAGTATGCAAGCAGATATCGAAGGATTATTTTTTTACTGGTCCACGAGGTTTTATTGACGTTGAAAAACATCTACCGTGGAACTAAATGTGCCAAATCAGTCCTAACTACGTAGATTTTTGGTAAGAATACAATTAATATGCAATTTAGATAAGAAAGTTTCAACAGGATAAAGGGGCCCTTAACATTCCATTTTAGTAATCCTTTATACATAGACAAAAAGAAAAGAAAGAGAATTCTCAGGGGAAATTAGTGATGTTTATTTCATACTATCCCATAATGATGATGATGATAACAATAACAGTAATAATAACAGCCAAAGTACCAGTCAGGTGACACTGAGGTAAACACAATGGTGCTGTGAAATACCCCCTTTCCTGTTCAAAATGGCTGACCCCATTGCCCCTTAAGGCAACAAAAACTGGCTGGTGTGCAAATGTCGTCTGCTTCAATGTTTTTGATAAATTTCAACAGTAATAACAAACAATTTTAATGAGAACTGGAGACAACATACCCTGGTTCAACAGCTTTTCTTAGCTAGCACCCAACTAATACCAGGGACACCTATTGGCTAAGTCTGAATTCAAGGGGGAAAGGGTCAAAGTATCCAGATGTTAAATATAATATTCTTTGAAGTTCTCACTTGCTTTTCCTGTAACAGAAAATATTTGGAAATGAATGTCAATAGAGGTAGCTTTCCCACAGACAACAGCTTTGATTGCCATGCATTGGAGGCTTATTGCCCAACAGGCACCAATGGAAGCTGTTGATGTGCTCTTATTCCAACCAGAATAAGATTTTAATTGTATGATCATTAACTAATTCCATACCAGTCCCTGATATTTCTGTATATTTACGTAGATTTAAGACGACAATTGCATATTTAAATTCTTTATGAAAAGAGCATTTGTTCAAGTACCAACATGCCTAATAGTCTTAAGTCAGTGGTTCTGGCACTGCCTGGCAAGTCATGCTGCAGCTGCAGCATGACTTGCCAGGCAGTGCCAGAACCACTGACCAAGGCCTGTGACCACAGTATGGAATGAGTTAATGCTTTCCCACTCAAATCACCCAAAAGTGCCATATGTATATTGTCATCTTGTTTTTACTTCAATTTCTTATTAATAAAAACCTTTTTGGTGTAATTTGTATTTAAAAGCATTCATGATGTCCATCCCAGGTCAATAACTTTCTTTTGTGCGGGTTGGGCATAATGCACCCAACTTGTGCCAAGGAGAGCTATCGACTCGGTGTTACTCTGACTAGCAATGGTTAAAAAAACAAAAACAACGAAAATCTTCAGTTTTTGCTGAATATGAGTATTCATTAAAAACTGTTGTTATACTTACCTTTGCAGCAGGTTTCATTAGACTTTGTGTATGGCACACCATTACAACATTTGCTTGTTCTTGTATTATACAGACTCTGACCACAGCATTTCAGATGGCTTCTGGCACCATTAATGTCATGAGCATATCCATCGCAGCACTTCTGTGATGTGGTGTCAATGAAGCCTAAAGTGAAAAGTTTTTAACTTGATTATGATTTCAGTTCAATGTGCAATGTATACCAGTCCTATAGGTCAACTGGTCAACTGTTCTGGTTAGGATTGAAGTTGAAATTGAAAAATATTGGTAAATTGCCAGGCCTTCAAGAACGCCAAGAAAAATGGTTCTGTCTGATACTGAAAACCTTATACAAAGGCTGTGTACATCTTCCTGTAATAGAGCATGCAATAGGCACTTTGTACCACTTGTCTCACATTATGTGGCCTGTCACCTGTGCACTTTTGTTACGTCCAATAACTCAATACAATACAAATATATATATGCCCAAAACTTTAAGAAAGCAGTAGATTTAATTGGGTACCTACAGTGTCATTGCTTTCAAGTCAGCCAGGTACTGATAACTGATTTAAATCTGGAGTCCAAGTTGGTTCATGAATAACCTTCAGGTAAGACTATGTAGATAAGGTTGTTGACTTGAAAAAATATTTAAATGGTGAGACAATTGCCTAGACATGGGATGGCTCCTGTATGCAATATCTGCCTGAAGTCTGCAGAACTTGTTTGGGAAATTTCATTATTTATGTATTAAGGTAAAGTTAAAGTTGGTGCAGTATATACAGTGCTTTAGTACATAGTGTTTTAGCTCTGCTGACCATCGGTCACATAGCTTATGCAACCATGCATGTCTGTCCATCCATCCATCCAACTATTAACTTTTCCTTGTGAGCACAATGCAGTCCACAATTTTCCAGGTAGCCCCATATAACTTTCAGGAGTTATCAAGTGTATGAAAATTTAGATTGAGTTTAATATTGGTAGTATTATGTAATGTTTGTGCCTAAATAAAAAATGAGAATGGTATTTTTGAAGAGTCCTTCATGAATCATCATGAAACCTGGTAGGGAAGCCAATCAGGAAAACAGACAAAAATGCATTGAAATTCCATGGTGCCACCTAGAGTATGATATATTATTATATTTATATTATTAAAAGGTGTTTAAAACACATTTAATTTAATATGTTGAGAAAGAATCAGGCTAAAGATACCAAATGTACCACCAAGTATATGTAATCATCAGTAACCATCACTTATCAAGATCCATATCCAAATTCAGTCCAATTTCAAATCTGTCCAAATACATGTATGACAAGTAAACATGAGGACCCTCTATTTGGTACTGCAAATGTATATCATATGTAGAAGTTTTATGTTGCATAACATGGATGACCTTGACCTACTTTCTCAAGGTTACAGAGGGAATACATTTCAGTAAATGATTTTTGGTTATGGACATTATATCTGAACTTGTGCACATGTATCAATATAGCATTACAGAAACATAATACAGACAAAAGTCTATGATGTGTGGGGTCATGGTGTCACCACTGGGGGTATTAAGTGAAACTAACATCATAAGTTTCAGGAAATTAGTTTTTGATGATGGTTATCAGATTATATGTCAGCAGAGCATTAGGACCATGGGTCTCTTGTTTTTGCTTAGGTGTGGTGCTTTGCCAAGGTAGTTGGTGGCAAGGTTTCGAAAAAATTCACCTATAGTCTGAGGAACAAAGTTTTTTTCAACATTCAAAATTGATGTTTAGTGTCAGATAACTTAAAATTTTCCCCATGGACAGACTGAATGAGCAACTAATAGGGTTGATTTTCATGAAATGATGATAAGATATATATGAAAGATATAAACAGAAGCATGCAGAAAATAAACATACCATGTTTTGCATTTTTACAGCATCGGATAATCCCTTCTTTTTTGTTCACTGGTTTTCCTGAACAGCACATTTGTCGGTCTTTTTTGATGACTTGTGTTCCACAGCAAGAATAACCATATACCTCTGGTTGTGAATTCTTTTTACCTGTTTTTAAATGCATCACAGTGTCGTGTCATTGAAACAGGTATGCACTGTTAGAACTCAGACAGAGTAATTGCTAATTTAACTCTTTCCCACTTAAATTGCCCAAAAGTGCCTGGATATAAATTGTTGTATGTTTTTACATTTTTACTGAAATTTCATGTCAATAGAATTTTTCCTGAGCATTACAGATAAGACCCTTTCATGATGATATGCCTTAGGTCAATAGATTTTCTTGGTGTGTGTAATAGGCACCAAACTGACACCAAGGAAACCTATTGACTTATTCTGACCAAAAAAAAAAGAAAAAGGCGGGGGGGGGGGGGGGGTAAGCCTCCTATTGCCTTTTGTTGACAGTACACATGACCAAATGACCATGATTTTATGGAGGTCATGTGCAAGTTAATAAACCTTCCAAGAAATTATAATTGTCTAATAACAAGATTGTTACAAATACATGCAAAATTTATTTTTTGTTTGAAGGGCTTTTTTTCCTTTATGTATTAAAAGTCGAGTGAGTAACTTTGGTCGAGCATTGTCAAGTGCAGTCACCTAAATTTTCACAAATAACTGCCTGGTTTTCATTTTTGTTCTATTGTAAGTAAAGTGAAACTAATACAGATATTTTTATAGTATTATGGTAGAATTGCATGTTCACATTACCAGGCAACATTTTTTTTTTTTAACCACCACTTTTGAAAAGTTGAACACCTTGTTCACTTACCATCACAGCAAGACTCCTTGGCTGGGTCATAAGATTCACTGCCGCAGTACATTGTATGACTCGGATGCTTCTTTGTCACCACTCTGTCATTGTCATGATCACACATCTTTTTTTTAAGGTCAATGTAAATGTTTCCACAACATCCAAAGCCTTCTCTTTTCTTATGGAGTGTATGTGGCTTGCCACGATGGCCCCCACCACAGCAATGGTGAGTCTGATCATCAAATGGGGTTCCACCACAGCAACCACTGTAACTTGCAGTGTTTCCTGTACACTGCATTCCATCTGGTTAATGTGGAGAAGCAAAACTTTGTTAAACATTAATATATATATATATATACAGAAGAAAAAAACTCTTGGAAAATTAAATGTCCTGAACCTATCTTGATAGGGACTATAACAACTCAGCATCATATTATATACACATGTACATTCTATGATGGATGGTAACAAAATCATACTATTTACATGCAGTTATGGACTAAAACAAGATCATATTGTTTAGATTTTATTATGGACAATAACAAAATAATACCGCTTACATTCTGTTATGGACTTTAACAAAATCATATGGTTCAGTCCATGTTTATCATATTTGTGTTCTTGATGAAAGAAAAAATCAAAGATAACAAATTTTTGCCTTCCAAAATTGCTTATTTATTATCATGGACTACAACAAGTTGAGGTCATTAAGCACTTAAGAAAAGGAAATTTAATTCAATATCTTGATAAAGAATAAGGCGAATGATGCCAAATATATGGCTAACTTTGATTAACTGTTCAGGATTGAATACTTTTCAGAAAATGATTTTTTGGTGATGGTGGTCAGCAGACTATTAGGCCCATGGGCCTTGTTCCCAATGTGGAGGCATACGTTTATCTGGTGCTATCTGAATGACAGTATGAAAGAAAGCCCATTGGGTTAACACACACACACATATATAATATTTTGACACTTGTTTGTCAGTGTGACTACCACATACCCACCATTCTTGCACTTGCTGTGCCAAGTTCCATTGCAACAGAGCCAAGGATTCCATGCGTATGGATGCTTTGTTTTTATGTTTCCGCCACAACACTGCTCTTTCTTACTGTTGTACTCTTTTTCTTTTCCTGCACCTTCAAGCAGAATTATGCCAAGTTAGTACATCTAAATGGTCATGGTAAAATTGAATGAGTCATTTGTTGAGAGGCAAACCTATTTTTATGAAGTAAGATGGAGACATTTGAATCATTGGTCAAACGGTAATAACATCCTGGCAGTGTCCTACCATGAAAAACCAGACAAATATATTGCACAAGAGCTTAGCACTGCTCTTAGTACTTCACCAGATGCTTTCATACACCACATACTACTCTGTTTGAAAATAAAGTTTACATTAATTTGTTTTAGCAGTCATGTTGTACTAGCAATAGATTTTCCAAAAATTAGTAGGAATTAAAGATGGAGAACTGCCTGTTAAACTATCTCATAAAAAGCTGTCATCACAATGCTGGTTAACATGCACAGCTTTGACTTTAAAAGTATTGAATGTGAATTGGATGTGACAACCACAGAGAGTGATCCAAGTTTACACCCTGTTGACAGTGATGTACCTGTAATTTTTGTTAAGAGCTTGCCTCACCATGTAACACAATCTTAATTAACTCCTTGGTGTAACTTGTAGGACTGTCAGCTGACAGGTTTTACTGCTGAAGCTAGAAGAGAGCTCAAAATGGCTTATCGCATGAATGAATAAAAAGAAAGAAAGAAAGAAAGAAAAAGAAAGAAAGAAAGAAAGAAAGAAAGAAAGAAAGAAAGAAAGAAAGAAAGAAAGAAAGAAAGAAAGAAAGAAAGAAAGAAAGAAAGAAAGAAAGAAAGAAAGAAAGAAAGAAAGAAAGAAAGAAAGAAAGAAAGAAAGAAAAAGCTCAACCTTTTATACGGTAATTTTGTTTCCATGTTATAACTGTCGTAGGATTTCATAAAACCTATTGAAACTTGGTAGGATTATGTGACTAGGTATGGCCCAGCTTGGGTTTTTATTTGAGTGACCTTGACCGAATTCTTAAGGTTACAGCCATATATCTGAACATGGTTTTGATGCAATAACTCTAAAAGGATTTCACAAAACTTTCTAAACCTTGTCCGGATTATGTAATCAAATAAGACCTAGTTTGGGATTGTATTTAGGTGACCTTTACCAAATTCTCAAGCGCACATAGCCATATATGGTAATTTGTTTTTTATGTGATGACTATTGAAGAATTTGACACAACTTAATGAAACTTGGAAGGATTGTGAACCTTGGTAAGATGTAGGTTGGGCTTATAATTTGAGTGACCTTGGCCTAATTCTCAAGGTCATAGAGCCATACATGGTATTTTCATTTCAGTGCAATAACTTTTTAAAGGTTTTCATGAAACATAATAAAACAATAGGATTATGTATTTTAAAACCAAGCTGGGATTGCATTTCAGTGGCCTTGAGCTAATTTCAGTGTGTTCTAATTTATAGACATACATGTACTGCAATTTAACTTTAATAAGTACTCTTACAAAAGTGATTAAACTTTAACTTTTCAAGGAAACACTTCATCTAAATCACGAAATATTGTCTACATCTGCCCATATTACTTTTATATTCAAAATACAAAATGCAAAATACTAGCCATATTTATTTTGATTGACTAGGTGCTTGCATGTGTGTAAGCACCCTGCACTTTACCAAACAATTTATTGAATTTTACATATTGTGTTACCATGTCCAGAACACTTATTCTAAATAGTGTGTCATAATTGGTCATATTACATGCATAATTTTAAGGTGAACATGAGGGAAACATTAGAATAAGGTTGTTCTAATATTTTTTCTTCTTCTTCTAATGGTACATTTAAGTGGTAAGATTGATGCAAACGTTTTATATGAAGGTGCTCTTGCTTGATTTGAGTGTAAAAGGGTAAAGAGAGTTGTCGGGAAGGCACTGCTAGGCAGCAGTTAAGGAATGCCTCAAACAACAAAGTTCTGTTCAAATCCACCCCTTGGCACTGCTATAGAGAACTTGATTTCTCCCATGCTAACTTCACACTAAAAATTTCTCACCAAATAAATCATTGACTTGGAGAGTCTGTGTGGGAACACAGACTTCTTATTTTTTCGCAAATACTTTATTGTTTGTTTGTTTGTTTGTTTGTTTGTGTGAATGTTGTGGTCAACCCTTCTCGGACACTATTGTTCCAAAAAGTACCAAACTTGGCATGGTGATAAACCTAGTAGGGAAGTTTCACATATTGTTTCATTATGTTGAAAATTATGAAAATTAGAGGCATATTTTTGCAAATCTTAAATCTTGCATATCTTCAAAGGTTTTCTAGATAGAGTTGCTATTCAAACCTTAATATGTGGGTCTATTGCCAAAGCAAAATTCTATAGCATGCAAACAAAGCTGATAGGTGAAATTTATATCAAATTCACTAAATTTCCTCCGAATAAATGTCCATCTGACATATCCCCTTCCCCCATGTGCCCACAAGCTGATAAATGTTTCCACAGACAGGTGTTATGCAACCAAAGATAACTGAACTGTTAGAGCCTGGCCTCCATACCTATCAATACACAGGCAGTGATGCTCAGTGCTGTGGCTTACCTTTCAATCCCCAGGGAGACTGGCTGTGTAGCTGGAAGACTCTCCATCACAGTTAGCTAGTGCCGACCACCGAGAAGTGCCATTTCAATGATAGGTTAGTGACATGGCAGCACCCAGTGAAATACTAACCAAAGTTAAGCATGTCTTTGTAAAGGGAGATTCAGATCAACTACCAGAAATCACTCAAACACAGATCCAAACTGCCTGTAATGACCAACTGTAATCTGGAAGGATTTTGGTCAGGACAGTTGGTACGTTGAAGCAGGCAGAGCTCAGAGCTCATGGCATAGCTGTTGTATTTCTGGACCAAGCAGTGACATTTGCTCATCAGTTAAATATCTATAACATTGTTTCATAACCTTTATAAACACTGCTCACTTCCAACAAAGATCTATCTTATTTCAGCCTGTGCAAACTTGCAAGTTTGCACAGGTTGTCCACAGCTTTAGTAGTTTGTTGAACCTCGATAGTAAAACCTGTTCATGTACCATGGTATAGATTTTTGTTAGAAGTTCTGTGAAATTGGATGTTGCCTGTGAAAACTTACAACTTAAGTTTGCTGACACATTCAGGCTGGTGACACTCAACAGTTAAACACATATGTTTCTGTAAGAGTTATGTGAAGTTGAATGTTATGTATGACAGTGGATTAGATGAGCCTAATAGTTGATAGTAGAGATTGTTATGTAAATGTTTGTATGTTTCTGTAAATAGTGAAACTCAAATACATGTACTTATTACTACAGGTATGTGTAAATCAATGTATACACGTTTCACTTGTTGCAGTCATTTTATGTCCCAGATTTACAAAGCATGGCAATCTGGTGTTGATGTAGTAATTTTTACTTCATAGTATAAATGGGTTTAGCATCATATTAAAATGTCATGTTAAAAATTATGCAAATCAGGGGCAATTGAAATTTTAAAAGCTCCATATCTTCCAACCTATTAAAGATAGACACAAAATTTAAAGTAGTACATACAGGTTTGTGACACCTGTCAATCTAATGGACAGTCAACAAAAAACTGTAGAATTAAAATTTGCTGATTAGCAGCACTTGAAACATTTAAAAGTTGAATGTCTCCAAAACTATTATAAATAGAGGTGCCAATCCAACTTCAATTGATAGGTTTGTGACATAGTCACATCCAATAAATCATGAACGAAAGTGTGCATTTTGATTTATGCAAATTAGGTGAATACACAAAATTTAAATCTTGGAATAACTTCGAAACTATTATAGACTGAGGGGTCATTCAAACTTCAGTTGATAGATATGTAGGATAGTTGAATCCAATGAAACATGAATCAAAGTTGTAGCAGCTCGATTTAGGCAAATACACAAATTTTCAATCTTGAATGGCTCTAAAGCTATTATAAATTGAGGAGCCTTTGAGTTTCCTACTTCAATTTATAGATTTTTGGACATATCTGCATTAAAAATATTGTTGCAGGAGTTAAATAAATACTGAATAGGCAATCTGTAAAAGTTTTCTAGGCACACACTGATTTGCTGACAAGCAAATCAATTTTTTCTAGTTTAAAATGTTCTCTTTATGCCTATAAATTTGCCTACAAGGAGGTATTTCATGCTTACTATCACTGGTGACGGAGGTTTGCTAGCATGTTTGCCATCAGTGTGATTTGTGTGATGATGCACTGAAATTCTTCTAACTTTGACATATGCATCATGGTGCAATGAATATAAAAGTGGAAAATGAAGAGGAAGAAGAAGAAGAAGAAGAAGAAGAAGAAAGAAGAAGAAGAAGAAGAAGAAGAAGAAGAAGAAGAGAGGAAGAAGAAGAAGAAGAGGAGGAGGAGGAGGAGGAGGAGGAGGAGAGGGTGGGGAGGAGGAGGAGGAGGAGGAGGAGGAGGAGGAGGAGGAGGAGGAGGAGGAGGAGGAGGAGGACGACAACAACAACAGCTTCCACTAGCATAAATATGTGAAGAAAATAAAGCAGACCTGCTGTGATGCATGAAAGTACCAATGTCATGCCATTCAGCAAAATTGGTGCACACAAAAGAGGCAAGTCTCATCGTCCCACATGGTATATAATTTGTAAACAGGAAGACTGCTTACCTTTACAGCATTGCAGTTCTGGATATGCCTACGAATGCTTCACCATTACAACACATCTCCTCAGTAGGGTCATAACATACATTTGTTTGAGTTCGTTGGTTGTAGCAGTTTCTGAGGGCCAGGTTATTGCATGGTCTGTTTTTTGCAAGTGCCAGCAGTATTACTACAATGAAAGAATAGGGATATATATATATATATATATATATATATATATATATATATATATATATATATTATATATATATATATATATAATATCACCAGCAGTCACACTCAAAGACATGTGCTATCATCATGCAGTGAGTGAATTGCTACCTGCTACAATACATGCATGCGAGATATATATATATAGTGAAACTTGTCTATTGTGGACACCTCTGGGGCTGCCAAAGAGTGTCCACAATAGACGGGTGTTTTTAACAAGCAAATTTACCTTTCAGTGCTGGACATAACTGTGCATATTATACAGGTGTCTGCATTACAGAGCGTCGACAAGGACACGTTTTTCCTGCATATACATATATAATATATAATATATATATATATATAATATATATATATATATATATATATATATATATATGTATATATATATGTATATGTATATATATACATGTATATTATATATATATAATATATATATATATATATATATATATTATATATATATATATATATATACAATATTATGGGCATTATCTATATCCAGCTGTATCAATCAACTGGCCAAAAACATGTAAACCTGTCATATTACATATCACAAACCATCCATTTGGTAGAGCTGATATAATTAATTTAATTAGTGGTGATAAAGAGGTTATCATTTGGCTTTAGTCGGTAGAGATTGATACAGAACAAAAAAATGTGACAACAATTTTTCAATATTTTGATACCCTGACCCTATACTTTCTTCTGTACGAGGGAACGGGGCTGGAGGGCCATGTTTGGTTCTATGCTTTTGTAAAGTTGATGGACATTTTGGTGTAAATTTAGGTTCTTTCTTGTCACTCAAAAATGATCGAATATATTTCAAATCTTCAGCGCTTTGACGTCGCAAAAAATAGTTTTTGACCTGTATTCTGTACCTCTGACACCACATCCATTTTAAACTGATCAACTCCCGCAGGATTCGGCTACCTCAAGCATAAACTCGTTGACGTCTTTAGGAAAATATGCTCATCATTCGTGTTTTATGTGCTTATGTGCTTATGTGCTGAACATGGCCCCAAAAATGCAACTTGAGTTTTAGTGCAGGTGGTAATAACCTGCACATGGGACACACATGGAACTTATATGGGAAAAATACTGTTAGAACGTTAGCCTCTGATGAACAGGTAGAGAAGAGGGGATTTTCTGAGTTTGGGGCTAGGAAAACAAGATCACAATTCCCAGGGCCCGGCCAGGCACTTTCTTTCTTTCTTTCTTTCTTTCTTTCTTTCTTTCTTTCTTTCTTTCTTTCTTTCTTTCTTTCTTTCTTTCTTTCTTTCTTTCTGTCTGTCTGTCTGTCTGTCTGTCTGTCTGTCTGTCTTTCTTTCTTTCTTTCTTTCTTGTACATTTTTCATTCATTTATTCAGGCCACGAAATATACATTTTGGCTTTTTTTGTAACTAGCTAACCTTGATACAATATATTGTACCCAACGAAAGTTCCAAAAGAATTAGTCTTTTCATATTTGTTTGAAAATACTGTGTCCGTTGGGTTAATGAAGGATGAAATGCGTTCATTATTCACATGATATATTACTGGCTTTGACCTGTGGTCCAAAAGGGAGAGTACAGACGAGAGCATGAATCTGTGCTCAGCCTATCGTTTTGATAAATTTCTATTGCCATTTTTATATGGACCAAATCTAAATGGCTTCCTGTACTGCATTTTGCGGTACAGTTTTGGAAAGCAGCTGTTAACACATAAAAGTAAGGAATAAATGTATAAGTGATCTCAGGATGGTACTTGAAATGAACATTTAAGATCTAGCGGCAAGTAGAACAGTTGTAGCATTCCATCTGAAAACTAAAGTTAAAAGGGTAACTCTGCATTTAGCGTTTCAATTCATCAAGGAGAAAACATGTAGCTGTCCTTATTTTCGGACGAAAACAATTCCACAGAAACCGCACAGCTTTTCAAAAGTATTACTGCTCAAAGGTAAAATCAACACACTGAAGATATGTGAAAGATTTCCTGTTTGGCCTTTCTTTTTCTTTCTTTCTTCCTTTCTTTCTTTCTTTCTTTCTTTCTTTCTTTCTTTCTTTCTTTCTTTCTTTCTTATGCTAGCTTGCTGGTAAAAAGATAACGCTTATCCCATGTGCAACAAAATAAAGTGAGAAAATTTTGAAATATAAGCGGGCGAAACTCGTGTGATGTGTTGGATCCAGGTAGCGGAACGAAACTCTGGCTCTCAGAAGATATATACATAAAAAGAAAATCTAATAAATGATCGACTGTCAATCGTATGCTGCTGGCCAAGTAAAACAAAATCACACCCTTTCAACGTATAAAATGAACTTGAATCACCAAGTTAACAACGAATTTACTGAGTTTGCTACCAACAGATGGCGCTTTACAACGACACTGTCACCACCTCTGTGTGACTTTGTTGGGGTCAGATTATAATTCATTTATTAGTGCTCCAGGCACTGATTTCTATGCCCAACAGGGCATATTCATATTGACAAGTATTACCTGCGGACCTGCTGTATCAGTCTAGGTTCTTGGGTAACATAACTACGCCCCCATTAAAATGTCATGGCGGTAGCACATAAGCCGGGTAAACTACTACCTAACCAACTAGAAATAATACTTTTTGTACAAAACATATGTCAATTTCTGTGATATTAGACATCTTGCATTTTTTTTAAATAAGTGAATTACTTTTCTTAAACGTTTTGCCTTTTCAAGTTGCTACTTTTGTTGAAGAAACACATTTGGCCCTGCCTTATATGTGGATGGGCCCTCCTTCCTGTCAACTTCCATGCCATGGGATAAGAGCGCAGGGTTTCGGTCAATATGTCATATCTTGGAGGAAGAAAGCTAGTTTATTGCTCCAAGGTCATATTCAAGTGTTACGGTTGCCTAAGCGCAAAAATGAATTGTAAGATGTACACTACAATCAAACAACAACACAAAACAAAAGTGACATAGGCAACAAAATTTAAGGAATATATACGAAAAGTCAGCAGCACCTGTGTATTTTGTCGGCCCATGTCACGCAACGTGAACTGGAAAAAGGCAAAACGGTATGAACGATATTTGAAAACTATTAGTTTTATGACTCGCGGTCTTTGCAAATTCATTTGTACTTATTACAACACTAAAAATTGGTGTGATGATCATCTAAAAATGATCCAAGAATAATTGGTTTAAATCTTAATTTACATAGAATATTGCTGAATAAAAGACAAGTTTACTCTAAACAGAACTATTTTAATTTATTCAATCAGCGTTTCGAGGAGCTCTCCCCTCCTCGCTTCTCTTCTCCCATCCCCTCGCCTCTTCCCTCTCCTCGCCTCTCCCCTCTCCTCTCCTGTCCCCTAATCTTTTTAGTTTGTTTGTTAATTTTACGGGATCTAATACAGATACCGTTATCTATATGTGCTGGCCATTCAGGCTTTGAAAAAGCCATAGTCTTTTCACGGGATTTTCCAATGAATTGCTCAATGAAAAAATATGGTTCAGTCCTTTTCCACTCCCCTTAAAAGGCATTAAACATAGTTTCTACGTCCATGAAATAGTATATTTCCATGGTAACCGCACAATGAAATCGTTGCTGATTTCACGACCCTGATGTGTCATTTGTTGTTTTTGTTACCATTAAATCATGCAAAAATAGATTTGAATAAATGAAAGGAAAAAAAATAAAAGTAGAAAATTGAACAGGTCATGAAGTTTTCCCCAGGGAATATTAAAATTCGTGCGATTTATATGGATGAAAATTCTGTGCAGGAATGCAGGGTCATTTGTACATATTCAGAACCATGAAAGTGCTATACTACGTACATAATTTTCACTACTTTCATACTGCATTTTAATCATGGGTATACTTTTACTGTAGGATCCCATGTTCAGTGCAAAGAGTATATGATCCTCATTCGTTCATACTCAGCACAGTGGAAGTCTACTTATGACGTGGTGTGAAATGGTGAGGCATGTATTTTAATAATGTAGATGTATTTGAATTAAGCTAAGTCTGAGTCAATTTTATGCCAAAATAGCAGGTGTAGGAAGACGGTGCGTGCCGTCATTTTAACTTTTGCATTAACATCAGTCGCAAAAGCGATACAAATTTGATGGACACGACTCAGAAAAACGTGTAATTCAAGTTCTTATCAGCGTTGGGTATCACATATTAATTTTGATGTCACATGATCAACACTTCATTTTTTGGGGAAGAGCATGCATCCTGTAGAAATATGTGTGTGTGTCTGTCTGTCTGTGTCTGTGTCTGTGTCTGTGTCTGTGTGTAGAACCCAAATGGATGGCTATCATATACACAGAGCACGATTAGCTGGCCAATGAAAAGCGTCTATATTTTGATATTCTGAGCCATGACATATTTTCAAGGCCATTTTCTTTCAATTTATAACACAATTCCAAAATTTATGACCATGATAAAATTGAATATCAAGGTGTTTTCATTGCAATTGTTTGATATCCATGGCGCTGTATCTTCATCAGCTTTGGAATATACGGGTATTGAAGTTACAAGCAAGTCCATAGGAAAGTGTCCCGTCAGGGTGGAATTTAACACAGATTCATGACTCATGATCTTTCCCTTTGAACAGTTTTATGGAAGTTTTATTGTGTCATGCATGCCTGACCTAAGAAAACATTCCATTTAAATCGTCTGAGCTGTTTTCAGTGTTTCGTTTATTTTTCGTGGTTATTTAACTTTTTTTTTTTTTTTTTTTTTTGTGGGTTTGATGTTCACCTCTGTGTGTGGCAGCTGATTTCATTTTCCCATCAAAAGTCTGCCTGAAAGTGTTATGTGCACACAGTGTATGTAAATACCTGGCTTCTGTGTTTTCAAGATCAGAATTGTTTTTCTTAATAATGCATGTTTTGTTAACTTCACAGAGTAACACATTGCTAACACTGTCGTTGCTGTTAAGTTAAAAGTCCGTGCAGACATGTGTGACTTTTAAATTGGAGTCCATGACTGTATTCTCTAAATTGTAGTCATCAACCATTAAAGGTTTACAAGCTCACTATGGTTTCATTGGCAAATATCTATCTTTTTGTCACGCGTATATGGAAAATGATCATTTGTTCTTCAACGCTGTTATTTGGCGTTGCGATAAGGTATAATCATTATATGGTGACCATAGAAGAAAGTCCTTTCTTAGTTGGTTTTTGTGATTTGGGATACCCATCTGACCCAACAGTCCAGTGTGTACATTATTGCCAGTCTTTTCACACACACACACACACACACACGTATCATCAGCAAAAACATGGATGATCTATTGAAGTTGATATGATGTCATGAACTGAAGATAAATCCATAGCTTGCAGCAAAACTGCTTAAGAATTTGAGGAAGAATACATCGAATTGAATTATCCTGTATGCGTTTATATATTTATTTCGCATTATCCCCCAACAGGAATTGTAAACCAACTTAATCATTTTCAGATCAACTGTCAAGGAGTGGTGAAACGACTAAAGGAACGAAGGTTTCAAAAACAAACCAAACGATCCTGTTCTACATAGTCAATTAAGAATTAGTGAAGGTGAGGCTACTATCTATTATAGATCGTCAACGATCTGTGTACCTGTGTAGTGATAGGTATGTAAGTGCCGAATGAATGACCAGTTTTTCACCCCACATATACAGTCTTGGACATCATTCCATGCACTCAGCCCCAAATACAAATATTGACCCCATTGAAAACACGCCAAAAAAAAAAGAGAAAAATTTCCTTGATTTCAGACCAAAATGGGACCCGATAAATGGATTTTGCTCTTTACGAATGGAAAATGTATCATTTTTTTTCCTTTTTGCGACTATGTAGAATCTTGATCCTGTAATTTTGGGGAAAACGTGCATATGGAATACAGGGATCAAGGCTTGTAGGGAACCTTCCTACCCTTTTCGAGACCTATAGTAGCTCTTCTAACCCCACCCCCATCGCGTATCATGAACCAACGTCAGTAACATAAGCTTTCTTCTTCTTCTTCTTCTTCTTCTTCTTCTTCTTCTTCTTCTTCTTCTTCTTCTTCTTCTTCTTCTTCTTCTTCTTCTTCTTCTTCTTCTTCTTCTTCTTCTTCTTCTTCTTCTTCTTCTTCTTCTTCTTCTTCTTCTTCTTCTTCTTCTTCTTCTTCTTCTTCTTCTTCTTCTTCTTATCATACTTTCTTTCATGGGAATAACTTAATTTGCACATTATTCCACTCCAGGATTTATTTATTTATTTTCAGCATTTGAAAGTCCCTGCATCTTCGCAAAATTGTATACTTTCAAATTTACATTGTTGGTTGAAATTAAATGTAATCGGTGAGTATACGTCATTTCAAGCTGAAACACACTTGATGGATATGTTTCAAAAGAAACTATCAAGTTATGATAAGTACAAAGAAGGAGGTAGTTCTTTGTGTACATCATGCATGATGTAGCATTTGTAGTTCAAAATGAATAATCTCACAGGTCCCAGTGACCGTGAGATCCTTGCCACTTGCAAACAATCAAAGTGATTTGTCGTGCTAAATTAATTCACGGTATTGAGCACGTTTTCGTGGTTATGGCACGCCAGTGTGATTTTCTCGAGCCATGGTTTTACCATTTGTCCTTGCAGCGATAAGAACTTTAAAATTATACAAACTTCAGGTGTTTTCCCCCACAAAAGCGTTGGTCACGCGTAGTCAGTTTATATCGAAATGACAAACAAATGCAAGTTATCCAGAAAAAAAACTGGCTTAAGTATTGCGATGGTTCTTATATAATAATACACATCTATCTCATAGTGGCTGAATTCTTGAAAATTTTCATCCCTGAGAACATATTATCCTGCTTGTAATTGTCTAGACACTCCCTCAACGTAAACCGTATAGTCAGTCAGTCATGATCTGTGAGACTATAAAAGAAAAAATGATACTTAGTTTTCTGAATTGTCCCTGCAGGCACAACTTCCAACAAAAATATGCAATGAAAATGGTCAACACAACAAACTCGTCATGCTACTGAATGCCATTGCAATACATTTGATAGGCCAAAACTCGAAAATGTACCTGCTGTACCATTTGAAGTGCCACCACTCTTCAACTTTTGTAAATTATGTTAGGTGAACGTATTTTAAGTTAGTATGGCAATATATATTTATCAATCATAATATTGTCCTACCTTGAAATGAAAATCCAGTGAACACAAGTAGTCTCGTCATGATTCTGATGCTCAGATGTTTCGTCCGTGAGTAAATAAATATTTATATTTCTTCTTTAATTGTCCAATACATATTTGAAACAAAACTTGTTTTTCAGATCTTGCCCCATTCATCAATGACTGTGAGCACGCACGCACGCAGTTTATATACATGCATGTATGTTGGTGTTGATCGCATGCTTATTGCCGATAGCTAGATATGGTGAGAACGTTTGCTAATTATGGGTTTGGCAAAAACACACAACGTCAGAGCAAGGTGGGGGAGGGTGTTATCCCGATGATATGTTTGACATCAAAGTGAAATGAATCTTTTTGTTAGAAACGGGAAAACTATGTAAATGTACGGGGGATCCGAGTGGAAAGCAATTCAGAATTTTCCATCGCAACGCGTAAAGCGTTTAGTGACGAAGGGATGTCGAAACCTGAAGTAGGAAGCATCTCCAGGTGTGCCCACGTGAATCGTTTAATCTGCTCCAATATAACTGCAACCTTTGCCAGCACTCTTGACACGCCAAGACTATTAATAAGAGGAAATGCTTGACCGCAAAAATACTATAACGCCCTAGATTTAAAAAAAATACTATAACACCCTAGAGGCTAGTACATTACTGTCAACGAAGTTTAAAACGTCTTATGCCTATGTTTCGCGTAGTCTTGATAGTTTTTAAGCCGAAGTTCCATTCACCACTTATGTCATCAAACACTTGTTGAAGCGAAGACTTGAACACGTGCTTTTATTGTGAATATGGAATCCTTGTCATGGGGCCGCTGTTTTTGAATGGTAATTGGTGCGTTTCTAATGACGTCATTTATCTTCAGCGACCTATTTCTCAAACCAGGGAATCACCCTGGTTGTCAACATGGCGGCTGAACACAAAGGTGAGGGGCTTTCGATGACTCGTGCACCAAGATAATAAAGGTTTCCCTATCTGTAGTAAATGTAGCGTATAGCCTATGATCTGGCATGGAAAATTTCTACAAGGAGCTAAATTGTTCGTGGTTGTTCTGCCAAATTGGTATGGCATCGCTGAACAACAGGCAACAAGCTTGGAGTCCACTAGCATGGCCATGGCATGGACTAAAGGAAGAAAAGATGGTTGTGTTACAACCCCCAATACACAGCTCGGTGTATTGCTCGAACTCATTTTTTGCCCAATCAAAACCAGTTAAAATCTTTTCTTCATGATTCAAGCGAGTGTGGTCAGTTAAAAGCATTTCTTCATGATTCAAGCGAGTGTGGTCAGAGACTCAGACTCAAGTCCGAGCATGGTCCATGGACATACGGTCATACCACTCTGTCAATGATACCAGATACCGGTGCACGACAGTTCGTCCAAAACCAGCCCGTCGAAAATTTATTACGTCAAAATTCTATTGTGTCTAAATTCTCTTATGTCGAAAATCATATCTGTCGAAAACAACTTGGTAGAAAAACATAAAGGTCGAATGGAAAATTGGTCTAAAATTCATGAATTTTGGTCTAAACCTCGTCGACAACTCCAACTGTAAGGAACACTAGCTCTTGTACCCTGTAATGTATTCAAAGCACCGTTAGGCCGACAGTCCCACGGAGACAATCCGTCCTGTGCACTGGAGATATTTGCACCGCCAGTAAGATTTTTCGTCAAGTACACCCTATCCTTCATGTATCTGTACCCCGCGAAGGAGAACTTGATCCCACCCCTTGAGCTCGGGTATGTTTCGTCAACTCCATACGATCCACCTGTTGCAGCATCGTCTGATGCCATGGCAAAAAAGGTCGAACAAAAATCGAGCCAAGTATATTTATGAAAATAAGAGCAAAGAAAATTACACCATACATTGTCCTTTATTCAAACTGGGACTTTAAAGCAAAGAGAGACAAAATTGCATTACACCTTATGACCTGTCAGCAAAGTTGCTTTTCAGGATGTTTGTATGTCGACCAACATGCACTTCGGCAAAATAGATTTTCAGCATGGTGATAGTTCGGCAAAATGATTTTAGACGTACTGTCATAGACTCACCAGATACGTCCGTGGTCTGAGTTACAGATTGTGTCACCGGTGGCTGTCGCGATTCTGTGTGATACCCCTTCACTGACCATGCCTACACACAAAAGTTCCTGCATATTGGTCCATACTTTAATTTTACATACCTTATACACTTTTTCGAGAAATGCTGACAAAATGTGCTATCGAATACCCTCTGTAAACTGGCTTATAAATAAAATGGATGCCTCTATTTTCACGCTGCAGTGAAAATAGACTGGCAGTCTATTTTCATGGTGCCGTGGTAACAGACTGGTAGTCTATTTTCATATGACCGTACAGCAGACTGACTGTCTGTTTTAATGCGACAGGTTATAAACAAATATAGCTGGCTATATTCATGGTGTACAATTATTTGCCGATTTATGCGACACCAAGGCAATAGCCAATACATTTGCACGGTGTCGTGACCATATGCCATTCAGTGGTAAACTGTCACCCCTGCTGCATTACGGTGTATTATTAATAGTTCTGACGTAGGTGTTGTTGGCTTGGTAATGGGGATGTACACTTTGAATTGAAAAACTGGTTGACAAGATAGACCTATGGGATCTAGCATTTGTATCGTAAGGGGGTGCATTTTTCGGGAAAAGGGTATTTTGGCCCTTGATTTGAGTCTTGAATGGTCGCCCCCTAACTAGTTCAGTGGCAGTACACCACAAATGGCATGGTACGCAGGTACAGGTACATATACCAGGCCTATGTGAATTTTATTTATGTAAAACAGAATGACCGCATTTCGCCCCAACAGCAGTGACCACAAATTCCAGAGCATTTTTGTCTCGCTAGCATTAGCTGTTGGCGAGACTAAGCAGTCACTTTCCGGACGTCCGTCCATCAATAAAAAACTTCAGAGCGGCTTGAATAATGCTGGCAATACATTCATGCCCCCAGGCATGACTCTGGTTAAGCTTTCAAAGTGTTGTTGGCCGATGTATTCATTGAAACTATCCATGACATCATTCTCCATTTCGCTCACCACATTTAAACACAACCACAAATACGTCTGCATACGCTGAACTTGTGGAGTGGAATGAGGTGGTGAAAGTAGACCCGAAATACGTCACAGTGACCCAATTACATCTGATTGGCTGAAACCCACTGTGAAAATAGAATTCTCGCTAAAAACCAGGGTAAGGGTGAAAATAGCCAGCCAGCTGGTCTATTTTAATGGTACCATGAAAATAGTCAGTCCGAAGTAAAATCCTTGAAAATTATTGTATCAATACGAAACTTGTTTCTAACAAATTTACATATCTGTACGATGAATAAAATGTATCATTTGGTGGGTGAAATGTGAAATATAGTGCAGACTATGCAGAGTCAAAGTTGCAGAACCATTTTGCAAGATTCATTCCCTCTGTTACCTTAATCCTATAAAATGGCAATTTCCAAATGATAATAAACACTACCAGACACAATGGTCATAGCTAAAATGATGATCAAAGAATTCAATTGTTCTGGAATTATGTATTTATTTGTAAACAGAAAATACTGTTCCTGCATATTGGTCAATGCTGTAATTTTACATATGTAATACACTTTTTCATCAGTCATTTTTTAAGAAATGCTGACAAAATGTGCTATAGATCTGATATCCTCTTGTAAACCGGCTAATACTATGTATGGTTTTGTGTGTGAAATGTGAAACATAGTTCATCTATGCAAAGTCAGAAAGTTGGAACCATACCGCTACCCGAATTCTATAAAAAATAAAATGAGAGTGTTCAAATGATAATAAATCATACCATGCACAATGATTATAATCACTTCTGGTAGTAATGTGCATTAATTGCAGTGGGTGCATGTACAGAGAACAGTGAATGTGCCAATTAACTAATGGTGATCATGCAGCACATCCTGCAGACTACTTGAGACTATGAAAATCCAAGACAAGCTGAAGATGTCATTTGAAGGTATACTGACCATGCGTGCTGATTTATCTATTTAACATAATTGGGAAGAATACCGAAAACAAAAAAAAACCTCAGTGTATAAATCAGACGGAAATCTATTAGAAACTATTTTTCTGAGAGATGTTAAAGTGGCCTGTCTGATGGTAAAAAATTTTGGCATACAATCAAACCTTTTATAACATCAGAAGGATCAAAACCAACTGAAAACATCACTTTACTTGAGGATGGTAAAGTAGTAAACAATCAAACAGAAGTTGCTGAAATTTTCAACACTTATTTTGCAAACATCGCAATAAGTTCAAACTCACTAAATGACGGATCCAGCCTAGCGAGACACCCTAGCCTAAATGAGATTAGAAACAGGTTTCCACATAAAAGAGATTCGTTCCCTTTCAGCCATGTCAAACCAGATTTTGTCTCTAAAACTATCTCAAACCGAAATGTGTGCAAGGCTACGGGGTCTGACAACATTCGGTCAAAAATAATGAAACTGACTGAACCAGCTATTTCACACACAGTGACCTTGCTCATAAATAACTCAATTGATGCATTTGTCTTTTCTGACATGCTAAAAGAGGTAAATGTTGCCCCTGTCTTCAGAAAACATGACAATATGGCCAAAGGTAATTATAGGCCTGTCAGTGTCCTGACACAGCTGTCCAAAATCTTTGAGGAGGCGTTGAGTGACCAAATAGTTGACTTTTTTTTAGAGATATTCTTTCATGTCATCTATCAGCTTTTTGGCCCAGCTACAGCTGCCAAGATCCTCTCCTTCACCTGACTGAATTATGGAAAAAGGCACTTAGAAACAGAGAGATAGTTGGAGCTATCTAAATAGATTTAAGCAAAGCATTTGACTGTTTGCATCATAACCTTCTGATAGAGAAGATGGAAGAATACAGCCTAAACCAACTGGTCTCCCAGCTCATGAAGTCCTACCTTAGGGATAGGAAGCAGAGGGGCAAGATTCGCCAATTTTACAGCACTTGACAAGTCTTATTAAAGGGCGTCCCGCAAGGGTCCAAATTACGCCCGGTGCTCTTTAATATCTTCATTAATGACCTACATTACACTATCACAAAGGCCACATTAACTAATTATGCAGATGATAACACACTATCTGCCATGGACAAAGATCCATCTGTGGTTAAAAACATCCTTGAGCAAGAAACCAACACTGCTAGCTATTGGTTTCATAAAAAAAAATTTAATGGCCTGTCCAAACAAATTTCAGTCTCTCTTGCTCGGTAAGAAAATGGATGAACCCATTTTTTATCAAAAATGAGACCATAGAACACCAAGAGGTAGTAAAACTCTTAGGCATCAACTTAGATAAGAGCTATGAACACCATATGAATGAAATCTGTAAAAATGCAGGTAGACATATAAATGTACTAAAAAGACTCTCTAACCTGCTTAGTTTTGAAACCAGGCTGGCAATTTTTAATGGTTTTATACTTAGCCATTTCAATTTTTGCCAATTGATATGGCATCATTGTACAAAAGCTAGTGCAAACAAAATGGAGAGGGTACAGGAAAGGGCACTGAGATTTATGTTCAATGATCACATCTCTTCATACAAATCTCTTCTAGACAGAGCTGGGATACCAACTTTTCATCTTGTCAGACTGAGAAACATGGCCACTCAGGTGCACAAGATCTTGAACAACGTGGCACCTGAATATCTCAATGATCTAATTACTCTGCAAGTAAATACTAATCACTTAAGGTCAAGGCCCATGACCCTGCACCAGCCAGGTTATAGGTCTACCAAGCATGGACTGCACCCCTTCATGTACTTTTCTCCCAAGATTTGGAATAACTTGTCACCCGAAATGAAATAAGCCAAAAACTATAACCAATTCCGAAGACTTATAAAAACTTGGGAGGGACTGGACAGAAACTGTCACTGTGCCAATTGTCGGCAGCATTGATGCCACTATCCCTTGAAATAAATGATAGATTTTCTTTGCCGAAGCTCTATATTCAATCAAATCATGATGTATTCCTGCACAAATAATGTTCCAATTTTAACCGTTGTCTATCTTAGTCTTCATATGTAGTTTAATCATCCAATTTTGTTTTAAACCAGATGAACTCAATAAACAAAGATTTTTTTTTTTATTGTAAATTTCAACTGTAATATATTTTAGTTAAAATGTGTATATGTTTTAAATCTTCATAATTACTGATGTATGTACCTTTTTTACTTTGATTTTCTGATTTTGCATTTTTTCTTAACTATTTAGTCGGACTGACTAGCTCATGATGAGCTAATGTTATTTGTATATTTCTCCGACAATAAAGAAGATTTGTATTGTATATTACTTTGTCCTTTTGAATTTTTCAGACTTCATTCAGTGCTAGCCTGAGCTTATGTGATATATGAAGCTAACTTACTCTGGAGATGCACTGACCAACACATGATCATTGATTATATGTACAAAAATTTTTGTTTTCATTTACCCAAAGTATAGCAGAATAAAAAGTATTTACCCACAGAGTGGCCACTTTTATGATTTTCTTTCTATCAGGGATGAGAATTGGTTGCCATTTGGCAACTTTTTACCAACATTATTTTTCTTCCAACAAAGTAAAATGTTCTCAGTTTGGTCTAACTTCTTTAAAACCGTTAAAAGCCTTGGGGTGGGGTATAGAAGGTTGCCAATTTGCTCCTGGAGTAGCCAAAATGCATTCTAGGTCTTCTCATCCCTGTTTATACAAAGTTACTTTTACCAGGCCTGGTAGCTGTGAATAGCTCTCCTGAAGTTCACTCCAGGAGAGCTATGAGGGAAGCTGCTCATATAAACTCAGTGTAAAATCTACTGTCTAGGTGAGTCATCTGCAGCTCTCCTGAAGTGTTTGTTTCAGGTGTGTGTGTGGAGGACGGATGCAACTGAAACCCTGCAAAAGTTAAAGGACCCTTTCTTCACTCCTCTCCAGGACCGCTTTGTGGTCTGGCTTGTTCTAGCTCGATGCAATGACTGCCCCCTCTTTTATTTTATAATATTCATTAGCTATTTTGTTTTATAACAAATTAACTAAGAAAGGGCCTTAAGAAAGACTAACATACCCTGTAAATGTTCTTTATTTGAAAAAAAATAATTATTCAGTGTTGTCATTTTTTCTGTCATAGGGTTTCAAAATACACCCATTCATTAAAAAAAATTGCATAGGCCTACAGACAGGAAATGTCACAATTTACCTTTGAAGTAGATGAAAAAAAGCCCTGTCTAAAGATATATAAATGTACACTATGAAAATGTGGAATTTGCCCATGCTAGTTGTGTGTTTCTGTGTTAAATGTATATGCCTGTGGTAATAGATCTCTAAAGTTATGGCATTTACACTCGTTTAAATAGAATTGTATACATCTTAGTGGAGTATGGAGTCGGGTGTCTCTGTCAGTCTGGCTAAACACAACAATCATGTTTTGCATATATTTCTTCTCTTCATATCAAGGAACATTAAACATTTTGTGATATATTGCATTTTTGTAGAATTTGTTAACATTTTTTTCGTGGAATTGTTACAGTTTGATGAAGGAAAGTGGGGTGTTACCAACAGCGACATTAGCAGTGGGGGTAGGGGGGTAGGTGTTAATCGCCTCAAACTAACTTGTGCATATGGATGCCAGCCTGTGTTAATCCGCAAAAAACACAGGGTGTCTCTTGAAAGACATCAGAGATTCCTTTGTAAATTATGGTGAAAATATTTCTTTATCCATGGTAGACCTATTCATAGGAAATAAATAATTAAACAAATAAACATATAAACTCCATGAAAAAACATGACATTTCTGGTTGAAAATCTATCTCACCCCCCCCTTTTTTTTTCTCTATCTCTCTTTCTTTTTATGCTCTGGAGACCATGTGTTATTTTTCCTCCAATTTATGGCCAGGATAGGATAGAAAGAACAAGGCAAAACACTCCATTCAAGTTTATGAGATCAGGACTTTTATGTGACTGAAGCCTGAAGGTTGTTGCCCCTAAAAAAGAGAAATTTGAAAAAAATGTAAAAGGCAAGCCAGCATCAAATATCAAGACTATATTGATCATAATTTTATCAACACCCCCCCCACCCCCACCCCCATGCTGGGAAAATTCACATAAAAGTACATGGAAATCATAAAAAACAACATCTTATACAAATAAAAATATCAAAAGTAGAAGTATCACATTGTGGGGTTTGGGTTGGAAAAGTTTTTTTTTTTTGGGGGGGGGGGGCTCCTTTGTATCTAAATAGGCACATACATAGTTTCTGGCCATCTTACATGAGTCACTTTCAGTGTTTACATATTCTTACACGTAAGAATATGTTGGCATTGAAAAATGAAAAATAAACAAAATTTACAGGAAAACGTACCCTGGTCAAAATGTACCATAGATGCATTTGAAGGAGGGTACATTTTCACCAGGGTCGGTTTTGACATGGAACCGAGCCCGAGTGATTGCTCCCCTTACACAGCAAGGCCTGTTTACAGTAACAAAGAGTCTTTACCCTATTTCCAAAAACACTCACCCAGAAGCCCTTTTAATAAGAATTCACACTTAGTTTTAACACTGTCACATTCTGTGATAAGTAGGTCCAGATAATACAGTATGTCACATGGCTACACTCGTGGGACTATATGCCCATTTGCTGCCATGGTAGTTTGAGAGGTCTGTTTATGGGAGGTCTTAAAATTAAGCAAAATGCTTGCATCTCTTTCCCTCACTGGCTGTTCATTTGCATTGCATGTGTTTATATTTTTCTGGCCTGTGTAATACCATTTAATGGTCCTGTATGACCACTTACCTTAGCATGAGACATGTAGATAGGCACTTTACTCCCCTGACTTGTCATTTGATCCGTTTCACTAGCCTCCTTAGACTTAGTCCTGTTGCAGAAAGACCACAACAACGATGGGCATCTTGTAGCAAGGGAGTGCTATGTAGCTCTTAGAAAGAACTCCAGAAAAATCTAGAGCATCAGTAGAAGGTAAATTCAGACCTTTTGCTACTGTGACAGTTTCTGGGCATATATCTAGCAGCAGAAGTAAATAGGAAATTTTAATGACAGGAATGTTGTGGATTTTTGGTGAATTTGTTGGTTATTTTTTGGTAAAATATTCCCCAAAATATGTATACAGCAGCAGTATATGTATTTCTCTAGGAGATGACAAAAGCGTTTGCACTGAACTGCAATGCAAGTTTAATATGTAATCACTTACCTGACTGACATGCTTTTCTTTGTTTTGATACGCAGAAGCTTTTCTTGGGACAGAGGGGCATGTGATTTATGATTTATTATTCTTGCAAAAACCCTCGCTTGACGGGGACGGTGATCATTGTGCAGTGTGTGCTTGGGAATCAGGTTTGTTTTAGGGTCTAATTGGGGAGGGTTGTGGATTCCCTGTAATGGCATTGTGCATGGTAAACAAAAGATTTTGGATCAATTCACTTACACCCTTCTGTTGTGCTTTTGATATTTTACAGACAATTTAGGTATATCCTGGCATGACAGTCAGTGGATCCCAATTCTCAATCCAGGGAACATCATGGAATACTTTTCTCAGCAGTCAAACCCCTTTTACGACAGAACCTGTAACAATGAAATTGTGAAAATGCAGCGGCTCAGCCCGGAACAACTCAAGTAGGTGACTATCAACAGACTTGTTAAATGTATGCAGTCACTTCATGCAAATGGGGATCAATGATGTATCTGATGTTAGGCTTGCTAGAGACTTCTGTAATTTTGCTACACTTGGATCTTATTTTAGAGGATGCTTTGTATAATTATTGCACTTTGTATGAGCTATTTCAGTTGAATCAAGGCTCAGTTTCCCCTGTAACTTGCACTCTGATTGGTGCATCATATTTAATGTGCTGACTTTCTGACTGGATGTTTTTACCATCAGATTAGTACATTGGTCACGTTAATATATTTCAATGCTGCAAATACAAGAAGCATTCAGGTGATGAAAGAGTTTCAGGCAAACAATGAGTTCATCTGTCTCTTTGAAGGAAAATATTGAACAAATTATTTTTAGATGTCTGTGAAAACGATTGGAATTTAAAAATTGTTTCTGAGGACATAAGAGAGGTACATTTTTTATTCAAAAGAAAAAAGTACATGGGTGAGAAATGAAACTGGCTGTGGCAAATTTAAACACACACACACACACACATACATGTAAGAATTAGGTGGACCAGTGTCTGAATTGCAGTACATATATAAGGGGGACCACACAAGTGCCCAGTATAATTGATCCTGACCAATAAACTTAAATAAAAACATTTTTTGTGTCCCGTTAACTAAGTATCAGATGTATATAAGCATTTTTTTTCAATATAAGGGTGACCATATATAATTACATATAAGCATAAAGATGACTAGACTTTGCGGGACCAGTGTTTGGTCCCCTCAAGTCTGCGGGGTGCATAAGTCTTATATTATGTACATGTATATATGGACCCCCCATTTTTGTTTTGTTTTGTTTGTGTGTGTGTGTGTGTGTGTGTGCGTGCGTGCGTGCGTGCGTGTGTACAGGGACAGATCTAGACTTAAAAAATCAACTGCTTAAATTTCAAATACAAAATAAACATTGTTAACAAAATTTTGTTGCGCTCTTTTGATACTTTATTTTAAAACATTTTAGTCTATGTATAGGCTATGCCTGTTTTCCAATTGCCTTAATAAAATATGTTTAAACCAAACATTTTAGTCATTTGTATGCATTTTTATAGCCAAATCCATAAAGCATTAGCATTTGGTTAATGGTCAGTGCAGTTCTTAATACATATTTGTTGATTTTTGTTATTAAAATTACAAAATTTTGTGGTAACTTGTAAACTTATACATACATGTCTATGAAAATGCAGACCACTCCAAAGGGTGGTCCAAAAGTAGTCACTTACAAATTACAACATCAGGTGGTCTGTGAATGGAAGTGAAAAATAATGTAGAAAAGATAATACTAAGGGACTTGATATATGTGGTCTTAAAAGACTGATTTCAGTTCTTCATCTCTTTTACATGGATTTATTTTGAAACTCAGAGAGTGGCTGGTTTAAAAATAAACAAGAGCACATCCCACTCAGTGCAGTCCGCATATCATTAATGATTAATGATACTTAAATACAAGGATCAAGGATTGTCCAGGAATGGTGTCCAATGATTTTTCCCTATTCTAACTGATGATTTCCAATGAAACGTGACTTGTTGGTTGTAGATGGAATATACATGCATGTTAATGAACATTTAGGTCTCATTAAGTGTTTCCTGCCTCCTCCTAAAAGGTGAAAAATTGATTTTGAAATTCTTTGTCTTTTTATCTTAGTCACTTTTTTCTTTCACACTATTTCAAAAATATCGTGAAATATTTTGCTGAAATTTATAACAAAAGTAGCTTCTGAGACCAACATGACCCAGTTATATTTCTTAGCCACTCTGACCTAATCGTTTATTAATATGACTAATTTACTGACCAGCATAGAATTATAGAACACATATTCTGCAGTCATGTTTGTTACTATGATATTTATAATAACTATGATAGATTTCTCAAATTTGGCACAAACTGATTAGATTGCTGGATCAATTTGACTTTTTGTTTGTAAATATATGCTGATCAGTAAATGTACTGAATATGTAAGATATCTGAGTGTCATTGTAATGGGTTTCACAGTACATGAATTTTTTCGTAAAATACAGGCTCGAAGAATATTTTTCCAGTGCAATTAGATTTTTCCACAGAACTTTTTTTTTCTCCCCCCCCCCCCCCCCCGATCCGATGGCAGACATGCAACATAAACTGACATCACCAACTGGGACCCATAATACAAATTGCATATGAAAACATAATGCATGGTTCAAGCACCAGTCCACAAACCTTTTGCATCTAATGGAAATCAGGAAGTTTGGTCACTGCATCCCACATTGCTTATTATGCACATAGAATATTAAAACACGAAGATGTCATGTTGGAGGTGGTGTTAAGTTTATGAAGGAAAGAAACCCTTCATTTTTCCCAGAATGTTATTTGACAATGGTAGTTTTAAGTGGCTGTGTGTAGATGTTGCTGTTGATTTGGGTGTTGTATTGCCTTTCCTGGTTTGAAGTATCTCTTGTGGATCATAATTATATTTGGTTTATGCTTGGTCTTGCTGGAAATTACCTGACGTAGATGTATCATTTATTAGCATGGTTCAAGTTCACAAGTTTGACAGTACTTGACATGGTACTTACATTTACATTCAGTCATGAAATAAATCTGTGTCCCACACACATATATATATATAGGTTGGTGGGTGTGATATCATCTCTGATTTAATTTTCTTTCATGCTGTATCAAGAATAGATGCAACACGAAGTTCAACTCTTTCCTGCTTGGACAGTTTCCTCAAATGACCCCCAATGACTACATTTAGTGTCTTTAGCTATGTTCATAATTGGACACCTTTAGCTATATCCATGACTACATTTGATGCCATCTCTGAATAATCTTACTTTATGACACCACTATGACTATGAAATTTTGTTCCATCTGATATAAAGAGAAACTTAACAAACTCCAAATCTGTAAGCCCAGGTAATGATCGAGCACTATCAAGTCTGATATTTCAAGAACAAAGGCCTATTCTGTAGCACTCACTGAAAAAACTGCAGAGCTCTAAATCATTATTTTGATTTATTTTGTATAGAGAACAAATCATATATTCATAAAATTGGAACTTTATAAAGAATTTTTAGGCTTTATGAACATTTATGTAAAATGGGGTCATCAGCAGAGAACCAGCACCAGACTTGTTTTGGTACCATAAGTCCGCGGACAAGTCATTCTGGTTACTGTTGACACCATGTTTGTATTTACAAACATCCTGAAATTATGTATTATGGAATAAAGCAAAATATGATGATCCTTTGTTGATAGGCCTACTTATAAATGTAGCCCATGTACCATAAATGTAATTAAAGTTAAACATGAACTACTTTTACAAAACATAAGTTAACGCCTAACTTGCATGATTAGACCTGTCAAAAATAAAATCCTTGAATCAGTCTGGCATAGGAAACCATAACCCACACTTACCTGGAACACTTGGTCTTTGAACAGATCCAACTGTGTAAGAGGGAAAAATCACAACCAGTTCTCCAACTCAAAGTAAAACACAATCTTAATAATGTGATGTAGAAGAGTCATGTTATCAATTGTGTCCTTCTTGGAAACTGGTCAGATCAACATTGTTTTGTTTCAGTATTTAAAAATAGGCCTATTATAATCTGTCTACATTCCAAAGCCAATCCTGTTACTGTTTATGACTAAATGTATACAATAAGTTATTGGTATTATTACATTTGATTAAAAAAATGTGAAAATTCAAGGCTGAAACAGACAACTGAATTTATAAACATGTTGTCAGTGGGAAACTGTTAACTGTCATCTGAGCTCATCTCCATCATGAAGCATGTTTGACAGCCCCAAATTCTTGGACATGCATAATGGGTGTTTTTGCCTCAGCTGACTTGCTAATCAGCCTGACCTTTTAGGAGGCTGAGTCGTCCGTCCGTCTGTGCACAATTACATTTTCAAATTGTCCAAAACCATCTGCCACAATCACTTCAAACTTCTTGATGATGTACCTTGGGTGGGTCTCTACCAATTTTGTTCAAAGGGTCGTGCTCCAGTGATTTTTGGATTTGTTACAAATTTTTTGTGTGCTGTTTTCGGGCAAATCTTAAAAATCTCCAACAAAACTGCTCACCCATTTGCTTTGATATCACACAGGAACACTCCTGGGGGGCCCTAGAAAAGGCATGTGGTCTGTCCTCACAGTAATCTCTCAAAACAGGTTTCACTGTACTGCAGAGGGACCCGAAATGTGGTCTCCCAAAGGAGTGGTCTTTCAAAGAAGGGCCTACTGGACAGAGATACCTGCTGTATGCAGCCACCCCATTGGCCAAGAAAAAGTGGCCACGTACAGCAGACGATAGGTAAATTTATAGAGAAGTGGACTCCTGTGTCCCAGAAATGTAGTTGCTTATGGCAGTGGCCACATACAGCAGGTACCACTGCATAGATAACAGTAGATCTAGAGTATGTGCATTTTCGTTGTGTGAAACAAGATCTCAATAATGCAAGGATAGTTTTTTTGAAATAGGTGGCACAAAAAGACCTCCTGAGTCAAAGATAAAAAGACTAAATTTCATGTCACTGTGACCTTGATGAAACCACGGGAAGATCCAGTCTGCTGTTAAAAAACAAACAAACATTCATGAAGAAAGCAGACCACTGTGGTAAAACGCTGCAGCACAGGATTAGCTGGTACATGATGTACATAGTAATCATTGATAACCAGCTTTTGAGACACAGATTCTCATAGGTGCCTCCTGCCACCATGAAATTTTCAAAATATGTTTAAATCAATTAGATTTATACATGGTTCAGTAAAGCATTCTCCAATACAAAATACAAGCCTTTCAAAACTTTTTGTCTGTTTCACTGCATGACTTTGCTTGCTTACCTGACCCTCGGGAGACCATTTTTGTATCTGGTCAGTGGCCTGTGAATCTGCTGGCTTTCAAACAGATTTCATTGCTTCCCTCCTTGTTACAAACATATTATCCACTATAAATTAGCCAATCACACTGGACCAGCTTATAAATACATGCATGCAGGAGTACCAGAACCAATCAAGGACAGTTGTGGCCTTACTGTATTTGCTTATTGTTCATTTCCTGTCCTGGCCCTGAAGCTGGATGGGCGTAAAGTGCACGTTATCCAGCAGGGAGTCTGACCAATGAGGACTAGATGTTATTCCCTGAGCTGGCAGCAAGCAGCAATGAAAGCCAGTGAACCTGGGTTTCCAGTCCACAGATGCAGGGCCCCAGGTCTTCCAAGCATGCAGTCTATAAGTGCATTATTTGGAGTTTCTGTAATTATTGTGTTGATAGGTTTCATACAGCATGGAAAAGATGTATAGGCAGGGTGCTATGTTTTCCATCGTACCCATTGTAACTTGTTGAACACACTCTGCAGGGAATTGCCAATTGCTGCCCAGTTTCATGTTAAATTTCTTAAATTCATCCATGGATTCCTTGTCAGTAAAAATCAATGCCTTTCTCCTGGTAGTAAGTTTGTGGTGGAAGCTATTCTAAAGCAATAGCTTGAATTAAATATTTACCAAGTATCATCCCCATGAATACAATACACAGGCAGTAGACCTCGATGCTTATAAGCTGCAGCACAAAGTGTACAAGGTACCCACTGGTGATGATGTTGACAGTGTTATGATTTTGGGCAGAATCTCAGACAATTACTTTGCATGACCACAAGAACTTTTCTTATTCATCCTCCAAGATAACATCTTGGCTACTCATGTACTGAGTATTACTCAATCCCTGAGTGAGTGATATGTTTTCATAATCTGCCATGAAACCCTCTGATTAATTTTTAAATTGTGCATGTGTGTGTGTGTGTTTTGTGGACTTTGTTTGTTTGTTTTTCTAGGGTTGCTTTTTTTGTACCTGTGCATGAAATCTACCAGATTTGCACACATGAAGATGTACACACTTATCTATCATTATTTTCATACTTTGTGTAAAACTAAATCTGTGCTTTGCTATATGTTGTATTATTTCTTGTTGTTCATAGTACATGTACATATATAGTAAAGTGGCAGATTTAGTCTGCAAATTTGGCTTTCAAAATATATTCGCTGCATCTGAGACTATTTATTTACTGGATCAGATCAACTGACAAAAGTTGCCCTGAAGCGTGATAAGTATATAAACGAATGGGTGTAACCAGGTCCAGATAACTGTTGTGACCTGGCAGTTCTAAGAACTACTGAATAGTCTATTGTGTCAGGAAATCTACCCTGGCTGGAGTCATCATGATCTGTCATTTGATATTGTCGACAAGAAGCATGGTAACTGTACAACCACCTGTTTTTGTAGGCCATGTGGCCATGTATGGTTCAAGGCAACTTTAATTTTTGTAAATTTATTAGCTCAGCTGACTTGTCAAGTCAGATGATCCTGTCTTATGGTCCAGTGTCCGCCCATGTACAACTAACATTTTCTATTTCTCCAAAGCCGCCCGCTGGATCACTGTTCAAACTTGGTGGGGACATGTGTTGGGTGGGATCTTTACCAAATGTGTTCAACATATTAAGCTTCAGTAATTTTTGAATGATATTTTTTGGGGGTGGTGGTGTCAATTTTTATTTATTTATTTATTTATTTATTTATTTTATTTCAGGCAGCATCTTTGAAGTGACAGGCCTTATCACTGTGAATAGACACTGGAACATATCTAGGAGTGCCTAGTTTGTTTATTTGTTGTTGTGTGTGTGGTTTTTTTTTGTTTTTTGTTTTTGTTTTTGTTTTTTTTTTGGGGGGGGGGAAGGGTAACAACCGTGAAAAAGTAGTATCTTTATTGACCTTAATGGAAATTTACCAAATTTGATGTGGCATTTAAGGCATTTGGATTTTTATTGCAGCACAGACAGGAACTTTGAATAACCACAAAACCACTTGCACAAATTTGTACTTTTCTTTGTTTCTTTTCTTTATTTTGGGGGGAGTTTGGAGTTTTTTATTTTTATTTTTATTTTATTTTATTATTTTTTTTTGTTTTTTTTGTTTTTTTGTTTTTGTTTTTTGTAACAGAACATATATATACAGCACAGTGGACTGGCTTATATTTACATTGGCATGTATTGTTTACACTGTTAGTTTGTAAAATTACTGAATGTGTGTCATTCAAAACAAACAGTAAAGAAAGCAAAGATATCATTTCAGGTCCATCATTTCACATAAATTTCCCCCTGAAATCAATTACCATTGTGTGCTCCAAAAATAGAGAAAAAAATATGAATGAATATATTTGCTGTGTATGACAATGTACACAAGGCCTTCATCTGTGCATTCTTCAAGGGTAAAGTGCCTAAGTTTGTATGGACAAGGAGCGCGGGGGGGGGGGGGGGGGGCAATTCATGCATTGTCATGGTGATAAAGGGTACTTCATTTTTTGATCTCAATGTCTGCATTTGGCCACAGAACCCATAGAGACCATTCATCCCATATTAAATTCAGTTTTCTTTAGCTTGTAAATTTGTAAATACGCATACAATTTGGCTGAATAACCAAGAAAAGAAGTAATAAAGGCTTTGAGCCAGGATGGAATTTTGAATGACATGTAATTCACCAATACCATCCTCAGGAAGAATGATGCCTTTCTTCTCATTCCCTACTTGTGAAAAGTTATTTATATTATAGATGACTCTTGGTCTGTCCTCTCAATATCCATTACTTGTTCATTGACATGTTAACGTGATGGGGTTGAAATTACATTTTCACATGTGAATGGTCACTTGTTTTTACAAGCCATGTATACACATAAGGTTGAAACAAATAGATTTTGGGGGGGGGGGTTAACTGATTATTAAAGTAAAGTAAGAGTTCAACTAAAATGTTTTGCTGACGTGTGTATCTGCATGATCATCATGATTAAACTTTGTGCACATTTCATTTTTACAGTAATATGACAGGGCTGGAATATATCTTGCTGCATGTACAAGAACCTATCCTATATGTGATAAGGAAGCAGCACAGATACTCCCCTACACATGGTAAGTTGCATATACTGAAATGTCTCACCAGAGTTAGCTGTGCTTTTGTGATGGTCCATCAGCGGTCCATGTGTTGTCCACAAATGACATTTTCAACTTCTCCAAAACCAGTATCCAGACTCTCTTCATACTTGATGAAGATGTGCCTTTGGTAGATTTTTACCAAGTTTCCTCCACAGTTTTTTTTTTTTTTTTTGAAGGGGGTGGGGGGGGGGGGGAGAGGGGCAGGGATCTTTTATGAGTGTTTGGTTCATTTGTGGGCAAAATCTTCCAAAATCTTTGAAGAAACTGCTTGGTCAGTGGCTTCAAAATTGCATACAGACACTTCTGGATCTGCCTAGACCTTCATTTGTTCATGACATGATGCTGTGTGTGTTTTTTTGCTGACCATGGGTCACAGAGCTTGTGCAATCACTCATGTCTGTCCATCCATCCATAAGCGTTTGCTTGTGGATGCAATGCAGTTCATAATTTTCAAGTTAGCCCCATATAACTTTTAGGACTGATCAGCTGTGTGAAAATGTAGGTCAAGTTCAATATTGGTGGTGCCATCTATAGTATTACAAAATATATGGGCCAAGATTTGAAAATATTGAGTGTGCTGTTTTTGGAAGAGTGTTTCATGAATCATTAGGAAACTTGGTAGGGATGTCAATCAGGCACAAAGACAAAATACGTTGAAATTCAGTGGTGCCACCTACAATATTCCACAAGATGTGGATCAAAGGCATTGAAAACACATTAAATTTAATATGTTGAGAAAGAGAAAGGCTGATGATGCTAAATGTACAACATATATGTTAATACGTAGAAGTTTTATGTTGCATAATATGGATGGCCTCGACTTGCTTACACAAGGTTAGAGAGGAAATGCTTATCAGGAAATGAATTATTTGTTATGATCATTGCATTTTAACTTGTGCACATGTATCAATATACCATCACAGAAACATCTGGACAAAATTCTATGACTTATGGAGTCATAGTGTTATCACTGGTGGTATTAACTGGAGCCAGCATCATACGTATTACAAGTACATTAAATTCATGATTGTAATTATGAATTGAGCTATGGAACTGCAACGCTTACTCCAAATTAGCACTAGGCCAATGATCAAATTTTGTAATATCTTGTGTGACCTTGCTCTATTTTTCCAGGTCATTAAGCACATAAGAAAAAGACACTAAATTTGATATGCTGATAAAGAATGATGGAAATGATGCCAAATGTAGCACAACTATGTGTTCTTGTGAAAGTTTGATGTTGCCTCATAGGGATGACCTTAACTACTTTCTCAGGGTCATGGAGGGAATACATTTTAGAAATTGAATATTTGGTGATGATCATAAGATTATAGGTCAACAGAGCATTGGGCCACAGGCCTCTTGTTAGCTCTGCTAGGTCAGTAGAGCTCATGCAATCACTTGTGACTGTCCGTCCATCATTTCATGGGTCCATCCTTTCTTCCATCCATAAAATTTTTGCTTATGAACGCAATACAGTCTTATAGTTTTTGGTTTAGCCCTGGGAGATGTGGCACTGTTGCTCCTGTTTTGCATAACTTTTAGGACTTAAAAAGTGTGTGAAAATCTAGGTTGAGTTTGATATTGGTGTTGTCACCTACAGTAGAATGTTATATATGGGTCAAAATGTATAATGTGGACCAGTTTAGCACCCTTAATTTTCAGCTCAGCTGACTTATTTGTCAGCTAAGCTTTTGTGAGGGTCTGTCGTCTGTTGTCCATCTGTCTTCTGTCTGTCATGTATCCACAATTCACATTTTCCACTTCTTGGTGGATACGTTCCTTGTGGAAGGTTCAAACAAAGTTGGTCACTAGGTGGCACTGCTGTGGATTCCTGATTTTTAACATTTTTTTTCAATTCCAATGCTTATCAGTCATTGCAGCTTTCCAATTGATTACCATGTAAGTCAATGGGCATTATAATGCTCATTTACATTTTCGACTTCTTCTCCAAAACAGTCATCCAGATTGACTTGAGACTTGGTGGCGATGTACCTTGGGTGGGTTTCTACCAGGTTTGTTCAAATGGTCATGCTCCAGTGATTTTGGTTTTTTTTTTAATGAATTTGGTGGGGGGGGGGTGGACAAATCTTAAAAAATCTTCTTCTCCACAAGCACTCACCCAGTAGACCTTTCCAGTACGATAGATGGCGCTGGCGTCGTTTTCAACAGTGCTTCGCGGATTGGGAAAATCGGGGTGTAACACCTCTGCATCAGACGATCAGTGCCATATGCCAACATGGGGAAGAGAGACCACTGCTGTGTGCCAAATTGCCAGAATAATCGTAGTAAACAACCAGACCTAAGATTTTTTGCACCACTTTTATTATCCTAAGCATGGATCAGTTTTATTATTATTATCGGTGTTTCTCTGCGGTATTTTGGCCAGGCTCGCGGCTTTGCTGTGCCCTGAATCAGCCTCGCTAGCTATGCATGTTGACGCCGATTAATGTTGCATTTAAAAGGTTGATAGATATTTTGCGTCCATATTCAGTCTAGCGACGTCTCAAATATGTATTGCTGCACTAATAACGTAAAACCACATGTGTAATTGAGAGCAATTTTGTGGAGTTCTTGGTGGGATGTTCAATCGCGTGGCTTCCGCTGCCATTTTGAAAAACTTGAAAGGCTTGCTCATCAAAGATTGTTTCCTGTGTATTTTCGGGACAAAACCCTTCGTGTACTCATTTTATTAAAAGTATTTACAAGCAGAGTTATGTGATAGGAAATGACCTCCTGTTTAGTTTATTTTCAATGCAACAGTGGCCTCAATCAGCACAGTTCTGTGCTCTATAAGTACTTGCTGAAGAAACCATGTTTGTGTGTGGCTGCTTCTTGCCAGCTAGGGTGGCGTGATATATGAATATAACACTAACCGCATTGTAGTCGACCCAAAAATGTTTCTTATGCTGGGATTTAAAAGTAATTATGCATGTATGATGCAGACACGTATAATCTAAATTCTCCCTTTCAACTTCTGCTCCTCTTTCACTTGCTTTCGCCTCCATTTCTAAACTAGTGCTCAATGGCAACTGTAACACCCCTATTACAGGCAGAGCCACCACCGGTGACAAAATGTACTTGACGTTGGCAATGCTCTCTAACGTATTGAAAAGGTCTATTGCTTTGATATTACTTGAGAACACTCCTAGAGACTCCTGGTTCTTAAATTGTTCACCTGGTGGTGCTGCCTTTTTTTATGAGTTTTTGTGTGTTTTGGCACTTGTGACTTCTTCTTCAGAACCACTACTCAGATTAAGTTGAAACTTTGCGGATATGTTCCTTGTAAAAGGGTCAATCAAAGATGTTCGCTAGGTAGCACTGCTGTGGATTCCTGATTTTTAACGATTTGTTTCAATTCAGGTATTCATCGGTAAATGCACCTTTTCTGTTGCTTACTATGCAGGCCACAGACCACAGTTATAAATCCTTCTATTTTTCATATTAGCATTTTTCAGTCTAAAAAATCAGCATTTTGGTATTTTGAAATTCCGTGAACGGCATTTAACAGATAAAAACGTCAGAAAAATATGGACGGATTTTTGTCATACAATTCCCAGCTCGTTAATTTGTGATAATTGAAATACGAAACAACACCTGGATCTCAGCTTTATACAGGTGTATGAACTGTGCTCTTGCCAGGGTCACATCATTGTCCTTCCCCACCATAAAGTTCCCACCTGGCCAGGAAGACAGTGCACCTATATGACCACCAATGAAGCAACTCTGCGATGCAGCAAACCCGACTTAGCTAACTTTATTTAAACAGAAGCTACAGCATGCTGAAAACACAGTATTTTCACAATTACGGACTATCTCTGTTGGGATGCGCAACCAGCCAATCACAACTGTAGTCTGTAACCTGCAAGTCATTGGGCATTCTAATGGTAATTCACATTTTGGACTTCTCTGAAGAAACTGTTTGTCAAATTTACTTCAAACTTGGTGGCAATGTACCTTGAGTGGGTCTCTACTAAGTTTGTTCATACGATCACGCTCCAGTGATTTTTGGATTTTTTATGATTTTTTTGTTTTGAGAATCTTTAAAAAAGTTTTAATAGGATAGTTTAACATGGGAATTTCTTGAATGGTTACAACTGAAATATTTTGGCCAGATTTGTACCAGACTTGGTAATGTACCTTTTATAAGTGTCCACCAATTTTGTGCAAATGGTCATGCTCCAGTGATGTTTGGACCTTGATCTCATTCCCAAGGTCACAGGACAACTGACGTGAAATTTACTGTTCACTTTATAACCTGAGATCTGTTTTGAGTTAGGACCTTGATGTTGTACATGTTAATGTTTCTCTATAAAGGCCATGCTTGGACAGTACATGAGTGACATTGACCTTGTTTCTGGGGTCACAGTGCAACATACATGAATGTTACTCTTCACTATAACTTGAGAACTACTTGAACTGGGACCTTGATGTTACACGTTAGTTTTCTTCTATAAAGGTCAGACTTACTAAGTGCATGGGTGACCTTGATCCTATCCCAAGTTCACAGAGCTGCAAGTGTGATGAATGTCTAGGTCAGCTGAGCATGGGCTTTTCACGCAGCCCTCTTGTTTATGGATCTTCATGAAATTTAATTGCATTGTGGAGGAGGTAAAAATTTTGGTTGTATATGATAATAATGGTGCCACCTGTACTTTGGCTGAAATTCCAAGTTATATATGTCTTATGCTCAAGTCTCACTGGACTGGCTTCTGTATTTTATTTAAAATTAAATTCATTACAAAATAAAACTAAGTGAAACCCGTCACACACGTTGTAGCCTTATAAGTTATATTGTTGTAATAGAGGTAGGCCCCTAAACCTAGCTAATTGGCTTGGAACATGTCTATAACCAGATAACAGATTAGCGCTGACAGTTTGCACTGTGCTTTTTATCACACAGACAAGCAAGCAGTCATAACGCACCCTTCTTCCAAAGCTGTTGATTAAGCTACTGTGGAAAGAAGGATTAATTGCAGTGCACTGCATCACGCAGAGGGCATCCTGGTGTCAGCAGCCGCAGGAAGATAGTCAGCTTTGCCTGGCTTGAGTGGTCACTGACTAAAATAACCACGCATTCACCAAAGACCACTTTCCACTTAGCCTTATCACAATGATAATGGGATTAGAACTGACTAAGACTCAGTAGCTGCTGCTGTTGAAACCGGCAGGGCAGCAGTGTCAATCAGTTAACAAATGATAGTAGGGCCTACTTAATAACACTATGCTGTGTAGTTGGCATAAAAACTTTGTTAAGGGGAAAATGTATCACTCTTCTGGGTGGGACCGCAGGATGGGAAAATAGGGGCATGCACCAGAGACTTGTGCAAGTCTATATATGTCTTCAAAGATATGAAATTCCATGTTGCAAAAATAAATGAATTAGACATGAAGAATTTATTTATCGGATATATACATCATGTCCAATGCTAATATGTTATTCAATATCAGTGACCTTGACCTATTTTTGTTAGGTCACAAGTCCTGTATTACAGTGAAAAGAGTTTGTTTTGTAGTGGCAGGGTGCAGCTGCGATATCAATGACATAGAGAATTGAACTTCAGATCAAATTGCACTTGACTACAGTGTACATTAAATTATACTTGGTGACCTCCTTTTGCATCACCATGACCCAATGATTGTGACCTTGACTTACTTTTCAAGGTCATTAAGCACTTAAGAAAAGGTAATTTAATTCAGTGTGTTGATAAAGAATAAGGTGAATGATACTAACTGTACCACAAATATGTATCGTGTTTCTTCAATATTGCATAATATGGATGACTTTGATAAATTTCTCAAGGTCAGGGAGGGAATGCTTTTCAGGAAATGATTTATGGTGATGGTTATCAGATTATATGTCAATAGAGCATCAGGCCTGTTGACCTCTTGATCTATTTCTTGACTTTTTCACAGTTAAGCTATTTTTAACTTTTCCAGTACAAAAGCACAGACTTTTTCAAAAAAAAAAATATTCAGTCTTCATACTCAGTTCCATCAAGTATGTTCATTCAGTAGGGATATATCAATTATTCGTGAAGTAGTTTCATGACTACTTCGAACTTTGATGGTGGCCATTGCTCCAGTGTATAAAAGTAACATTGCCTTATATCAGGGTATTAGTGCTTCCTGCACCATGCATTATATAGTACTGTTGAACATGTATAGGAGTGTATCTATGAGGTTTCTACTGTTGTTACTTTTGATCTTGAATGACCTTGAAGGGTCAAATTGAAATCAATGACTGAAAATTTACATTTTCCTTTACTTAAAACATCTCAATTGAATTTACGTATAATTTTAGACTTTCATATCTACATGACAGCTTAAAAAGTTTTAACTGTGCCACTTTCATGGGACACAAAATTATGGTGCTTTTTATTGGGTCATGGTAAAGTTAGGAAATGGACGACCTTGGCCTGATTCCCAATATCACAGACAAGTCATTTTAGATTTCATTTCCCCATGGTAACCTGAATGGTTTCAAGCTGATACTGTCATATTACACAAGATTATATTCCTGTATGAGGTGTAGATTTCTGCTTACAAGATCAGTTGATCATAGGACTGTCATAGTTGTCTGCTGTTCACATTGGGATTAAAATAGTGAACAGTGTATTTCAAAATGGAACAAACATTATTGAAAGGAAAAAAATCAGTTTCACAGTGTGAATAAAATAATTAAATGTTTTTAAACTGAAACTAACAAAGCAACTGAAAAAAAAATACTCCTTTCTGATAAAACTATCCAAATCTGAAGAAAAAAATAAATACAAATTTCTGGTTAGTCTTTGACTTAATTGTAATTCAACAGAGCATGGAAAACAAATGAAAAAGGAATAATGTATTAAAACAACAATGCACTCAGAGCATTGGAAATTAAAACAAGTGAAACACAATGTTTGTATTACCAACCAGGATGACAGGGCTGTAGAGTTTACATATCTTCTGGCCTGGGAAAAGCTCAGAATTCCAGTCTGAGCAAATCAAAATCTCAAAGCACTTGCTTGGACAAGCAAGCTTGCATGGAAGGCTAGTAAAATGCCAAAACTGTTAGCCCTAAAGACCACAGTAGATGAAAAGAAGTGCAGAGCTCTGAAGATACTTGCAGAATGACAGTGTTAAAAAAACATAAGATGATATATATCAATAAAGGAAACTCACATAAGTATGCTCCCAGCAGTCATGCTCTCAGTTGTTACATAATACAAAGTTAATTTCAGTCATTCGGAAACTTACCCAGCCTCAAAATGCCTCTCAAGCAGTTGCAATGGCCCATAATCCACAGGTCTTGGGAGAAAAGGTACCTATCAGTAGTAAACTGTTTCCATTTGTTTCCATTTTGTGTGAATGGAACTTGATTTACAGTCCCTTGTCCTGCCCATTTTGGTTGAGCATCTCCACTTGGTAAAACTTAATGACACACAGAAATAAATGTCATGGCTCCATATTTAAGTCAAAACGATTGTGTGAATATTAATCACAAAAGTTGTAGGCAATCTGCTGACGTGGTATGCCTTTTCTTTGCTTGAGTTGCTGTGAACAGAAGGACAGTTCCAGGTAATGCATAATGGATCTCTTGGCTTGAGCTTTTTGTCTCCTTTATTTTTTAGAAAAAGGCAGCAATGAAGGACTGGCAGTGGCAGTGCGAGCCATACCAATTTAACTTTTTTGTCGCAGAAACTGAGCAAAAGCAGCTGGTGGGCACATGTCATCTGCTTCAATGTTTTTGATATATTTCAACAGTAATGAAAAATAGTTGAAATCAGAATTATACATGAGACATATCAAGACATTGAACTCACCCCAGATCAACAACTTTCTTTGTCATGGGTTGTGCACTTAGCTACCAATACCACAAAAAGCTGCTGAGTGAGTCTTAGTACTAGAGGAAAGGGTTAATAATTCATTTTACATAAATTTCTTGATAACTAAACTGCAGTACATGTAATGATATTTTGCCTGCAATATTGATTCAGAACCAATAGAATTTCTTTTACATGTTCTGTGATTGTCATTTTGAGGTTGGATTCCATTGTGAATGGATACTCATTCATTCCAAGACATTCTACATGGTTAGAAATACATGACCAAAAACTAATGATATTAATACAATGAATGAATGAATAAATAAAGTTAGAAATGTAACAAAAGTTTCACATTTTTCACCCATCTTATATGTAGTTTTCAGAAAAGTGAAAATGAAAGGATTCCAAAAAAATTTATGTACATATATTTGCATGACCTCAAAGTTACTCTGAAACTTAATAAATGTGACACGTGTGCATTTTTATGAAACAGCATGTGCTTCAGGTTTTGCACACTTGTTTATAGTTGCGGGTTTACAGAATTCATATTGATATTAATGTGGTCACCAAGTAAGAAGTTTGACAATGGTCTTTCTTTATAACACCTTTTATGACGAGGCAACTTCTGATATATCACTATACTACTATACTCCCTTGTCTCACCTCTTAGAACTTTTCCCAGTACTTCCATTTATGCTCCCCCCCCCCCCCCCCCCCGCAGAAGGCGGGCTATAGTTTTTCTCATATCGGTCAGTCTGTCAGTCCGTAATTTCCAAAGTCACAGGGCCAACGTATCACTGAATTCGGTTCCCACATGCTAAGATGAGTGACCTTAACCTAATTTCCAAAGTCACAGTGCCTACGTATCCCTGAATTGGGTTCCGGCATGCTAACTTCAGTAATTTTTACATTACAACTTTCATATTATACAGGGTATGGTCATTTATAGGGCCAAGATTAAGTTTGGAGATGGATGACCTTGACCTAATTCCCAAGGTCACGGAACCACTTTGCTGAATTAAGTTTTTGCATAATGATTTTATTTTTCACCTGCAACTTTCATCATGCTAAGTCAGGCGCAGATCAATACTCACCAATAAGCTGAAACCATGAATTGGTTAAGTAATGGCCACTGACTGTCCTGTTACCTTCACAAAAAAAAATTATAATTGTCATTTATTTCTACAGCATGAGAACCCCTCGAGTATCAGTGTGTGCTGGAGTCTGTCTTCATGATCTGCAGTATTATTGCAATACCTGGAAGCTGAATAGTACCTAATACAGAAACATGGAAATATATATCACTTTTTTTCCCCATGTGTAGTAAATTCAGTAGCAATGTGTATGGGTATCTTCCTGATATGAGTGACAAAGCATTGATAACAAATCAGTACATATCAAGTGCTTGTTAATTACGGTCAGTACTTTGCCATCTTATTTTTTACAATGCTGTTTTTGTGTGGCACAAGATATGGATGCACACACCTGTCAGCAGACTGATTTACCATTGAACCTCCAGCATTTAATGCCTTCTTGTGTCACTGCTGACTGCATGCACTGTTTAATGGCAACTTGCATACAATGTGCACATGGCAGGCATTACCCAGTGCAAAGAGGGAAAAAAGCAAGAAACAAAGAGAGAAAATGGGCATCCTTGCATGCCCTCACATTTTAGTGGTGTACTTGATTTGCATCATATATACTGTATGATCCCTTTCAAGAGCTCCTGCCCTCTTAAGCATTCCCCCTCCCCCATTTTCCTGGCACAAAAGTACTGAAATATGGGGAAATTGTATGTACGTGTGTAAGATAATTTTTGTGTTGTTATAGCTAAAATGTTCCAAATTTGGGTCTTCAATTGGAGGTCAATTCCATAAAATTTCCAGAGCATCCTGGGTGCTTAAAAAGGATAAGACACTAATACCTATTTGTCAGTGCCTATCACCAAAAAGAAAGCAATATAAAACCAGAAACACTACCATAGATGTCACACTGGAACTTTATTTAAAGTATCCAAGTGATTTGTGGATCTATACCCCAGTGAATAACAAAAACAGCTTGAATGAGAACCATATCTTGATTCATCTCATTCAAACTGTTTTTCACTACTGTTGAAATTAGTAAAAAAAATCACTATAGCAGATGACATTTGAACACCAAGCAGCTTTGGTCGGTTCAACGGGGAAAGGCTAAAAGGGATCAATATGGCAAACACGCTTATATTAATTGAAAATTGTGGTCAGTGAGTCAGTGATAAGTACCATGTTTCTTATATTTCCAGCAACGGCATTGTCAGACTACTACATCCTGGCTGGGGTTGTCTATCAAGCACCGGATCTTGGTTCAGTCATCAACTCCAGGATGGTAAGTTAATGGAATTTTATTTCACATTTTAGATGTAGAACCCGTGAAGATGTGAATACATTCATAAGATCACTGTCTTAGAACAGACTATAATACGCAGTTTATTACATATTTTCATGCAGAGGCATTACTTCTGGTGGTTATTTTGCAATGTGTAATTCATAAGCCCTTTGGCCAGACACATAACTCTTAGAAGTGCATTACCTTTACAACTTGTTTATTCAAATGCATCTATTATGTTGAATGAGAAAACATTTTATAATCATTTAAAAGTAATGATCTGTCCTCAGAGACAGAGATTTTGTCAAGATATAAAGATCAGTAAACCATCTGTATATTTCACATAGCAAGATATTTAATACTCAGGTGCTTTTGTCAAAAATAAGTGTTCCAACAAAGCATGCTTTGAGTGGGAATTACCATATGCTTAGATGTAACAGTATGAGTAATAAGATTGCAGAACTACAGGTCTAAAATTCAGATTTCTTTGCACACCCCTGATCTGAAATTTGCCATTCCGTAGCATACTCTACAAATAGTCAAGCTGTTTTGAACACTCACATATGAGAAAAATGTTGCTAGGTCTGAAATCTTGTTGTGAAGTGTGCACTCATTGATATCTGTATGTAGTACTTTGGTAGTGTAATGCATCATTGTGGTTCAAAACTGCTGTGAGGTTTTTTTTTTGCCTGCTGAAAAGTAAGCAAGTTGAGAGAGAGAGAGAGAGAGAGAGAGAGAGAGAGAGAGAGAGGAGAGAGAGAGAGAGGAGAGAGAGAGAGAGAGAGGAGAGAGAGAGAGAGAGAGAGAGAGAGAGAGAGAGAGAGAGAGAGAGAGAGAGGAGAGAGAGAGAGAGAGAGAGAGAGAGAGAGAGAGAGAGAGAGAGAGAGAGAGAGAGAGAGAGAGAGAGAGAGAGAGATGTTGTGTCACATTTTCAATTTTGTTTTCTAGTTGAACACTCTACACAATCTTCAGTCAGCCTTTGAAGAAGGTAAGAAATCCTCTACTCATAATTTGTGTGTCAGGGTTTGTGATTTTAATCAAAATGTTGTGGCAGTCTTTCATTTTTTGAGTTGAAAGAAACATTTTTGTTTCCAAACTTTTATTTCACCAGTTTGCTGATGTCAAAATAAAAGCTCCTATATTACACTAGGATAAAATTTGCTGGATACATGTAATAACTTCACTTACCACTTGGTACTCACAAGGTGCTTTTGTCATAACTGCCCCCCTCACAGGAATCAGGCATGGTAATGGTTACATTTACTTGGGGCCATGTGACAGAGAGAAAAAGTGCTTTTGTTTGTGCATGTATTCAGTATCACAAAGCGAGCGTGTGTGGTATGCATTCATTCATTCATGTGTGTGGTCATTCATGGCAGTGGATAATGACATTGTGACACACTCTGCCAAAACTTGGCACAAAGTCCATTTGGGGCAACTGTATTACTATTGTAGTAACATGTGCCTTCGGCTGTGCCCAGGTAACAAATTAAAGTTAAACTGACGTCAAAGGGGGTAATGTGTAAAAGGGGAAAGAACATCCATTTTAAACGTTTCAACAAATGTCCAAGTTACCTAAGACCTAACAAAAATATATGTGTGGTTCCATTAACCTGACTGACCCCACTGAAATTGTAAAGGGCCGAGTCCCGACCCTAAGTAATTTTTTATGAAATACAAAATTAATACAAAAAGTTTTAAGCTGCCCTTCCCTAATAAAAATTGATTGACCCAGGTTGAAAGATTTTATCCAGAAAGTGGCCATTGTGTGCTGTTATTTTGCAGCACAGTGAACTCTAACACAGTCACAGTATATGAAACATGAAAAAAAAAAAAAAGTTTCAAGCGGCCCTTCCCTAATAAAATTTGATCGACCCTGGCTGAAAGATTTTATTGAGAAAGTGGCCATCGTGTACCTTTTGGGGGGGGGGGGGGGGGGGGAGGGGGGGAGGGGTGCAGTAAAGTCAACTCAAACACAGTATTTTATTTCAGCCTGTTGGTAGTGGAGGGTTAAGTTGGGCCAGGGAAAGAGCATAGCTGCATAGGCCACAGCCACGGTTTTATGGTGCATGGAGCTCCATGTATGATGAAACAGCATAGCCATATCCCCAGTTGAAAGATTTATCGAGAAAGCGGCCGTCAAAAGCCGTTATTTTGCAGTTAAGTCAACTCAAACACAGCATTTTATTTCAACTTGTCTGGAGGGATAACTTGGGCCGGGGAAACAGCATAGCTGCATCGCCATGCACGGTTGTTCCAAGATTCAAAATTCATTTATTCTAACAATACAGTGTACAATGTATGTGTATGAAAATAATACATTCAGTTGAAACCATCTAGTAATGGTATTGTTGAGGAGACTATCCTTAAGGCTTGTATAGCCACTTCCAGGATAGCAACCTTCACAATTTAAGAGAACAATATTGACTTATGGTCATAGAGGTTAAAATATTGTATGTAAGTATATTGGGATGTTCCAGGGGTACATAAAAGTCGTGTTTTATTTCATAGAAATGACAACTGTGGAGTTAGTTACCAGTATTACATTGACAAACTTGTTGGCTTCCAAATCAAATTTGTTACGTACAATAACCTGTGAACATTCACTGCCTGCAAGTATAATAGTTTGCTAGTTGACACCTTTCATTATAATGATGGATTATATTTTGTTTGACTGTTCTCTTGTATGTATATACATGTAAATGTATTCTGGTTATCTCTATCAACAAATTTAATGGGAGGACATCAGAGTTACATCAAATCAGGAATCTTAAATCTTATACAGTTCCTTGTAATTTTTTTGTTTGTTCTTGTAATTGGTATGTAAGGTCTCAAGTTTGGTATATTTGTAATTAGATCTGCTCTGTATATGCTGGGGGCACGGATGCTTCTCATGGTCATGCAGGTCAACCCGATTTGCTAGATTGAAGTGAAAACTATGAAAGTACATGTAATAAGTTAGTTGATTATTGTGAAATTTATAGTAAATTTTCAAACATGAAAAATGAAATAAATCTTTAACTTTCATTATTAATAAATTTTTTAAAATGGGATCCGTATGTGCATTATATTTGGTTTTAACTACTGCTTGAATAGCTTGTTTCTGCACTTTTTGCAACTTATTCAAGTTACTAAAGCCCCATGATGTTATCCCATAAGTAAGATGAGATTCTAGAGGACTTCCATAAATCAGAACCAGAATATTACATGAAATTTTATACACACATGTATCACAACCATAGAATGTGTCATGAATCAAAATCAGGTCACTAGGTCAAGTATCTGGGTCACTGACCTATTCATTGAAATTTTGTTTACCACTATAACTTCGGAAATTTTTGAGACAGGACTTTCAAATTGCACATGATAATACACTCCTATATGGCCTACTTTGTGTGCAAGCATAGTTGACTTTGACGTAATTCTCAAGGTCACACAGTGGTCACATGTGCTAAGCAACGTTACCACTGTAACTATTGAGAGCCTGCATCTAGCAATCTAAATCTTACACACAAGAAGCTTCATAGAGTGATCTAAAAGCCTATTGAAAATGGAGGTCATAGCTTTATATTTGACCTACTTTTTGAGGTCAAAGGTCAAGTGCACAATGGTGGTATTGGTATAAGTAAGGAAGTATTTAAGTCAGTTACATGAAATTTTATACACACATGTATCATAACCAAAAATGTGTCATGAATCAAAAGCAGGTCACTAGGTCAAGTATCTGGGTCACAGTGACCTATTCATTGAAATTTTGTTTACCCACTATAACTTCAGAAGCTTTTGAGACAGGACTTTCAAATTGCATATGATATTACACCACTGCAAGCATAATTGACCTTAACCTAATTTTCAAGGTCACACATGGGTCACAAGTTTGCTGAGTGACATTGCGCATCTAGAAATCTAAATCTTAAAACAAAAGAAGCAACATAGGGTGATCTAGAAGGCTATTGAAAGTCAAGGTTATACCTCTTTATTTGACCTAATGTTTTTGAGGTCAAAGGTCAAGTGTACAATAGTAGTGTTTGTGTTGGTAACTATACCTGATACTATGGGGCACTATTCCTATTCACTTACAGCAAAAGAGATTGAAGGTGGTCGAAGGGTACTGCGTTCTTTGAACGGTATTTTTTTCATTTTTTTTGTAAATTCCACTAATTCCTGATATTTTGTTTGCAAGTTCAATGACATGTTGATTCCTGGTAAGGCGACAGTCAAATAGTACACCCAAAAACTTCATTTGTGTGACTAGAGTTATGGGAGTTTCACACTTCTGAAGGCTACCGTTAGGAATTTGCCTTAAGTTTGTAATAGGGTTTTCCACTAAAAATGGGAAATCATATGTTTGATTTTATCAAAATTTAATGAAAGCTTATTAATGTCAAGCCAGTTGCATATTTTATTCAGCTCTCCATCTATCACTTCAAGGCTTTCTGCAGATGAATTGATATACTATATTTGGTGTGAACAGTGGGCATGTTCGATGAAACCATGGAGGAATAATTTATTCCTCCATGATGAAACAGCATAGTGGTGGTTGTTCTGTGATCATGATTGTAATATTTCGCTAGGTCCCAGGCGTCGGTTCTCCAAGTTACCTGGGGAAACGGTCATTAAAGTACTTTTAAAACATGATTTACTATCTTAACTTTAATCTGCCTGCTAACTTGTGTCTGAAGCAATTATCATCAGTTACAAATCTCATTGCAACACGATACCTTGACTGTCAAGCTGGGGAATCATGCACCATTTTGAACACAGCGCATAGCAAGAGCCATAGATCATGGAACCACCGTCCAAATTTACATTTAATCATGCCAAAACACAATCATATATAAATGATAAATAATAATAATGCACTGTCCACAGGCGGCTTCACCCGCTTTAATCTGGAAACAAAGCCAGAAAATGTTGGCATTACAGTCCTTGTTAGGATTTTCCTTGGTTTGTACAGGTGGTCTAGCTGCAACTGTTTATTTTACAATCACTGGGACTGAATATAATGCCCCAGCTTGTTTCCACTTCAGTTAAACATTGGCGGATGGTTTAACTAGGAAAAGCTGTCCAGCTAGAAAGGGTACATTTTGGTTCAGGGGTAAGTCAAATTGTTCTTATCTGAACCTGTACTATGAAAATTTGGTAATTATGGTTTGTTTGACAGGTATTCTTCTTTGATATGAAGCTCTGCATTTACAAGCAAAACTTCACATATTTAGCTAATTCATCAATTGCCAGGTTCATATTTATTCATTATTATGTGGGTTGTCTTTGCTGAATATTTAGCTTAGGCAAGGAGCCGCTACTCAGAGAGACGTGTACGGGTAAAAGGCTCCGAAACATGTTGAGTAGTTACCCGCTGAAGACCCTTTAATTTATTTGGGCTGATACAGCCTATGTCAAAATTTTACAGAGGAACGTGTGCAATATAGACAATAGTAATTCCATATATATACAGGTTAGACAGGGACAGGTTAGCTTATGGAGAGTAAAGAGTTCGAACTGCGGAATAGGATATTGACTACTAGGAAGTGGTTCTGGGCAAAAAGACACAAATACAAATGTCCGTGATGTCCGTGTTGTAGATATCGTGCACATTGGAGACATTTTGAGATTGTACCTTTTGCTGGGGGGGGCAGTCGCACAAAAGTACAGTTGATTTGGATATCAAAGTGAATTGCGGCCACAGCATATATCATGTCATCATTGATGCTCTGAAATATTTGCAAAGTATATACTTTTGGTTTCATATATTATAACCTCACCAAGATTATCCGGATACTACTATCCTCATTTACAAACCATTGGGTGCGAACTCCACAATTTTCAAAATGGCAGCCAGGGTGGGTTAGTCCCGATTTGATATTTTGAAGAGGTAGTATCCAAAATTTATGTGTGATTAGTGTTAATGGAACGTTAATTTGTCGAATGAATGTAATATAAAATATAAAATGGGACTTTTCCACTGTGGTGGTGGTGGGCCTCAGAATTGGTATATAGTATCAGATACTGAAGTTGTCACAAGGCAATGAATGAAGTGGCACCACTGGGCACAGCAGTCAAGAGCCCCGCTGAGCCAGAGATGGAGCTCAGTAGAGAAGGTTGCCCCAATAGTGGATACAGGTCCGAAAGTACTGGCAGGTTTTTATAAAAGTGGTAATGAGTCAACTAGACCAATTTATTCCAAGGTATGCAAATTGAATTTGGAAAGACTATGGGCAGTGATTTTGAAAGAAAACAAAACATGTTGGTACTTAAACTGGTCAAGTTTGTTTTTTTATATAGAAAAGCTATTGCCTCAAATAGGACAAAATACATTGCTCCATCCTTTGCCTCCAAAGCAGACCCAAGCTGTGTATTTTGTCTCCTCCACTGGGGTCTGCCCTTCTTTGACAAGGTCACTGTTTTAGCGTTGGAAAAGTGACTCAGTTTCTAATTGGATGAGTATGGTTACTATGGTGACAGGCTTCAGTACACTAGGGACCAGAGGCTGCTACTAGTCTAGGCAATAATGATGAACTTCCTGATTGGTGTCTCAGTCTAGGGGGAGGGTCACAGTATATTTTTCTTTCCCTTCCTCTATATAAAATCCTGTCAAAAAAGGGCAGACCAAGTGTAGTAACATGGAACTTGGTCTGCTTTGCAGGCAACTCCATCCTCTGACCCAACTTCAAAGCCTGTCATTTGTGATTCAAAAAGAACCTCCTTATGAGAAGTCCAGTTTTCTGTCTGATCTGGTCTGGTGTGTGATTCCAGGAATGTTTACATGATAAATTCTGTCTTTGTGATTAGCAAAACTGGTGCTTACAGCAGCAGACCAGGCACTTTCAGCAATTTGATGCAGGACATGTCAATTTGTTTTTAATTTGCTTGCCTACAAGGTAAGTTTTTTTGTGTGTGTGTGTGTGTTTTTTTTTGGGGGGGGGGGGCTTTTCTATCTCTGTGAATTTTATGTCTGACTGTTCTAGGTACATTTACTTCACTTGTCCCTCCATTCAGATCCTATTTGTGAAACTTTAAGCACAGCAGGGGCTGTGGGCATGCCAAGCGCAAAGTTGCGACAGTGGGATAGGGCTGTGTATGTGTGTGGGTTTTTTTTTTTTTTGGTACTGAAGGCCACCTGATTAGCTATTAAGCTAGTCAGGACCACGGCAGAGAAGCGGAGTGCCACAGAATATTATTAGTTTTTGGTAACCCTCCAGGAAAGCACTTTCAAATTTGTACTTGCCTCCTTAAGAATTTCAGTGGTCCAGTGATGGAAAACATGTGAGTTGTTGAGTGTTGCTGTCAGAGTGTTCAAATTGTACATGTATCAACAATATTAAAGTCAGTTTCTTTTGTAAAAGTTTGGTTTCCTTTCTTTCAGCTCAGTCGTTTTCCCGTTACCACCCATCAAAGGGATATAGCTGGGAGTTCAAAGATCTTGAACAAACAGGTGAGACACTTTTAGGCTGACTTGAGGGAAGTAGATAGAATCATTGATTTTTAGCCGTACTATGGTGATGGGGCTTGTTTATAATTCTCATTCATACGTTTTTTTTTTTGGTTTTTTTTTGGGGTTACTTCCAAGATGATATAAAAACATATCATTGAAGCTGGTAATATTGTATCGCAGGCCAGTTCTCATGATTTGCACCAAGAAAAGCTGTTGACCTTGAGCATCCTATCCTCAATGTGCTTGTGTGCAATTCTTACTTTTTTTTTTTTATTAACTGTACTATTAAAGAATCAGTCAGGCAGACAGCACTTTACCGCTAGACAGTTGTTGGTAGTCTAAGGGAGAAGAAGGGTAAAACTAAACTGAATTACTCCAGGATCATGATCATAGCGGGAAGTACCTGAGTGAAGCCCAAGACCAAAGACGTCCATTGGAGTGGACTGGGCAGGGCACATTGCAGCACGGATGGTCACACTTGCACAAGCCATGAGGTGTTTCTGTAACTGCAGCATCATTATGAACTATGCTGTATCAAGTCACTGGGCGTATAGTGATCTTGAATTAACCCTTTCCCGCTCAAATTGCCCAGATGTATATTGTCGTCTGTCTTAACATTTTTACCTAAATTTGTCATGACTGGAAAACAAATTTGCTGAAATTTGTATGTGGGACCATTCATATTGGCATGCACCAGGTAAATAGGTTTCCTTGGTGCAGGTTAAGCACACTCCATCATACTCTGACCAGAAATGGTTTAAACTCTCATTGACCAGTCACACTTGCATTTGTAAAAGTGGGTGATTGTAAAAAGCGAAATGAAGTCATCGGAAAAGGTGAACTGGAAAATGTTTTTCAAAGCTGCTATTTCAATCCACTTTCATGGTCATGCCAAAGACATGGGATGGTTTATATGGAAATTTGTTTTGAAAAGTACATGAAGTGACAAGTGTGATTGGCCTTTGATTGTGCCAAAAGAAAAGATGTGAGCTGGACTTCCTGCTGGGATATAATATGAGGCACATGTTTTTCATTCATTTAAAAATGAGGGTTGGAGAATTTCCAAAGTAAGTACAACATCTTAAGCAGCTACAAACTACATGAATTTTTGTGACATTAATACAGAGTTATTTCTGTTATATCTGTATATGAGCATGCCCTGTAGGTCTTCCTGGTATGCAATTCCTTGTGCTAAAGTATGTACACTGTGATCTGACTGATGTTATATACAAGTACTAACTAATGAGATGCTTTATGATTAAGGTGTTGTTGGAAAATTTTATCTGCAGCTCAACAGGGAAGTTTTCTTTTTTGAATGATGAGCTGCCACATTCATACATTACATGTATAGTGATAAGTCCAGTGGTCAAATGTATGTTGTTTTAGAGGACTTAAGAAAAGAATGTTAATACTTTGAACAGTGTTAGGTCTCCCCATTTCTCTTTGCTTGCTGTAGCCCCCACATCTTCCCAGGGCAAGTTATATTGATGCTGTAAACTCACTTCATTTTGCTTTCTCTTCACTGTTTTCCTAGATGATACATAAACATTTTTCATCACAATGAAATAGTTATTGTGGTTTAAAAAAAAAAAAACTTATGTTAAAATACTTTGCACAAAAAAGGAAAAAATGAAATTAGAACTTTAATTTTATGCCTGAAATGCAAAAAAAAAAAAAAAAAAACCAGGAAAATTTATACACGTGAAAATACATTGACAGTATTGGACTTGCTCCGTGGAACACTTCCTGTACGACCATCCATTCACATCCTATTTGCATTTACAAAATTTTGGGTTAACCCCAGGGCAAGTGATTTGAAACATGTGGACCAACATTATATTCCAATAGTTTCTGCAATACCTACAGGCCAGCTTTAGAAGGTTAAGTGGTAACATAAGATAAGTGACAAGGAAGTATCCAGGTGGGGGCCGGAGATTGGCTGATGACACCAGGGTGTACCTTTCAGATCAAGACGGATTTATCACTTTGTGGTACTTATGCCGGTTATCTATTTGTGTGCAGTCAACTTTGAAAATAGAGAAACATGCTTTGTGATAGATTATAGCAATCATATTGGACAGTAGAAAGTGGTTCAGAGTGATTACTGAGATGGGATGTCATGTCAATATGAAGAGTTTAACTATCAGGAAACCACACAGGTAGCAGATATATGCATATGTACGTTATCAATTGACTGTAGACCAAGTTGGATGAGATAAGTTATTGAGTAACATTTGTTGCATTACATTGAAGTACAGGTTTTTATTTCATAAGCTTTGGAGCTGGTGATATTTGTATTGTACACATTGTACTATTGTAAGGAGAAACAGGACAAACTAGAAAAGGAGATTTTCTTAAAAGCAAATCTGTATGCCTCCTCAACTTGCATAAATATGAATGCTAAAACTTTTCTTTGTGGTTTATCAGATGTGCCTTCAGCACAAACCTATGAATTAAATTGGGATTGACACCTCTACCGATAATAACTTTGAAGATTTTCAACATTTTAACTATACAGGTAGCCCTAATTAGCATAAATTATAAATTCTATAACTTTTGTTTGTGGTTCATTTCATACACCTAGAGCAAAAAAACTCTAAATTGAAGTTGGAATGGCATCTCTACCTATTATAACATTGAACATATTCAACATTGAAAGTTTCCAAGTGCCCCTAATTAGCATAAATGAAAATACTATGACCTTTGTTTGTGGTTCATTGGATATATCTACAGCACAAACCTGTAAATTGAAGTTCGAATGGTGCCTGCACCTATAATATTTTTGAAGATATTCAACATTTAAACTTTTCAAGTGCCACTAATTAGCATAAATTACAATTGTACAACTTTTGTTTGTGGTTCATTGGATGTGCCTACAGCACAAATCTATAAGCAGAAGTTGGAAAGGCATCGCTACCTGTAACAGTTTTTAAAGATATTCAACATTTAATCTTTTCAAGTGCCCCTCCCTAATTCAGATAAATTAGTATTCTACAACTTTTGTTTGTTGTTCATTGGATGTGCTCACAGCGTGATCCTATAAATCGAAGTTGGAATGGCGTCTCTACCTATAATAGTTTTGAAGCAATTCAAGATTTAAATTTTTTTAAATGTACTCAAAATCCTCCTTGTAAAAAGGCCTGACTTCATTTATGGATCTATTATCATACCAAGTTTGGAGTTTCTAATTGTAATAGTGTCAAAAAAATTGTTGGACAAAATTGCTGGTAAATAAGAAAGGAGGGAAGTGTTGTGTTAAGGGTGTGGTACGCTGTTACAGCACTTTACACAGAAAACACGACATCGCTCCAAGCATGTCCTGATATACACTACACTACTCATTGGAGATCATATAAACTATATATCTTATTTTATTTAAATTTTTAAAAGTATACATTTGGGTTAAGCGACTTAAAATAATTAAATCTGTGAAAGTGTTGAAATTGAATTTTAATTGCTAAATTAAAAAAACTAAAAATTTACCTGTTTTTGGGGGAAAAACAAAAAATAGGCTCAAAACAAAAGACGGGAAACATTTTCTTGTGAGAAATGAAACAGTGTACTTCTAGCAGCAAATCACATATTTAAATTTTGGATAAGGGTTTTGGTTCAAAATTTACAGGATGTTTAAATTAAAATAAAAATTTTCAATTTTTGAAAAAGTCTAAATGGCAGTAAAATTAGTGAAGCCCTTCTGGAAAAATTTAAAAAATCGTTTTGGAGAGCATTATGTGTTCTTTCATTTGACACTATAGATTAAGTCTGATTTTTAAAGAAAAATTGGGGGGAGGCTATTTATAGCCTTGCCTGCCTACTTACACAGTAGTATAATAATATTATTGGGGATGAACCCCGTTGAAAATCATATCAGGCCTTCAAGGCTGAAATAAAACCTGCTGAATTGAAATGAATAAATTCTCGCAACTTTACACCAAGAGGATTGTAGCAGCTATATACATGATGACATTTCCACTCTGCATTTCCTAGGAGGTAGGTCAGTGTCTGGCACTGGCTGACTGTTGTGAACAAAGTGAAACTGATGTGTTCTGATTTCTTCTTGAGTAGAATCCCATTCATGGCAGTATGCCTTGTTTAAAATCCAATTTAAAATTTTATGCAAAATTAAAGAATTTTGATTAGAGTTGAATAACATCAATAGCAACCCTAAAATGTTATAGTCAGTGCCAGAATCAAAATTGATGTCATGTTTTCTTTCAGAAAATATATACTTTTTAGGGTGTTAGAATAGATCTATGAATGGTAATCACAGACAGAAATTAAACATTTTATACAGGAGTTATAAAATGTACCACACCCTTAAAATTGGTTAGTATGTCAATATGTGCACATAGCTCTTACATGCCACCCAGAAAAGTGGGAGCAGAGAAGCTTACCAGAGTGTATGAAATCATCAAAGACTTCAACACCAGATATGTGTGTTGCCTATAAAAATTGCTTGTCTCAGTAAGCCACCATGCAATAAGTTACCCCTGTACTTTTCCATTCCCAATGTTCTTTAACCATCTGAGTGTGTAAAACCACAAAAGTGGTTAAAATTGCATGTGAATTTTTCTATGCTGCATTTAACAGGTTAACAGTAGAATTAAAAAAGGGGATACATGTACTAATGTTGTTGTTGTTGTTGTTGTTGTTGTTGTTGTTGTTGTTGTTGTTGCTGAGGATAAGTTTTAAAAGTAATTCACTACCTGGTAAAAGTTCGATTTCAGTTAAAGGGTCATGTAGCTGACATTTTGGCACAAGAGGAGTGAAAAAACCCAAGACAGTTACATATGACCATCTGATACACATTTCAACATCACTTACATGATTTTGTTCAAGAATATGCACAAAGTATGACTGAAGTTTTAGAAATGTTCAATGTCAGATTATCCATCATACATTAGGCATCATCCATAATTTACATTTAACCAAAAAGTTGGATTTTTTTTACAAATTTTGGTATTAGAATAAAGTTTTTAGGAAAACCATAACATATGATATGTGGGCACTTCTTGGCCAATTTAAAACTCACAGTTTCAAAGAATTCCATATTGCTGTGGAAATGCATTTATATTCTTGATGAGCAGCCAAGTGGCCAATTGACATGATGCAGAAGTGGAAAAGAGAAAAAATGAAAAAACAAATACACATAACCATGTTACCCAGCCTGCTGAATTGAACCAAGAAGAACCAAGGAGCCTCAGATGAACTGCAGGATGACATTTTCTTCCATGATTCCCTGTAGTATCAACACAAAGGAAAATCTGAACTTTTTTTATGTTGTAATGATGTCATTTATGAATGGCTCTGCATTTTAGGAACAAACAGCCCTATGGCTGTGACTAGAACCAGAGGGTACTCCCATTGCTTTGAAATACAAGTAGGCTCTGTGGGAAAGACCCCCATTTTTGTGGCACTTGTCACTCTCAAAGACATCCCCCCCTTTTTTTTACTGTAAACAATTGATCCAAAAGGCCCTGTTTTAATTGTCACTGCCAAATATTCCCAAATGTTGTAATCCATCAGAATTACTGCTATTTGCACCTGTTCATGGATGCTTTTCTATAGCCTTTTCAACCCAACTTCAACGTGTGTGTCAGCCCCCGCTTGTCAATACCAGTTCCGAATTACCTGTTTTGTACCCCGCAACCAAAGGTGGTATAGAGGGACATAGGAATAGTAGGTATAGAGGCTGCGGTCTGTCTGTCTGCCGTGTCCGGTGTCTGTCCATCCTGTCCCTTTCAACGTCTCCAAAACCACTGAGCAGATTCACTTCAAACGTGGTGGGAATGTAGCATGGGTAGAACTCTGCCAAGTTTGTTCAAATGGTCATGCTCCAGTGATTTTTGGATTTTGAGCTCAGCTGAATTGTCAGTCAGCTGAGCTTATGTTATGGTTAATCATCCATCGTTGTCCATCCGTAGGCATCCACAATTTGCTTTTTTTATTTCGCCCAAACCACTGGCCAGATCTACCTCAGGCTTGGTGGGAATATACCTTTGGTAGGTCTCTACCAAGTTTGTTCAAATGATCAGGGTCCAGTATTTTTTTTTATTATTTTTATATTTTTTTTGTTCATTTTTTTGCCAAATCTAAAAAATCTTCTCCAAAGTGCCTGGCTAATTGCTTCAAAATTACTTAAGGAGACTTCTGGGGACCCTTAGTCCTTAATTTCTTCAACAGGTGGCGCTGTGATTTTTCAAATACTTTTATGTGAAAAAGTGTGTTTTTGCTATTTCTGTGAAGCTCCAATTTTTACCTCAGCTGACTGACAAGTCAGCTGAGGTTTTTTGAGGGTCTGTCGTCCGTCGTCCGTCCGTCGTCCACAATTCACATTTTCGACTTCTTCTTAAAAACTGTCCGCCAGATTCACTTCAAACTTGGTGGAGATGTGCCTTGGGTGGGTCTCTACCAAGTTTGTTCAAATGGTCACGGTCCAGTGATTTTTGGATTTTTAATGAATTTTTTTGTTCTTTTTTGGGTAAATCTTAAAAAATCTTCTTCTCCAAAACCACTCACCCAATTGCTTTGATATCACACAGGAACACTCCCTGGGACACGTAGTTCTTAATTTGTTCACCAGGTGGCGCTGCAATTTTTTCCTAATTTTTTATGAATTTTTATGTGTTATAGCTATTTTCGACTTCTTCTCCAGAACCATCACTCAGATTAAGCTGAAACATGGTGGATATGTTCCTTGTAGAAGGGTCAAACAAAGTTGTTCACTATGTGGGAATGCTGCAGATTCCTGATTTTTCAATTGTGGTACTTGTCGGTCAGTGCAGCTTTCCTATTGATTACTATGGAAGTCAATGGGCATTCTAATTCTAATTCACATTTTCTACTTCTTCTCCAAAACCGTCATCCAGATTAACTTCAAACTTGGTGGCAATGTACATTGGGTGGGTTTCTACCAATTTTGTTCAAATGTTCATGCTCCAGTGATTTTTGGATTTTTAATGAATTTTTTTTTTTTTTTTTTTTGACAAATCTTAAAAAATTTTCTTCTCCGAAACTGCGTACCCAATTGCTTTGATATCGTACATAGACACTCCCGGGGACACCTAGTTCCCAATTTGTTCACCAGGTGGCGCTGCAATTTTTTAAGGAATTATGTCTCCCGGTGGAAGCCGGGGGACATATCGTTTTAGTGCCCGTTTCTTCCGCTTCTTCTTCTTCTTCTTCTTCTTCTTGTTCAGGTTCTTCAACACTTGGTTTCCGTGCGATAAGTCTTGAAGGACTTGACAGAATTTGATGAAACTTGGTAGGATTATGTATCTAGGCAAGACCTAGGTTGGGATTGTATTTGGGTGACCCTGACCTAATTTTCAAGGTCACAGGGTCACTTATGTGAAATTGGTTTCCGTTCGATAAGTCATGAAAAACAAGATGGAATTTGATGAAACTTGGTAGGATTATGTATCTTGGCCAGACCTAGGTTGGGATTGTATTTGGACGACCTTGAGGGAATTCTCAAGGTCACAGGGTCACTGATGTGAAATTGGTTTCTGTGCGATAAGTCATGAAGAACAGGATGGAATTTGATGAAACTTGGTAGGATTATGTATCTATGCAAGACCTAGGTTGGGATTGTATTTGGATGACCCTGAGCGAATTCTCAAGGTCACAGGGTCACTTATGTGAAATTGGTTTCCGTTCGATAAGTCATGAAGAGCGTGATGGAATTTGATGAAACTTGGTAGGATTATGTATCTAGGCAAGACCTAGGTTGGGATAGTATTTGGATGACCTTGACTTAATTTTCAAGGTCACAGGGTTACTTATGTGAAATTGGTTTCCGTTTGATAAGTCATGAAGAACTTGATGGAATTTGATGAAACTTGGTAGGATAATGTATCTAGGCAAGACCTAGGTTGGGATTGTATTTGGACGACCTTGACTGAATTCTCAAGGTCACAGGGTCACTTATTTGAAATTGGTTTCCCTGCGATTAGTCTTGAAGAACTTGATGGAATGTGATGAAACGAGGTAGTATTATGTATGTAAGCAAGACCTATGTTGGGATAGTATTTGGATGACCTTGAGTGAATTCTCAAGGTCACAGGGTCACTTATGTGAAATTGGTTTCCGTTCGATAAGTCATGAAGAACAGGATGGAATTTGATGAAACTTGGTAGGATTATGAATCAAGGTAAGACCAAGGTTGGGATTGTATTTGGGTGACCTTGACCTAATTTTCAAGGTCACAGGGTCATTTATGTGCAATTGGTGTCTGTGCAATAAGTCTTGAAGAACTTGATGACAATTGCTAGAGTAATGTATCTAGGTGAGAGCTAAAATAGGATTGTAATTTTCAAGCAAACTTGGTCATTTGTAATTTGTTATCACCTGTAGCTTATTCAGAGATGCAAGTGTTCCACCGGGAGACATTTGATTTTCTGTTGGAAAATCAGTCTGTTCTAGTTTTTTGTATGGTTTTGCTATTTTCCACTTGTTGTCAGAACGGTCCCTCAGATTAAGCTGAAATGTGATGTATATGTTGTTGTGGAAGGGTCAAACAGTTGTTTACTAGGTGGCACTGCTTTGGTTTCCTGATTTTTAAGGATTTTCAATTCGGGTACTTATCGTTCGATGCAGTTTTCCTATTGATTACTATGTAAGTCAATGGGCATTCTAATGCTAATTAACAGGACAACTGACACGAAATTTACTGTTTACTTGATAACTTGAGATCTGTTTTGAGTCCGGTACACATGTTAATTATTCTGTATGAAGGTCATGCTGAGACTGTACATGAATGACCTTGACCTCGTTTGTGGGGTCACAGTGCAACATACATGAATTTTACTCTTCATTATAGCTTGAGAACTACTTGAACTTTGATGTTGCACATGTAAGTGTTCTTCTATAAAGGTCAGACTTACTCAGAACATGGTGTCCTTGATCCTTTCCCAAGTTCATAGAGCTGCAAGTGTGATGAATGTCAAGATCAGCTGAGGCACGGGCTGTTCACACAGCCCTCTTGTTAATGAATTTTTCAATTCAGGTTCTTACCGGTTAATGCATACAGTCCCATCGATTACTATGTAAGTGAATGGGGATTGCAATGGTAATTCACCTTTTCGACTTCTCCAAAACCACTGATCAGATTCATTTCAAACTTTGTGGGGATGTACCTTGGGTGGGTCTCTACCAAGTTTTTTCAAACGGTCACACTTCAGTGATTTCTGGATTTTTATGATGTTTTTAAGGGTCTGCCCCATGGGGGGACCCTTTATGTTTTCAGGTTGTCTGTCCATCCAGATGTGCATCCTGATTTCCATCCATCTGTGCACATTTTCGTTACTGCGATATCTGCAGAATGCCTCCATGTATTTTGCTCAGATTTGGCAAAGTGCTTATCTTACATGGCAAGATGAATTGATTAGATTTTGATGTCAACATGACCTAATTTGAGCAAATGGCAGTCTGATTACATGCTCTTTACGTCTCATTACCACAATATCTCCAGAATGCTCCAATGTATTTTGCTCAAATTTGGCAGTGTGCTTATCTGGCATGCCTAGATGAAGTGATTAGATTTTGTTGTCACCATGACCTAATTTGAGCATTTGGCAGCATTTTTTCCTGGCTGACCTTTCAGTCAGCGCTTTGCATTGAAGGTATGTTTAGTTTGTTCCTTGTTTGATCAAATCTTAACAAATCTTTTCCAAAGCCACTTGGCTATTTGATTTAAAAATTGCATACAAACACTTATGGTCATGACAGGTGGAGTTACACAGTACATGGATGACCTTGACCTCATTCTTATGGACACAGGGTCACTTAGGTGTATTAAACTCTACAGATGATAACTTGAGAACTATTTCAGCCTGGGCTTTCATGTTTTACATGGCTGTAATTCTTTTTCAGGGCCACACTGAGACAGTACATGAGTGACCTTGTCCTCATTCCAAAGGTCACAGGACAAGTGACATAAAATTTACTGTTCACTTGATAACTTGAGATCTATTCTGATTTAGGATCTTGATGTTGCACACGTTAATGTTTCTGTGTGAAGGTCACGCTTAGACAGTGCATGAGTGACCTTGACCTTATTTCTAGGGTCACAGTGCAAGATCCATGAATTTCACTGCCCACTGCTACTTGAACTGGGACCTTGATGTTGCACATGTTAGTGTTCTTCCATAAAGGTCAAACTTACTCAGTACATGGGTGACCTTGATCCTATCCCAAATTAACAGAGCCACAAGTGTGATGAATGTCTAGGTCAGCTGAGCATGGGCTATTCAAACAGCCCTCTGGTTTATGAATTTTTTGTTCTTTTTTTTTTTTTTTCAAATCTTTAAAAATCTTCTCCAAAATGGCTTGGCCAATTGCTTTGAAATTGTATAGTCACACTTCTGGAGACCCCTAGACCTTAATTTTGTTCAACAGGTGGGGCTGCAATTTTTTCTGGGTGTTTTAACGAATTTTTTTTGGGGGGGGTTGTTATTTTCGATATTTATTCCAAAACCATCATTCAGATGTTGCTGAAACTGGGGTGAAAAATTCCTTGTTGGAAGCGTCAAAGAACGCTGGAAATAAGGTGGTATTAATGTGGATGCCTGATTTTTTAGGAATTTTTCAATTCAGATACTTATCGGTTAATGTTAACATTCCTGTTGTTCTTTTGATTATTATATAAGTCAATGAGGCTTGCAATGGTAAGTAACCTTTTTGACTTCTTTGCAAAACCTCTGGCTGGATCATCTTGAAACATGGTGGGGATATACCTTGGGTAGTGCAAGTAGTGATACTCCAGTAATTTTGGGATTTTTAATGTTTTTTTTTTTTTTTACTTTTCAGTCAAATCCTAAATTCTTTTATTTAGGTTCTTTTTGCAATTTATATTGTGCAATACTTGCTTTGTGTTGTATATGCTTTGAAATAATGATGCGCATCCGTGTCATGGTGCTGGCAACATGATGCACTCAGGCTTCTATTACGAAATGTGCTGCCTTCTTGCTCTGTAAAAACAATTGAACATTACACCTAATAATATATTAAATTGTTTTAAGAAGGTGATCTTAATTGGAAATTCTACTGCAATTTTGTGATATAATTTTGACCATACTGCTTTTATATGCCATTTGCCTCTTATTATAACTTGGGTCTATTTTATACTGTCATATCTTGACAACACATGATGTGGCAGGGGACATTGATCCTTTGGATCAGCTAGTTCACATTGATTCATCTCTTATTGGGTTGGAATTTTACACCCAAAGTGGAGCCTACCCACCTTAAATTGTGGATAGTGGACTACATGGAGGCATATGTTATTTTTTTTTAACGTGGACTTTTTAACTTTGCTGACCAATGGTCACAGAGCTTATACTATTACTCATGTCCCTCCAAGATAACCCCACATAACATTAAGGACTTGTCAAGTGTATGAAAACCTAGGTTGAACTTGATATCGGTGGCATCTTATATAATAGTATACAATATTAAGGTTAAAATGTGAAAATATTGAAAACGTTGTTTGTTTTTCATGAATCATCACGAAACTTGGTGGGGATGTCAGTCAGGCAAGAAGAAAAACGCATTGAAATTCCATGGTGCCACCTACAGCATTACAAATGATAGGGACCAAGAGATGTTGAAAACATTGTTTGTTTTATCATAAATTCATTAACACAGGTTTTTATCAGGAAAACATTTTTGCTTTTCATTTTAACACTGAGAATTTTTCACGTGTTTCTGATAAATACTGTAAAATCTGTTGTGTGTGGCCACCACTTCTGTGAAGAAAAAGTGGACGCATACAGCTAGTGACTCTGAACCACTTAATTAACAAAGTAGACTCCTGTGTCCGCAGAAATGTGGCCACAAGGAGCAGGTGGCTGCTTATGGCAGTGGCCACAAACAGCAGGTACCACTGTACAGTGTCCACATTGCTTTCAGATAGCCTTTGTTGTGGTCCTTGTAAGCCAAATGAACAGGAAGGGATTTTTTTTCTTTCCATATCCAGTAATACCTGGCTATATTGAGGACATTGTGGGTCATTATACTTTCGGTAGCAATTCATTCAGTGATGCATGTTGGAAACAAACAATAACTGCAAGAGTTGCAAAACATTAGTGGAAGAGAGTACAACTATAAGTGTCTATCTGCAACATATCATTTGCCAATTCAGCTGTTTATCCTTGTTTTACTTCCTGTTATGAGGGCCAACAGGGAGTATTTCTATGATGTGGTATTGCCAACTTTTTTTTCTCCTGGAAATTGTAAATGAAGTGATTTTTACCAGGTGATTCCTGACTATTGTTGTTTTTTTTTGTTTTTTTGTTTTCAATTCATCATGAAACATTATTGTAATTGCAGCTGAGCCCTAAAACTTTGTTCATTTTCTTAGTGAACCATCATGATCAACACAATCCCCTGAAAGCCCTCTTCCTTTTAAACAAAGGATTCAATTAATGTAAAAAGTAAGTACTTCTGGGATCTCTTGTTATGGTAGACTTTCGAATACTGAAAAAGTTGAATTTGTAAGGTGGCTTTGCTATATTTGAATATGGATGCGCAAGCTGTAAAGATCTACAGTTGGATTTGGCATTTCTGAATTGAAAAATAGGAGCACAAGCATGAAGTGCATTTCACTGTCACCTTTACTTCCACACCCTGGCTTGTCTGAGGTCAGTTGCATTCTGCATAGCAAGATCAATTTTTCACAGGTTGACTATTATGTTTTATGACAAGTAGTTACCAGGTAAGATGTAAGAACAGCTCATATTACAACTGAAAATTAACTGGAAAACTTCCAAATTGAAAAAAAAATCCCCAGCCCTGAAATTGATTAAAATTCTGCCAAATGGTATCTTTGTTTGCTGGAATTTCACATTTTCTTTTTTTGTTTGGATTCAGATATTAGCAAATCAGTTACAAAACTAAGAAAATGCACCACTGCTGGGGGGTGGGGGAAGCTTTCTCGTGTTCAAATGTGGGTCAAAACCTAATTGCAACATTACCATACCTTAGTTTTCATGGAATCAAAAGGGGAAAATACATACATGTTAAAATGAAAGTTTACATTGAAAATATCATGATTCCGTGAGGCTGTAATTTTACAAAGTAGTAAATGCCTTTTATGTTATTCATAGGTCATCCCCACCAGCATACTGAGTTTACCAGGCATGTCTAGATTACTAATTTTTGGATTTTCCAACAATAAATTGCAGCTCAGGTCATGAGGACCTGTTGGATCTACATGTACAGGAATTTGACGTGAGCCAAATTGAAAATTGCTTCCGTAACAATTTTCTTGGATGCTATTTCTGTGGTCTGAGGGTGTTTCTAAAAAGGGCTGGTGTTAACCTTTTTCCCCTTAAACTGGGCAAAACTGACCAATGGCCAAATGTAATTATGCACCCCGAGGAGGAGGGAGCATATATAGCAATTACTTTGTTGGTGTGTATGTGTTTGTGTGTCCAGATTGCCAGTTTTTATGTGATAACTCAAAATTTATTTGCTTAAGGCCTTCATATTGCACATGCTTATAGTCCTGAATAAGTATCCGACGAGTTTGAAGATGTGTGACTCTGACTCAATTCCCAAGGTCACAGAGCCATTTTTATGAATTTGGTTTTCATGCCAAACTTGAAAAGTTTTTTTGCATAGGGATTTTATATTGCACATGCTTATAGTCCTGAACAAGGTCTCAGATGAGTTCAAAGATGGGTGACCTTTACAGAAGTTCCAAGGTCAGAGAGCCATTTTTATGAATTTGATTTCCATGCAATAAGTTGAAAAGGTTTATGCATGGGGTTTCATATTGCACATGTGCATAGTCCTGAATAAGGTCTCTGATGAGTTTGAAGCTTGATGACCTTGACCAATCCCAAGGTCACAGAGGGGGGGGGGGAGCATAGATCTAGCAATCTGTGATTGCATTTTAATTTGCTTTAGTGTTTTCAGCTAATTTCAACAGGAATGAAAAATTATCATGCCCCCCTCCTACCAGAGGAGGTGCATATAGCAATTGCTTTTTCCATCTGTGTGTCCATCTGCTGTTCGTGTCTGGGCTATAATTTGCTTGTCTTTCAACTTAAATTAATAAAACTTTACACACAGGTATATCTGGACATAAGGATGTGTCATATATCAAAAGTAGGTCCTTAGGTCAAGTATTTGGGTCACAGTGACATATCCTTGTAAAAACTTGTCTGGGCTGTAATTCTTTTAATATTTAGCATAGTTTCATACAACTTCACACACACACACATATATCTGGACCTAAAGGTGTGTCATGAAACAAAACTAGGTTACTAGGTCAAGTATCTGGGTCACGTTGATACAGTGAAACCTCATTTTAACGACACTCAATTATCCGACATATTTGATATAATGACACAAATTTTCATGGGAAAAAGTTCATTTTCTTTTTGATTTGATTCATTTATCTGACATGTTCAGTTATCTGACACATTTCTTAGGGAACAGATGGTGTCATCATAAAAGTTTTCACTGTACAATCATATAAAACTACATTACACTTCATATCCAGGCTGTAATTCTGTAGTCCTTTGACTTATATTATGAAACTTTACACACCTGTGTATCTGGACTCAAAGGTGTATCATGCTTTAAAGTAAGTCACTAGGTTAAGTATCTAGATCACAGTGACATATTCTTGTAAATTCATGTGCTGGATGTAACTCCTTTAATTTTTACCTTAGTTTCATGAAACTTTACACATGCATATATCTTTACCCGAATGTGTGCTATGAAGTAAAACTAGGTCACTAGGTCAAATATCTGAGTCACTGGTATAGCCTGGTCAAATTGTGTCCAGACTGTAATTCCTTTACCTTTAAATTAGTTTCATGAAACTTCATACACTCACATATCGTGACCCAAAGGTGTGTCATGAAACAAAAGTAGGTCCCTATGTCAAGTATCTTGGTTATGGTGAACCTTTATATAAAACTGCAATGCACTTGTTCATGTCCAGACTATGATTTGGTTGTCCTATAACTTAGATTAATGAAACTTTGCACGCAGGTGCATCAAGACATAAGGGTGTGTTGTGCAACAAAAGTAGGTCAGTAGGTCAAGTATCTGGATCACAGTGACTTATCCTTAATTCCTTTACTATTTAACTTAGTTTAATGAAACTTCACGCATACATATATCTTGACCTAAAATTGTGTCGTGAAACAAAAGTAGGTGACTAGGTCAAGTATCTGGGTGTCCCTGATAGCCTATTTCATTGACAACAGTCCTTCCAAAATGAAACGTGATTAGCGGTTATAAATGAGGCGAAGGGGGGCATGGATCCAGCAATCTCTTGACTGCATTTTGATTTTACTGAGAATTGTAAATGAGACCTATAAAATAACTTGACTCAGCAACAGCTTTCCATGACATGGGTTGGGCACTTTTAGCCCAACCCATGCCAAGGGAAGCTCTTCACTCAGTCTTAATTCAAGGAGGAATTGGGGGAAGAAAAGCCATCGGCATCTGCTACAAAGGTAAATAAAAAGAGAAAAAGCTAAATACTCAAAGTAAGGTAGATACATAAATCTATCAGAGTAAGCTGAAAATTGTGGCATATATAAGTCTGTGTTGCACTTGTCATTCCAGTCGAATGTCTGTTTGTTTTCATTTTACTCAAATGTAGATGTAGTGAATCCTGATTAGGTAAAGATAAACAGAACAGATTTTTGAGACATGGTCTGTTATTTGATTTGTTTTTCAGTTATGATAAAACCAAGTCAAAAAACCTTTTCTTATTTTTCATGGATTAAGCACTCAAGAGGATGGCAAGGAAAATTGTTGACGTGGAACATGCCCTATTAATGGGCCTCCTCTGCTGTGTCCATTCAAAGAGATTTCTTTAAAGACTCTAGGCCAGCCCCTGTCCATTTGACCATGAGGAGGCCCTGACCAAGGAGGATGTAAATGAAATATTGAGTAAACTGAAGCATTACACCTTGACATGTACAGGGGATTACCAGTAGGCTGGTATTACCAGACATGATGAAACGAAAGCAACCTGACTCACCAGTTACAGGAGAGTACTTATCCAACATTTACATTTATAGGGGATGATTTTAGAAGAGTTTTGGATTGGTCACACAATGTCGCATCAGATGATGATTGGACATGGATCATTGGTTGTACCATGTAAATCTTCCATTTTTCAACCTACTGGTTGGACAATGCAGGGATGGGACTCTTATGTCTGCAGACTGATTTCAAATTTTAGCCACAGCTGTCAGTCATTTTAATGGAAAGGGGTTCTTTGATTAGAGTGTAGTTGAAACAGTGTATCAACTTGATTACTGGGTGAGATGCAAAATTGATACAATGCACTTTGCAGCTTTAATGGTATCTTTCTTTATAATACTTTGTACAATGTATGTGTGTTTGCCAGGTATTCCCATGCAATTTCGAAACTGTTTGGGTTTTATCTGCATATAAATGTTTTTATTAATTTTTACTGTGAAGAATAAGCATTTGACTTCTATTTGAAGAATCAATCTTTTAACACTTTTTGATCATATTCTTACTAAAAAGATATTGTCAGGATGGGTGTAAGCATTTCAACCCAGTGAATGGTAATGAAGTTATGGTGAAAAGTTCAGTCTTCAGAAAACGTTTGGGTCCCACCCCTAACAATATAATAACTGTTTACAAGAAAGTATGTGGAATATTAAAATTTATTTATATCAAATCAACATTTAATTATACATCTTTTCATATTGGAGCACAGCTTCTGTACCAAGTCCTGGTCCTGTTTAACTACCTACATAGGCTTTCTATGTGGGTCAAGGGAACAGGATCATACACGTACAAGTATGGTTAACATATAAGAAATAAAGAGGAAAAAGCAGAAACTCAAAGACAGAAGAGAATGGATGGATTTGAAAGCCTATCAGAAAGCACTGAATTTACTGCTGTTTCACTTTATTACCCCTCAGCCATTTGGAGGAAGGAGTATTGTTGTTACCTTTGCCAACCATCCTTCTATCCGTCGATCCATATATACTTTGCTACCACTCTTACTCTTGACAGATTGAAGTCTTGTTCACCAAATTTATTAGCTATGCTCTGGCTTCAGAAGGCTATTGAAAGTGAATGACTGTGACCTATTTCTTGACCTACTTTTGAGGGTGAAGTGCAAAACATGACTTTGCCATTTGAACTCTTGACAGATTCAATCCAAGTTCACTAAATGTACACCAGCTGTGCTTGTCAGGAGGCTTCAAAAGTGTATGAAAAGTGGGTGACCTTGACCTATTTTGACCTACTTTGAAAGTCGTACATATTTCATACTGTAGTGTAAAATAATATTGGCCAAGATTCAAACCAAGGTCACCAAATTTATACCAAAGATGCCTCTTTCAAAACATCAGAAATCTGTTGATAGTGGATGACCTTGACCTATTTTTGGCCAAAGTATGCATGGCATGCTTTTCTTCTCACCTTAGTCATCTTGGTTCCCAAACTTATGACAAAATAGATGTTACTTGGAAATCAAGGATGTTGATTTGCTCTGGTCACCTGATTCCATGGCTTTTTTATCTTTTTTCTTTTTTTTTTTTTTTTTTTTTGCGTTGTTGTTGTTGTTGAAATAAACTGATAGATTCCTTGTTGGATATTTGGATTTCTGGACTTTTCAGTGGATTTCTATACCTGTTGTGTCTCCCCTATTCAATGGGAGTCTCCCACTTTTTTACCTTGCTTTTTAGACTTTTTTTATCCAAATTTGGTTAATTTTAGACAACCTCGTCCATAAAAATCCATTCATTTCTTATTCATTCTTTGCTAAAAATAAAATCTCCCCCATAGGGATGAAAAAATATTCCTATTTCTTGTCATAGAATGTTGACAGGTATGGATTTCAGGTCTCCTTCCCCCCCCCCCCCCCCCCCCCCCCCCCGACCCATTGGACGTGTCAATGATGACAGTAACCTGTATTCATGATTATTGCCATGAAACCTGTAAAAATATTTATCCTTGCAACCCTGGTTTCCTTCATGTATGGTCAGCCTCGCCATGCTGGTGCTGGTGACACTCATCAGTAGAACTGTGGTTATGTGGAACACATTGACAGCACTCCCTCTCAAGTTTTGTTCCCTTTTAATTTTACTTCTGCCTTGCTTTTAGAAAGCCTCTACATTCTACTTCCTCAAGGCTACAGCTAACGGTGTGCATGTATACTTTAGTTGTGTCATATGTAACAAATGACAATTGTCCCATAACATGATATAATCTTAAGACGTCCATTTGTTCTTAAATTTTACCCTGAGTGTCCTTCAGAGGTCAAACTTAGGTCACTGAACATATGAAACCATGGCAAGGGGTATTAAGTGTTTTACCCGGTATCTTGTTCAACATTTTCCACCCTCCTTTGCTCAGTGATCCCAAGATGGCTCAGCATCAAGGCTAGGTTTATTTTGCCACGTGGCAAAATGAGCCACAGGCAAATATGGTCTGCAAGAGAAATTGAGTGGTTGGAAAAACATTTTAACAGATGACTTGTGACATCCAGACCCCTGTGGTTATTATTATGAAAAATAAGAATTACACGTACTAGAAGAGGCAACTATTTTCTGGTTGTAAATTTTGTAGGGTGTTAGCATGCTTGAATCATTGTCATTATGTCTACATTGACAATAAGTTATAACAGGTTATACTCATTCAACAAATAAGAGTAAAGCATCATATGTGCATTAGATTTGTGCACAAATCATATTTGAGTTGGATCCGCAATTTTGCTGAAAGTAGTTTTATTGATAACATTTCTACTACTTTTTCCACCTGCTCCAGGGTGGAAAAACAGATACCATGTACTTTAAGGATATACATTAAGTTAGCAGTGCCTTTCATAAATTGTTACATATAACCCTTGATTTGCACATTTAAAGTTAGGTAAAGTATACATTTTCTGAAAGCTAACAAACTGAAGATTCTGTTAATTACATTTTTAGCTCATGTGAATTGTCAGTCAGCTGAGCTTATGTTATGACTAGCCATCCGTCATCCATCCGTCGTCCACAATTCACATTTCAACTTCTCCAAAACCATCAGCCATATGCACTTCAACCTTGGTGGGGATGTACCTTGGGTGGGTCTGTACTAAGTTTGTTCAAATGGTCATGCTCCAATGATTTTTGGATTTGTAATGAATTTTTTTATTCTTTTTTTTTTTCCACAAATCTTGCAAAATCTTCTCCACAACGGCTCACCCAATTGCTTTGGTATTACATAAGAACACTCATAGGGATTCCTAGTTCTGAATTGTTCACCAGGTGTTGCTGTAATTTTTTCCATTTTTACCTCAGCTGACTTGTCAGTCAGCTGAGGTTTTTTGAAGGTCCGTCGTCCGTTCGTCCGTCGTCCATCCGTTGTCCACAATTCACATTTTCGACTTCTTCTCAAAAACGTCAGCCAGATTCACTTTAAACTTGGTGGAAATGTGCCTTGGGTGTCTCTCTACCAAGTTTGTTCAAATGGTCACGGTTCAGTGATTTTTGGATTTTTAATGAATTTTTTTGTTCTTTTTTGGGGTAAATCTTAAAAAATCTTCTTCTCCGAAAGTCGCTCACCCCATTGCTTTGATATCACACAGGAACACTCCCTGGGACTCCTAGTTCTTAATTTGTTCACCAGGTGGTACTGTAATTTTTCCCTAATTTTTTTATGAATTTTTGTGTGTTATTGCTATTTTCGACTTCTCCAGAACCGTCACTGAGATTAAGCTGAAACATGGTGGATGTGTTCCTTGTAGAAGGGTCAAACAAAGTTGTTCACTATGTGGGAATGCTGCAGATTCCTGATTTTTAATGATTTTTTCAATTCTGGTACTTGTCGGTCAATGCAGCTTTCCTATTGATTACTATGGAAGTCAATGGGCATTCTAATGCTAATTCACATTTTCGACTTATTCTCCAAAACCGTCATCCAGATTAACTTCAAACTTGATGGCAATGTACGTTGGGTGGGTCTCTACCAAGTTTGTTCAAATGGTCACGCTCCAGGGATTTGGGGGTTTTTATTATTTTTTTTTTTTAAATCTTTAAAAAAAGCTTTAATAGGAAAGTTTAACATGGGAATTTCCTGTAATGGTTATAACTGAAATAATTTTGGTCAGATTTATGCCAAACTTGGTAGGGATGAACCTTGTATAAGTGTCTACCTATTTTGTGCAAATGGTCGTGCTGCAATGATGTTTGGACCTTGACCTCATTCCCAAGGTCATAGGACAACTGACACAAAATTTACTGTTCACTTGATAACTTGAGATCTGTTTTGAGTTGGGACCTTGATGTTGCACATGTTAATGTTTCTCTATGAAGTTCACTGCATATACATGTACAGTATTCCTTCCTTTGAGAGATCACTCTGTTGATAGACATTAATTTTTAGCCCAGCTGACTTCTCAGTCATATGAGCCCGTATATCATAGTTCGGGATGTTGTCTGTAATCCGTCTGTTCATGCATTAACAATTCACATTTTCAACTTCTTTCAAGGAACCATCAGCCAGATTTGCTTGAAACTTGGTGGAGATGTACCTTGGGTGGTCTCTCCCAAGTTTGGTGAAAGAGTCATGGTCGAGTAATTTTTGTATTTTTAATGATTTTTTGTTCTTTTTTTTTTTTTTGGAAAAATCTTCAAAAATATTGTTCTCCAAAACTGACAAGTCAATTGCTTTGGAATTGCATGGGAACACTTCTGGGGATGTCTAGACCTTAGTTTATTTAACAGGTGGCACTGTGATTATTTTTTGTTTTTTAAAAGAATTTAATGTGTGTTGTCACTTTTCTTGACTTTTTCTCCCAAAGCTGTAGTTGGATCCTCTTCAGACTTATTGGGATGGCTCTCCTGTCATCAAGAGTTTACATTGGCTGTATATCTCCTTGTTGTGTTTCTCCTGTCATCAAGAGTTTCACATTGGCTGTATATCTCCTTGTTGTGTTTCTCCTGTCATCAAGAGTTTCACGTTGGCTGGTTATCTGGGTTTTGTGTCTCTCATCTCATCAAGAGTTTCACATTATCTGTATATCTCCTTATTGCGTGTTTCCTGTCATCAAGTCCATCAAACTTGGTCATTACAGTAAAACCTCTCTAACCAAACATCTCCGTATACTGAACACCTCTCTATACTGAACAGCATTTCTCGGTCCCAAATATATACTTCCAATGTAGGCAAACCTCCCTATGCTGAACACCTCACTATACTGAACACTTTTTTCCAGTCTCAAGGCTGTTCGGTATCGGGAGGTTTTACAATATTTACCCAGGTGAGACTTTCCTTAAATTTGCTCAGAGGTGACCTCAAGATAAAGGTCAAACTTTCTGCAGAAAGTGGCGGCCCTTTTAGAGGCGTAGCCTCTGGTAAGAGGTGCCTGCTCAGGGGATGCATAATGTTTGTTGCACGAAAAACTTGCTTCTAGTTTAGTTGAAGGTTGGAGCTGCTACTGTTTTAAACTTTTTTGGATGTGAAAATTTGGTGCTCCAAAACATCATTTTTCATGACCTAAAAAGCTTGCACAATCCTGACCAACACCCAGTGTACTTTTTGTTCCCTCATAAAAATATGTCAACTGTGAATGGTCCTGTCGGTGAATCTGTATATTTATTCCTTCATTCTTTTTTTACAGAAAAGGAAAAAGAAAAGGAGAAGAAGAAACAAAAGAAAAAGAAGGAAGAACCAAGTTCGTTATTCCAGCGACAGAGAGTCGATGTTCTCTTAGGAGAATTAGCCAAGAAATACCCACCAAAGTTCTCTCCCCCAGCGCAGCCTGAGAAAACAGGTAAACAAATACAACCACATCAAATATTCATGTACTGTACTACATTTGCTGGCAACCAATTGCTTGTATGTAGAATTTCATACTTTATCCACTTTTTTATTTTTGATTATTTATAGTGCATATCCAAAGTGAGCCTTTCTGTGCATATTACTGCACAGTGTCAGCTCAGTATAATTGGCATAACTGCTCCCATTTTAAAATAATGTCACAACTTGCTCTAAATAATGAGAGGACAACATGCCACCAGCATGTCATTATGTTGTACTGGGAAACATTTGAAAAAAGATTGCATACTTTTAACTTGAATATATATATATCACAAAATGAATAGCATGTACACATTTGTAGAATGAGTATGTCAAATTATCAAAGTAAATGGCATAGGTGATCAGCCAGATGTAGATAAGATAAGCCATTGAGGGTAAAACTGCTCCATATTTATTTGATCAATTGTATAATAATCCATTTTACAGGCCTCTAAATAAATGAAAGTGACCATTCATGTTACCAGGAGGGTACCAGGTGTGCTGTGAATTGCTGGCGAACACAAAACATTTCTTCATAAAATATTTTTAATACAAAATAATGTTTGTTTAACTTGAAACCTTGCTGGTAACCTGGCAGGTTTCCATCGTGACATTTCAAGGAACCTGTGGCCTTACCTCATCCACATTGTATAAATATTTTTGAGTGGGTCATTGTCAATTGAAAACAAACACCTACTTGCCTCATAATTTATTTTAATTCTGCTTGTAAAGCCCATTGACATGCACAACAAACAGAGAGGTTTCAAGAATGATTATTTCAATTCAATAGATTCCTACAGAATTTAGAAGTGGAAATCTGTAGGTGCAGGCCAAGGGTGTGGGGGCTGCCAGGGTCCCCCATCAAGTGTCCAGGGGGCTTAGCCCCTGGAAGCATGGAGATTTTGACAGTAGCAGACTTACAAACTCATAATACCTGCTTCTACTGCCAGGATCGCACAACGTGATTCTGCAGTACTGTGTGTGAATTAGGACACTTGCTAGAGTGGCCATAACACAGCGTTGCAATGCGAACAGGTTGACAGTGGACACAAGAAAACGCAGCTATTTCTGCAGTTGTTAACAAGGTATCACCTTGAAAATACCTGTGTACACTGTATATTGCAAGGTAGCAGGCTGTTATGCCCTCACAAGGGAATTTACAAACATGGAAAAGTATCCATGGATGGATGGGGCTATTTTCCTCGTTTTCCCCACAAGTGACCTACCTGGGCAACATGAGCTAAGTGTAATTAGGTGATCAGTCAAGCGTGCGATCGTCATGACTCGCCCCGGGAAAGTTCGAACTATATTTCATAAGTTTGGTTTTGAAAAGTCCATTTAGAGGCCTATTATACAACCTAACTTTTAAATATATGTGTCAATGTTTTGCAGAAATAAACAAATGATTTTTTTTCCTAAACATCAGTACATCATTTCAAATGTCCATAGGTCGGTAGACATGATTAAAAAAACACACACACAAGATTTTGCAGTGGAACAACCAAAATTTGGGTAGTTGTTGGAACCTCTGAACAAATTCCAACACATAAAAGAGAGTTAATTTCTTAATACACTTAACAGAATATGAACCTAATGATTGTATTTGTAAATGTTGACATTGCATCAGAGTTATCTTGCACCATGTGTACGGAACACAGTTCAAGTAGATCTCTTTTAGATGGGGGTGTTCATTGTGAAGTAATATGCAATGCCGACGCTTCCCAGGAAATGTTTATGTTTATATCAGATAGAGATTAGAGGTATCATTGATAAAAACTTTTGAATGCAATCAGAGGGGGTCCCATGTATTGTTTTATGTTTGTTTTGCTGAGACTTAACTTGTTTATCATTTTTGATCCACATAATTTGCATAGTTTACGCAGATAGAAATGAAACCTTGTAATTTCGGCAAGACTTCCTGGTACATATGTGTAGGCAGTGATACATGTTGTAAACATTAAATAACAACACTTGTAATGATAGTTATTTTTTTGACAACCTGTACATGATCTGTGCTATCATGAGAGTTATAAAAGGGGTACTTCAAGTTGATGGTCGAAACTTTATTCACCACGTTTGACCAGGTCGGTTAAAAAACATGCATTATAGTAATGTTTTTCTCTTGGCACATTGCAGAAGAGTGACTCCCACATCAAATTGAATGAATCACAATTTCCCCAAACTGATTGTACTATTGACACAAATCACATGACTTTTCCTCTTTTTTTTTTTTTTTCTTGAAAGACAACATAATACCATTTAAAGCACATTTATAGAACAGTATTTGTTGCACATTTTTAACTCAAGAAGAGAATTAATTTGGGATAAAGTGAGATTTTATTCTTTGAATCTTTTGTTACAAAAGCTCTTTATGTTAAGTGTGTGTCATGTGTTTGCAGTATGTTTGTCTGCTGCATGATTTCTTAAACCTTGCATTCAACCACTGATTTGTGGACATGGATGTTGCAAAAAAATCCCCTCTTAGTACCAGGGTCTGAGTCAGTGACTGTTGAAGAGTGTCATAATGTTAAATATACACATGATGGACTCTGATTGGTTCAAAGGCAGGTGCTGCCATCCAGTGATTTTTTTATGGTGGAGTGACCATTCCCAGCTTGTCCAGTCATGCGTGTTTTCTGATCATGTGGTGTGTGTGTTAGGCTTTTCTCAACAAATAAAGTAGAGTTGCCTTCTTGGAATCTGGTTTCATCTTTCTCAAGAAAAATGTATCCTGAGGCAACTTAAATCTGCACTTCCTGGAAAAAGAAGGAAATACTGAAATCATTGTTTTGTTATCTTGTTACTTTCAAAGTATAGGCACCATGGTGCAATACTCTGTAAAAAGAATTTTTGTTGAGGTCAATCTGTGAGAGACACATTTTTGTAAAGACGTACAATAGACATCTAAAAAAAAAAAAAAAAAAAAAGAAAAATCTTTGGTTTGGAAACACTTGTTAGTTGTTGCCCAAAGTGTAAAAGTCTGAGTTCACTGGTCGATGGACTTTCCTTTCCACTTTAAACTGAAGAAAACTGGCTGGAGGTAAAATGTTGTCTGCTTCAATGGTTTTTACTTCATTTTAGTGTTAATGAGAAAAAAAGAGGAAGAAAGAAAAGAAAAATAAATGAGAATTGTGGATGAACGCCATCGGAATGAGCATGTCCCAGGTCAACAATTTTCACTGAGAGGGGATCAGGTGCTGTGTGCACCGCGACCCAGCCCAATGTGAGGAAAGCTGCTGGCTCAGTCCAAACCCTTTCCTCCTCAAAATCGCCCAAAACTACCTGGATCTAAATTGTCATCTGCTTTAACTGTTTTACTTAAATTTGTCATTACTAGAATACATTTTTACTGAGATTTGTATATATGGCCATTCATGATGGCATACCCCAGGTCAATAGCTATCCTTGTCATTGGTTGGGCACACCGCCACAGAAAGCTATATTGAGTCAGTTGTACTCTGGCAGGGAATGGATTTATACAGCCGAAAAGGTTGATGTAAAAGTTTATGTTATGTGGACAGTGAAATAATAAGGGAATGTAAGTTGCCAATCAGAGGGAAGAAATCTTTTCTGTCTTGAACAATGCACAGATGATGTGGAATCAGGTCACATTTCTTGACTTGATGACACAAATGTATAAGCAGTGGAGTCAAATTTTATTTGAAACATTTTGCATCAAGATTTTGTAGCCCATAGTGCAACAGCTGTATTTTAATGGACTATACTGAAAGTCAGCTGATGAAATGAGAAAGCTGTACCTTTGCAGCTGTCATCAGTGTTAGCTATAGCCAGTAGGTGTCACTACCTTTCTGTTGGAGTCACTTGCTCGGTCTGCCAAGTGTCATGATGGATGGGACCTGGGCATAACATACATATTGGATCAAAATTTGAAACCCTCAGCATGATAAGTGATAAACTGTAATTCTTTGTTTCCATAATTAGGACTGAAAATCCAAATGTTAAGCACAGCAAATGGGTTGAACTTGCTGAGGTGATGCTGAGGATTATACAACTATAGCCAATTTGGCTAAAGTTACATTAACCTTTTTAAACAGATGCTGATCATGTTAGCCAAAATCATACACAAAAAATTACATTTTAAATTATGCTCACTAAATCTGAATAGATAAGTAAAATACCATAAATTTGTGCATCAACAGTCCAGTAGATCATTAAATATCCGTAGCTAATTTGTTTAAAGCTTACAAAATTGGTCAGCCAAATCACACCTTGTTTAGCCTCAGGCTCTTTGGCTAATGGATAGTGCTAGCCTAGTTGGAAGTGTCAAGAGTTGCTGCATGAAAAATGCTGCACCATTAGTTTTCTGTTAGGAACACAACCAGACAATTGAATGTGAATGGGGAACACCAACTCAAGGCAGCACAGAACAGAAAGTATGAGGAAACATTGAGACCTGGTACATAAAGGAAAGTCAGAGAAAAAATAATAATAATAATAAAAATAATAAAATAAATAAATAAATAAATAAGTATAAAAAACAAAATAAAATGAATTAATTAATATACGAGCTTCTGCTTCAGTTTTTCTCATCAGTTGCATGCATTTTTAGTTCTGAATGGATGCATCAGTGAATTCTCATCTTTACCTTTTGCAGAAGAACTTGCAGTGAAAGTTGAACCGAAAGTAGAAGTTAAGACAGAGAAGCCTGAAGAGAGACCAGCCCAACAGGCCCATCATGCCACTAAACCTCCTCCAGAGAAAAAACAAAGACTCAGGTGATCATGGAAAGGTCCTGGTAGCTGTTAGGAGGATCCCATCACTGCCATCTTTATGGAAGCAGTACTTCAGGTGATAAGTCTTGCTGCATCACATGTTTGCATGAGAGGAGTCACCACTTTGATGAGTTTCTGTGTGTCTTTCTATGATGAAGACATGGACAGACTGCCAACTGAAATTGTCATCAGTGAACTGGGACTGCCTTGTGATACTACACCTACCCATGGCCCTTTTGTATGAAGCGATTCAAGACTGAAACTACTGTTGTACCTGCTGTGAAGACCAGTTCTTGTGAGAGACTGCATGTATTTTCAAAGGCCCTTGTACAAACTTGTGAAAACCAGGCAACACCAGCAACAGAAAAAACATACAAAATCCCCTTCTCTCGTGGCAGAATAACCTTAGCTTTGGCCAGGGACACCCAAGTGCACTGACCCAGCACATCATTACACTAGGTGATCAACTGGTGAGGCTGAGGTTGTTCACACCATTTACTTGGTCATAAGCCATCCATATAACACACTTAAGCAAAATAAAGGGGCTAAGAACAGTAATTGGTTCAGATATTTGGGTTCTTCTTGTGAGCATGTAGTCAGATCTTCGATTTAGGATGGTATGAGATGTCTAGTAGACTCTGAGGAATTCTTGTTTTTCTGATTCTATCATTTTTCTTTACAAATATATGAATTTCATGGCAAAGTGTTGGACACCAATCTCATTTGCTTGTGCATTATGCACACAGGTCCACAACAGAAGGTCGACAGACAGGAAGTCGAAACGATCAAAAGTCGATGCGGCCAAATGATGAAATGAAACAAGGCTGAAATTGCAATCAGTTGAAATGCCAAAAACTCGGACCACATGTCGACAAAATGTTGACAACTGTGTTGACATATAGTAGCTATGATATACACCACAACATATATATATTCATTTATTTATCTATATAAATGATTAGATAACACAAAATGATGAAGTATTTGGACATCAACAGGATCAAGAGCATGATAAGCATGCTGCATAGTGGAAGCTTCCATGATGTCTTGCTCGGTGTGGCATGGCCTTTGCATCTGTGGTCATTGCATCGCCAGCAGCTTCTTGAACCCCTGGTTTGCTCCATCATGTATGAATAGCCACCCATGGACATTTTTTTTTTTCTTTTTTGCCTTTCTGCAACGTGAAAAAGGTTGCAGGAGCAATTCCCTCTGATTAAGCCATATTGTAAGTATAGAAGAACATAAAACGCGGGAAGTCATTGGGAGCAAACCTTGGAGAGCAAACAACTTTATTCTGTTTTAATGATAGTGTAAAAGACGATAGAGTCAACCCTTTGTCCTGTCAACCTTTTAATTGAACCTATTGTCCAGACAATGTTTTGTCCAATCGACTTTTTGTCTGTCTACTTTTTGTCATGCACTGCATGCACAAATTCTGCAGGTGTGCATAATTTCCACTTTTCTTTTTTATTGTCCCCCGCCACCGAAGGTGGCATAGGGGGACATAGAGTTAGTGAGGATAGGGGGCCTGCCGTGCGTCCGTGTGTCCGTCCGGGAGCATATCTTTAGAACCCTAAGATATAGAATAATGAAATTTATACCAGAGATGCATCATACCATGGGCATGTGCACTGTGTATTGTTTTTGACCTTGACATATTTTCAAGGTCACAGAGCCCAAGAACATATCCATTTTTGTGTATTATAACTATTTTCGGCTTCTTCCCCAGAACCGTCACTCAGATTAAGCTGAAACATGGTGGATATGTTCCTTGTAGAAGGGTCAAAACAAAGTTGATCACTATGTGGAAATGCTGCAGATTCCTGATTTTTAACGATTTTTTCAATTCTGGTACTTACCGCTCAATGCAGCTTTCCCATTGATTACTATGGAAGTCAATGAGCATTCTAATGCTAATTCACATTTTCGACTTCTTCTCCAAAACTGTTTTCCAGATTAACTTCAAACTTGGTGGCAATGTACCGTGGGTGGGTTTCTACCAGTTTTGTTCAAATGTTCATGCTCCAGTGATTTTTGGATTTTTAATGATTTTTTTTTTTTTTTTTTTTTTTTTGACAAATCTTAAAAAATCTTCTTCTCCGAAAATGCTTACCCAATTGCTTTGATATCACACAGGACGACACCTAGGGACTCCTTGTTGTTAAATGGTTCACCAGGTGGCGCTGCAGTTTTTTTCTAATTTTTTATGAATTTTTGTGTGTTATAGCTCTTTTTGACTTCTTCTCCAGAACCATCACTCAGATTAAGCTTACGCGTGGTGGATATGTTCCTTATGGAAGGGCCAAACAAAGTTGTTCACTATGTGGGAATGCTAGGGATTCCTGATTTTTAATGATTTTTTCAATTCGGCTCCTTTGCGGTAAATGCACCTTTCCTATTGATTACCATGTAAGTCAATGGGCATTCTAATGCTAATTTACATTTTCAAGTTCTTCTCCAAAACCGTTCACCCAATTGCTTTGATATCGTACATAGACACTCCCGGGGACACCAAGTTCCCAATTTGTTCACCAGGTGGCGCTGCAATTTTTTTAATGAATTTTTTGTATGGTTTTGCTATTTTGCATTTGTTCTCAGAACCGTTCCTCAGATTAAGCTGAAATGTGATGGATATGTTGTTGTGGAAGGGTCAAACAGTTGTTTACTAGGTGGCACTGCTTTGGATTCCTGATTTTTAAGGATTTTCAATTGGGGTACTTATCGTTCAATGCAGCTTTCCTGTTGATTACTATGTAAGTCAATGGGCATTCTAATGCTAATTCACAGGACAACTGACACGAAATTTACTGTTTACTTGATAACTGGAGATCTGTTTTGAGTTAGCTACACATGTTAATTATTCTGTATGAAGGTCATGCTGAGACAGTACATGAATGACCTTGACCTCGTTTCTGGGGTCACAGTGCAACATACATGAATTTTACTCTTCATTATAACTTGAGAACTACTTGAACCTTGATGTTGCACATGTAAGTGTTCTTCTATAAAGGTCAGACTTACTCAGAACATGGTGCCCTTGATCCTTTCCCAGGTTCATAGAGCTGCAAGTGTGATGAATGTCAAGATCAGCTGAGGCACGGGCTGCTCACACAGCCCTCTTGTTTCTGTCTATTGTGGCGGGGGACATAGATCCTTTGGATCACTGTGCACTTGTTTCCATTAGTTTCCATTGTTGTATGCCCCTATGTAACTTTAATACTGCTCTACCTAGAGACACCAAATTTCATGTTGTAAATGGTTTATTGTTACAATACTATTGTAAACTTGATAACTTTTGCTGCAAAACTATTCACCATATTGAATGTTACTCTAGCATAGAATCTTACGGGAATACACACCTCTACCCCGCAAGAATTTTGTGTGGTGGATTGTGTATTGAGCCAAATACACCTATAATTGCTTATGGTGTACTCTCCTGTTTCAGACCACCATGTATCTGATTACATGACCTTTGTTGAGAGAGAGAGAGAGAGAGAGAGAGAGAGAGAGAGAGAGAGAGAGAGAGAGAGAGGAGAGAGAGAGAGAGAGAGAGAGAGAGAGAGAGAGAGAGAGAGAGAGAGAGAGAGAGGAGAGAGAGAGAGAGAGAGAGAGAGAGAGAGAGAGAGAGAGAGAGAGAGAGAGAGAGAGAGAGAGAAAGAGAGAGACTCCTGGGGAATCAGAAAAACAGTACAATTCAAAATGAACAATTCAACATACCTTGTGCTAAATTGTACCAAAAAGTCAGTGAACTTAGCCAAAATTAAAGCATGCCTCCTATAAAGCCAGTGGTTGAGAAGCTAAACCACTGAGGCCAATAAAACTTAAAACCTGCAAGCAAGTTTTTGGTTTTGTTCTGGTTGTATGGATAAACTAAAATTCCACTGCACAGAGACTTCAGTAAGCATTGTCAATTAAAAGTGACCGTTTTCACAAAATAATAGAATATGATTTGAAAAAAAGTTCTCATGTTAGGGATGTGACGTTTCCTCCTTTCAAAGAAAATTCTTTTCATATTACAAATAATTGTTTCAAAATGTCTTTAATTTTGTCGTAGATGGGCAAATATGATGGTTTGAGTGTATGTAGGGGATGGGGTAAGGGGTAGAGGGTGTTCCTTCCTGTTTCATGTCTGTCACATCCCTGTCATTTACAGACACGTAATATATAAATGCATAATTCTGTGTACTGATCATCAGCAATCTCGAAAAATATGTTCAATCATTATACAGAGAAGCAGAGCACACTGCAATCCCCCTGACCAACTAGCATTCATTTGTGTCTATAATTTATGCAGCCAAGATTGTAATCATATAATGGATGTGTGCATGTACATTTATAATTGTATTTTTGGATATTATGTCCAAACTTGATTAAAACCTTTTATAAGTATGTATACTGTCTCCTGTTTTGACTTTGTCTTTTTTGCACCATGATGTTGTGGTATTTGTTACCAGTGATAGAATTTTGGTATTTGTTACCAGTGATAGAATTTCAATGTATTTCACAATAGCCATCTTACCACCGTATCGAAAGTGTTCAGAAACGGAGGAGTCCTTCCATGTTTGTTTGTGTGGTAAGACAGCTTTTGAGTAAGCTGCATTAATGACAGCTATTTTCATGTATGATGTTAGGTCCCTATTCTCAGTAACAAGGCACAACAACTTGGTTTGGGACTTTCTGAGCCAAATTGAATGATATTCCTCACCTAATCCCCCCCCCCCCCCAAAAACTACTAGCTACTTGGGTGACGATTACAACTGCCATGATAAACCATACATCGTAATTCTAAGAAAAAACATAAATGGGAAATTTAGAAAAGAAAGATGAGGCAAGTGTCATTGAAAGTAGACTCACAATGTGCCACAATGCCTCACCAGTTTTGTCCAGAACTGGACTCCTCAGAGTAGTTAAAAGTAAGAGATGCTGGAGTAAAATCTAAAATGCATTGAGCAAATTGTATTTTGAGCCAGGGGTCTGGGTGCCCTCTAGGCCCCCAGTAGGGTCCAGGGGCAGAACCCCCTTGGGGGCAAAGCTCCTGGGAGCTCGTAAAATCTGAGGAAAATAAGGGCTGCAGATGAGCTAGCCAGGCAACAATTTTAGGACACTTCTGCACCTTTTTACCTGAATCCTGTGAAAGTGTCATGTTACCATAAAATTGAGTAAAAAAAATACCAACCTATATCTGCTGATCAAATTATAGTATCAAATTACTCATCTCTTGGAATTTGTTGTCACAGTTTTTAGCTCAGCTGACTGGTCAGTCGGCTGAGCTTTTGTGAGGGTCCGTTGTCCATTGTCCGTCTGTCATGTTTTTCTACATAAGTGTATCATACTATTGACATCCGTTGTCTGTCCACAATTCACATTTTTGACTTCTCCAAAACCTTCAGCCAGATTCACTTCAAACTGGGAAGGGATGTGCATTGGATGGGTCTCTACCAACTTTGTTCAAATGGTCATGCTCCAGTGATTTTTGGATTTTTAGCTCAGCTGACTTGTCACTGAGCTGAGCTTATGTTGTGACTAGCCATCCGTCTTCCGTCATCCACAATTCAGATTTTCGACTTCTCCAAAACCGTCAGCCAGATTTATTTCAAACTTGGTGACAAAAAGTCACACTCCAGTGATTTTTGGATTTTTTATGAATTTTTTAGCTCAGGTGATGATTCAGCTGAGCTTTTAGGAGGGTGAGGCATCCATCGTCCGTCTGTCCCTCATCGGTCCGTCGTCTGTCCACAATTCACATTTTCGACTTCTTCTCCAAAACCGCTGACCAGATCCACTTCAAACTTGGTGGGGATGTGCATTGGGTGGGTCTCTACAAAATTTTGTTCAAATGGTCATGGTCCAGTGATTTTTGGATTCTTAAGGACAGGTAAGACACCAAAAATAAATCCCACTTTAGTCAATCCTAGCTCAAATTGTATTTGCGTTAGGATAACATATCATATATGTGTGTAATCGTCATACTCCAAAGAATTTATATGTTCCGTATTTGGGCGTCTGTGATGTTAATTGTTGTATAAACAATTGAAAGTTGACCGCACAGCATCCACCCCATAAATGTTGATATCAGTCACTGATTATTTGTGATAAAATCACAATTACACTTGCATCTTAATCCTGACATATTGGCAACAAAAAACGATCCTGCGATTTTTTATGTTTGGTTTCGTTTTTCTGTTATCCATCCTCAAAGTTTGACGTTTCAATTTTCCCTTTGATTTTCAGGATGTTCATTTTCTTCATTTCATAGAAAAAGAACGAAGCAAAATTTAGAAAATCGCTGAATCGTTTTTGCAGTTCAGATATTAGACAATCAAAAGCCGTTAACCGGATTAAATTTCGCCCAGCCGTTTCCTTGGAATAACCATTCTTAGGTGAGGTTCTCGTCCTATTATACTTTCTGAGAAAATAAGCTTCAAAGGCCTTTGATGTTGATCATTTGCCTCTGAAACAATGCCATATGCTCCGGTTGAGCTGATATTTGTACAAAACGTAGTAAACATCGTCCCTTAACATTTTGGGAGGTTGTCAATCAATTCTTGGCCAATCACATGAATAAAAGAGCCTTTGAAGTACGGAAAACATTATTCAGCGATCTGTCAAACGGCGACAGCGACAGTCTGGTTTCAAAGTGTGACCTAATGGAGGCGGCCCTTTGGGCCCTGTGACCTCAAGCCTGGCAACGAAAGTGATTGTGTTGCCTTGCTTCGGTGGGGCGGCCCACGACAGCTCGTGGTCAGTGGATGGATGGCGGGTTTGGTCTTCTGCCCCCTACCTCTTCATCCCGTTTTTATGGATAGTATTCAATTGTATTTACTCCTATCTGTATACTTTATGTAGTTAGCTCATTAGACTTGTTTGTACACTTTACTTAGCTTGTCAACAGTCATAATTTTTTTATTTTCTCAATGGGTTTCATTTCTCTTTTCAACATGAGTTTTCTTACGCTATTTTGTATCTTTTCTCTGCTGTTCACATTTATGCTTATTTCAATGTGTTTATTTGTACTTTCATTTCCACATCCATGGGTTTGGATAAAATATTATTATGTAAGTGGGTATTGTTGATTAAAGTGCCAGTGTTTTCCCCGCCTGCCTTTGGTGTGCAGGACCCCTGGGGTAATCCATCGTGGCACAGCCTTTGATGGGACATCATCTGAGGACTCCCGCTCCTCTTGAATATTTCAAGTCTCCCTTCATTAGAACGCAAAACAAGCACGATAACTATAAAGTAAACCACTAAGGTTATGATAATTATGTTAGCATGTTTGCATCTTTTCCCTGCCCACAAACATACTTTCACATTGCCGCCCTGATACCACTCTCCTTTTGCCGATGGCCGTTGCTACCTGCAGCCACGTGACAGGCTGTTAAGTATGATTGACGGGTGGCATTGTTCCGTTTGGCGGCTGAAAGCCAAAATAATGACACATGGACGTCGGATGTCCCAAACCTGTATGGTTTGGAGCGTTTTTCTCATATTTCTACTTTATTTAATAGCTTGAAATTTTGACAACTAATAGAAAGGACATTCATATTGTAAAAACTGTTAAAATCTCAAAATCGGCCATGCAAAGGTTTTTGGTGTCTGGACTGTCCTTAATGATTTTTTTTTGTTCACTGTGAGGGACATCTTAAAAAATGTTCTTCTCCGCATGGGCACACTTTTGGGGATCCCCCAGACCTTAAGTTGTTCAACAGGTGGCGCTGGGATTCAAAAAAAAATTTTAATGAATTTTTGTGCATTTTTGCTATTTTTGACTTCTCCAAAACCACCTCTCAGATTGTGCTGAAACTTGGTGGTTTGTTCCTTGTGGAAGGGTCACACAAGGTTGTTCACCAGGTGGCGTTGCTGTGGATCCCTGACTTTTAACGAATTTTTCAATTTGGGTATTTGTTGGTCAATGCATACATTCTTATTGTTTACCATGTAAGTCAATGGGAATTGCAATGGCCATGGTCCAGTGATTTTTGGATTTTAAAGGAAGTTTTTTGTTCATTTTTGGCAGGAAATCTTAAATCTTCTTCTCCGAAACCTCTTGGCCAATTACTTTGAAATTGCATGGGGACAATTCTGGGGACCCCCAGACTTTAAGTTGTTCAACAGGTGGTGCTGCGATTTCTACTTATTTAATGAATTTTTGTGCATGTTTGCTATTTTCAACTTCTCCCAAATCATCTCTCAGATTGTGCTGAAACTTGCTGGATGTGTTCCTTGTGGAAGGGTCACACAAGGGTGTTCACCAGGTGGCGTTGCTGTGGACCCTGATTTTTAACAAATTTTTCAATCCGGGCACCTGTTTGTCAACGCATACATTCCATTTGTTTTCTCTGCAAGTCCATGGAAATTGCAATGGTAGTTTACATTTTCCACCTTATCTAAAAACCGTTGGCCAGATTCACTTCAAACTTGTTGGGGATGTGTCTTGGGTGGGTCTCTACCAAGTTTATTCAAATGGTCACAGTCCAGTGATTTTTTGGTTTTTAGGAATTTTTCTTGTTGATTTTACATGCCTATTGATTACCATGCAAGTCAGTGGGGATTGCAAAGTCATTAGGGTTTGCAATGCTAATTGACAATTTTTGACTTCTTCTGCAAGACCATCAGCTGGATTCACTTCAAACTTGGTGGGGGTGTCCCTTGGGTGGGTATCTACCAAGTTTGTTCAAAAAGTCACAGTCCAATGATTTTTGGATTTTTTTTAGCTCAGCTGAGCTTTTAGGAGGGTGAGGCATCAGTAGTCCATCTGATAAAATTTGGATTTTGAGTGGGTGGGCCTATACATATTGGAAATACTATAGTCTGTATTTAATGAAGAATATTTCAAAGGTTGAGAGGACCACTTTAAAACCACCAGTTGCCTTTTGTGGGTGACTGCCCTGTCTCCAGTCAGGGGTGAAATTGTTTCTTCACATTGGTATTGGAAGTTGAATGTTGATGCTTTGATAACTCTGGAATCGCTTTGCTGTCATTGTTGGGTTTGATATTTGTGAATATGGGTCATGTTTTTCTACATAAGTTTATAATACTATAGATGTCTGTCCGCCGTCCGTCCACAATTCACATTTTCGACTTCCTGTCCAAAACCACTGGCCAGATCCACTTCAAACGTGGTGGGAATGTGCCTTGAGTAGGTGTTTACCAAGTTTGTTCAAATGGTTACGGTCCAGTGATTTTTTTATATTGAATGAATTTTTTTGTACTTTTTTGGACAAATCTTACAAAATCTTCTCCACAACTGCTCACCCATTTGCTTTGATATTATATAAGAACACTCCTGGGGACTCGTAGTTAATTTGTTCACCAGGTGATGCTGCAAATTTTTTATGAATTTTTGTACATGTATGTTTTCGTTACTTGTCACTTCTTCTCCAGAACTGTCTCTTAGATTAAGTTGAAACTTTATGGATGTGTTCCTTGTGAGAGGGTCAAGCAAAGATGTTTACTAGCTAGCACTGCTATAGATTCCTGTATTTTAACAATTTTTTCAATTCAGGTACTTATCGGTAAAGGCACCTTTTCTATTGCTTACTATACAAGTCAAGGGGCATTGTAATGGTAATTCACATTTTGGACTCTGAAGAAACTGTGTGTCAGATTCACTTTAAACTTGGTTGCAATACACCTTGGGTGGGTCTCTACCAATTTCTTCAAATGGTCACACTCCGGTGATTTTTTGGATTTTTTATGATTTTTTACAAAAATCTTTAAAAAAGTTTTAATAGGAAAGTTTAACATGTGAATTTCTTGTAATGGTTATAACTGAAATAATTTTTGCCAGATTTGTGTCAAACTTGGTAGGGATGTACCTTTTTGTAAGTGTCCACCTGTTTTGTGCAAATGGTCATGCTGCAATGATGTTTGGACCTTGACCTCATTCCCAAGGTCACGGGACAATCTACAAGGCATGTTTGTCAAAAGATGAAAGGACCAGAACAAAATAAGTTAGTATGAGACGTGGAAAGGGGGACCCTCCATCTGATGACATGCAATGAGGTGAATGGTTAAAAACAGTGCAAATATGTGATACAGACTCCTGTAAACCCGGTTTTACCTTCCTTTAGGCATGAATTGTTGGGGGGGGGACATATTTGCCTGTCATTATGGCTGAGTGTGAATCCAGACATTTCTTTCATTCTTTCTTTCTTCTTTTGTTCTTTCTTTCTGAACAAGTTGATCTGCAGACATAAATGAAAGTGGTAGATGGAGGTACCATTCCAACTTAATTTGTAGGTTTGTGACATAGACACTGAACTGTGAACCAAAGTTGTAGAATTTTATTTTATGCAAGTTAGGTGAAAACACCAAATTTAAATCTTGAATGGCTTCAAAAATATTATAGATAGAGGTGCCACTCCAACTTCAATTTTTATTTTTGTGGCAAAACTGCATCCTATGAATCATGAACCAACGTTGTAGCATTTTAATTTGTGCAGATTAGGTGAATATGTAGAATTTAAATCTTGAATACTCATCTAAATCATAAATACCTTCAAAACTATTATACATAGATGTACCATTTAAACTTCAATTTCTAGCTTTGAGACATAACTGTATCCATCCAATGAACCATGAACCAAAGTTGTAGACTTTTAATTAACGCAAATTAGGCAAATACACAAAATTAAAATCTTGAATGGCTTTAACTGTTATAGATAGTGGTGTCATTCAAGCTTCAGTTTATAAGTTTGTGACATGGCCACATCCAATGAACCAAGAACCAAAGGTTTAGCATTTTAATTTATGCCTGGTGTCGGCAGCTGGAGGGAGACGGTCAGCTTTGTCTCGCTTGAGTGGCCAGTGACTAGCTATGCATTCACCTAAGACCACTTTCCTCTTAGCCTTATCGCAATGATAAACTGACCAGGACTCATTAGCTGCTACTGTTGAAACCGGCACGGCGGCAGTGTCGACCAGTTAAAAAAATAAAAATAAAAAAACAGTAGGACCTACCTAATAACACCGTGTTGTTGGCATAATATTATACAGTTAACTTTGTGGAGGGGAAATGTATCGCACTTCTGGGTGGGATCGCGGGATGGGAAAATAGGGACATGCACCAGGGACTTGTGCGCGTCTAGCTAATACACAAAATTTAGATTATGTTGAACAATGGCAAAGTGCGGCATTTCAAACTGTTCTCATTTTGAAGGCACCCAGATAGATTTGCTCTGAAGCAAATCTTTTCTTGTGTACTACATGTAATGGACCAGATGACATGATGTCATCATTTCTTTTGCCTGGTGAGGTCTGTAAATACATGTATGGCAATGGGGTCATTGTCACAACAGTATTGTGAATATAGTTTCACGTGAAATGTAAATAAAACTTGAGTGGTTGGCCAAGGCTGACTGCACACCCCACATGTGTGGCTCTTTGCAAGTATTAAAAAAAGAAAAAAGAAACAAACATGAAAAACTCAAGGGATGGGGGAAGTGGATGGAGTGTACCAGTCTTCTCATACTTGTTATGTCTGTGTGCCAATACAGACATTCTGTTTTTCCTAGAGGGAATGATTTATAATTAAAATGACAGGTTTACAGACATCAGTTTCATGGAGCATGAGCAGCTTTGGTAGCACCTGTGCCATCATCTGCAATAGTTTAAAAGATAAGTTTATGGTGAGTAGCTTTGCGAAGATAGTCTCTGAAACTTCTGTTTCCATCATACTCAATTTTAAGCAAGTTCAGAGCCAATAAATATTATTGGAAAAGTTACTGAATTAGTTAGTGACATTTTCCTTATCTGATACCACGTCTCCATTAATAATGAACAAATCTGATTTTGTTTGTTTGTTTGTTTTTTGTTTTTGTTTTTGTTTTGTTTTTTTTTTTTGTTTTTTTTGTTTTTGTTTTTTTGTTTTTTTGTTTTTTTTTTTTGTTTTTTGTTTTTGTTTTGTTTTTTGTTTTGGTTTAAAATGTCATTAATAGGCATGATAATGAATTCTATATGTCTTGTATTTATGAAAGTAAGAATTACAGCATCTCTTTTGGGCATATTTTAATGTATATTAATAATGAACAAATCAGGATTTTCTTAAAAATTTAAAATGTCATTAATGGCATTGAGCATGTTTTCTTTATTTCATTCTTGTATTAATGAAAGTAGTAATTACAGACACTATTTTTGGCACGTTGCATATTGGTACTTTAATAGAATGTTAATGCATACTTTAGGATTAAATTTTAGATAGCAGTATTTTTCGGTGTTAGCAGGCATCATTATGAAGGGTTCGTCCCATGGGGGGAGGGGGGGTGTCTGTTTTCAGGTTGTCCGTCCGGATGTGCACATTGTCGTTACCGCGATATCTACGGAATGCTTCCATGTATTTTGCTCAAATTTGGCAATGTGCTTACCTTACCTGCCAAGGAGAACTGATTAGATTTTGGTGTTACCATGACCTAATTTGAACAAATGGCAGCCTAATTACATGCTCGCTAGGGCTCGTTACCACAATATCTCCAGCATGTTCTAATGTATTTTGCTCAAATTTGGCAGTGTGCTTATCTGGCATGCCAAGATGAACTGATTAGATTTTGCTGTCACCATGACCTAATTGAGAAAATGACGGACCCTTCAGTCAACGCTTTGCGTTGAAGGTATGTCTAGTTAATTTTCTGTATTAACTGTCCCTGAAAGACATATCGATTTGATGACACCTGAGTAATCCAGTTAAATCTTTGTTGTTGTTGTTGTTGTTGTTGTTTTGTTTTGTTTTGTTTCGTTTTGTTTTGTTTTTTGTTTTTGTTTGTTTTGTTTGTTTGGTTTTTTTGCTTGTTTTGGGGTTTTTTTGTGTGCTTTTGTTTTTTTGAATAACTATGCAGATAATTTCATAAATAATATTGCAATTACCATTTGAATTTGAATCGCTGTCTCTTTGAGGTTTTCCAAGCAGGTTTGCGTTTGAAATCTCATTTATAAAACTACTTATATTTATCCTGGCGTCTGGGATAAATGTTAGATAATAGGACAGAGGTTTTATTATTTGGAAATTAATTTGAACATGTAAAATATGGGAAATGTTCCAAAATAAAGAGTTAAAGCTCCCAGAGCTTGAGTACTTATGTTTTGTACACAAACCATCACGTTATGAAGTAATTTCAGAACCTTATGTCGCCCCCATTATATTTTTAAAGATGCAGTTTCAGGGAACATCATGATATTGCTGGCACTTGTAAGAGTTCAAAATTTGACACTTGTGTCACGCGCTTTTGGGCGCTTTAGCATAACGGGCCTTTTGTTTGATGAACTGGAGAGGCAGAGGAGGAAATTGTCAATAAGTAGTGCCTCGGTGTCGAAATAGTCTTGTCGCTATGGCAGTTTGCGGATAAGAACCAATGGAATTTAAATATGTGGTCAAAATAGGAACAGAAAAATTGTGTGCAAATTTTTAGTAAATTTAACAAATTACTGTTACATTTAAAATCCCGACCAATAACAACCCTCGAGTTTCAATTTATCTTTAATCTGTAATACCGAAAGAGTTCACCATTAAACGCATAATAGCTTTATAGTTCATCAATGTTCCTGAGACCTGTGATATATATATTCCTTTCCAACTGTCTTGTTTACCGTAAAAAAAAAAAGTTTGTAATCAAAGGTATCTCTTATTAGGTAATGACAAAATGACATGACAAAATGATCAGCACGACCGGAGCATATTTCCCCCTTAGGAAATAACCGATAAACAAGAATCACCAAAAGAGCAACCACATTTTTTAAATTGTAAAATAATACCTTAATCTGAGCAAATTTGGTGTTTAAACATTCGCAGATTTGACTGAGAATTTTTATCAATATTTTAAAAGAGACTAATAGGTTAAAATCATAATTAAAAAGACTAAACAAGTATATTGAATTTAACTGAAACAATTGTAAATTAATGCAAACATTTACATCTCACTACAGAAAAGAGGTCGTGTAAGCTGAGGGGATGCTTCTTTAAAAATTGTGCGTTTTTGCTACTTTCATGGTTAAAAATTTAATTTGTGTGACTATGTCGAGATTTTAACAAGTAATACCCTTAAACAGTATACGAGAAATAAACCTTCCTTTTGTTAGCTTTTGAGGTCTGGCTGTTTATTTTGGATGGGTGACACCATAATTGAAACAGCTACAAAATAAATTTCCAGTTTCTCATCATTATTATCTCAGTATATCAGACGAGCGGGAGGATTTTAATGGCTGTGTGTGAACACAGACATTCTGTTTCCTCAAAATTGTTTCTTTCCTTCGATCTTTCATTGTTTTTCCACGTAAGTCTTGTATGTAGCTTTTCGCAGTGACCACTGTAGCCAGAAATCCAAATTGGTGCATGGCCGTATGACTATTTGTCCTGTAATTTGTAATTATAAGTTTCGTCGAAATTTTGCAAATTACGAGTAATTGAATGTCTGCTTTGAGAGCTTCGGGTCTTGCAGCAAATTGAAGAGGAAGAAAAAAAGAAATAACTGCGTAATTACTTATAATATAGGTTCTCAACAAATATAGAGAATCACTTCTGTTCTTGATGAACAAATCTCTAAAGCCCAAATGACTGATTGGCCCCTTCACAATGCTACGAGCTTCATATCTATAGAAGTGCCTAGGGCAATATGCTCGTTTCGCCCTCAATCTATTAAAGACAGCATTTCCAAAGGAAAAATTTCCTGCAAACCGCGTCTAACAACAACAACAACAACAACAACAACGACGACGACGACGATGATGATGATGATGATGATAATGATAATAATAATAATAATAATAATAATAATAATAATAATAATAATAATAATAAAGTCGAGGTGCAGTACAATAAAACATTACAGCCGGGGCACTATTCTTCGACTAGAATGAAAGAGTCCAAGATGAAATGGTAAATACAATGAACCAAAGATGAAACTATGCATTCAGTCATTTAAAAAAAGAAGAAAAAAAAGTGACTTACAGCCTGCTGTGGCATGGTACACATAGAGAACATTTAAAGTGTGCGCCAAACCGTTTATTTATGAGTCTTTTGAACTGAGAGAGGGTGGTTGTTTGCTTTACATGAAGATGGAGTACATTCCACAGCTTGGCCCCTTGGCAGCGTACAGAGTTTCTGCCATAAGTTACCGTATTATAAACAGGCTGCTGGATCCTATTGTTATCTCTTCGATTGAAGGGAGTCTCATATCTTTCAAATAAACTTTCAAGGAAATTTGGGCCATTGTGTGTGATAATTTTATATACTTCTATAGATTGGTAGTTATCTGACTGACCGTGAACAACATCAATGCAATTACATTGGTAGTTATCTGACTGACGGTGAACATCATTATCTCCCCAGTCTAGCCGTACATATACGTCTAATGTAATGCAAAGTAAAGTTGTAAAATTTGAAACTGTATTAATTAGGCTCACTTTAGAAAATTTAAATGTTCACCACTTAAAACCTATTAAAGATGAAAGGGCAGTCTCAATTCAACAGATTGTGGTCAAGGTATACGTTTGATTATCATTCAACCAAATTTGAAAAAAAAAATGTATTTTATTAAGTTTCAAGGCACACATGCAGATTTTCTCTAGGGCAGATCTTATCTTGTTCTAGTTAAACGTATTTTTCATTCCCCTATTCTAAGAAAAATGTTTATTTATTTATCTATTTATTTATTTGTTTATTTGTTTGTTTGTTTGTTTGTTATTTACTTATCGAGTTGACACAACATCTGATTTGACTTTACTTTAATAAACTTGGAATTGTGGTAAAAAAAAATTGAGGCGAGTGGTGGTGCGAAACAGAAAATTCATTTTACGTAACCTTATAGTGTACCGTTTGTCAGCATCGTTGGCATCATCATCTCCCAAAACAAAAGATGAAAAGTAAAGTGCTTCACGTTCTGAACGCTTGGGGCGCCACTTTAAGGCAACATGCATTATGTTGATGAACTTATTACGTCTTATTGATATTTACGCGCACACACACACACACCCACACACACCCACACATACGTACATACATACATACGTACGTACGTACGTACGTACGTACATACATACATATCACAATTGCAGTACTCTATTCGGTGGCCAAACCATCCACACTATATTCTATAATTTTGCCATTGCCGATTTTTTTCGACATTTGCTGACCATGGTCAAAAACAATTCGTACTGCCTCATCAGCTTTTGATTCCCTGCAAAGGAGGCTACATTTACAATCAACTTCCGTCATTTGTCACTTTATTGGAACACATGACTACGGGGACAAGTGTATCACGTGGCTGGTTTATTTCTTTTATAGGGTTATACTGTGAAAACGATCTATGTTTCTCGATCAGTATTGGTCAGGCAATCGGTTAGCGCGTTTGGCAGCTAACCGAAAGGTTGGTGATTTGAGCCCACCTAGGAACGCTGGGAGTCACACATGCTGTCAGAAAGCAGGGCCTAATGTAAAGGACTTTTTGTTCCCCGAATATGGGGAACTTATGTTTTGCAAATATTTGTTACCATCCACAAACTGATGGTTAATTTTATGTGTGAACATTAACTTGTGTTCAGTAGTGCTAATATTTTTTCATCTTATTTATGTCTATTTTCGTTGTTTTTACCCTACAAAGTTTGACTCATCTAAAGTTAGACTAGTTTTTGCTTAGTTGAAGTTCAATATCTTCTTCCGTTCAGCTAATATAGTTCAGCATAGGCTGATCATGGTAAATGTGCCTAGGTGTGAATACATGCATGGAATAATAATATATAATATAGAGAGTATAAGAGAAGAAATATTCGTAAGGGGAATAAATGTTCCGGAATACTTGTTCCAAGGGAGAACGAATATTCATTCCAGGAAAAATAAAATAATATTGGGGTTGGAGGGGGTATAAGTATATGTATACTATGTTTGTAAATGTTTGCTACTATCCAGGATTTTATGCTATTTATATCGAATAGGCATATAGACATGTATATATCATATGTCCGATTACACTTTTTTCAGCCGATAAACAGAAAACTTACTGAATGCCGAATACCAATACACCCCCTCTCTCCCCTGAACATTACTGCATAAGGGGCACTGAAGCTCAGACAGTCGAGGATTCGCACCCACCCACACCTAGAGAGAGAGAGAGAGAGAGAGAGAGAGAGAGAGAGAGAGAGAGAGAGAGAGAGAGAGAGAGAGAGAGAGAGAGAGAGAGAGAGAGAGAGAGAGAGAGAGAGAGAGAGAGAGAGAGAGAGAGAGAGAGAGAGACTCTTCTTTGCAAGTGGACTATTATCTTTATGTTATCATGTTCAAGATTCTTTGTACTAATGCCATCTCAGCACAGGTAATACCAATGTACATATTAGTTCTAATTATGTCTGGGTGCCAACCCAGACATTTTGTTTTTCCCAGAATTCTGTTTTTTTCTTTCTTTCTTTCTTTCTTTCTTTCTTTCTTTCTTTCTTTCTTTCTTTCTTTCTTTCTTTCTTTCTTTCTTTCTTTCTTCTTTACGACCTAATTTGTCCAGAGTTTTTCTCGGACACTATTATTCCGAAAACCACCAAACTTACCGTTATGACTGACCCACCAGTGAAATTAGGCACCTCACTTGGAATAGTCGTAATGTTTAAAATTATGCAAATTATGGGCAATTAAAATTTTAAAAGCTTTATATCTTCAAAAATATTATAGATAGACACAAAGTTCTAACTTACACCAGGGAGGTGTATACACCTCCCTGCTTACACATATAGGTTTGAGACATATGGTAAATCCAATAGCATGCAAACAAAAGTTGGGGAATTTTAATGTGTGCTAAATTCAGTGAATTTCCGAACAATCCACATTTTGAGTGGGGCTTCTGCTGTACTGCATATTACAAGCCTCCATGGTGCTAGGCAACCATTTTGCATTCATGATACTTGAACCTGTCTCATAACCAGCCTTCCAGCCATGCCTGCTAGGTATATGGCTTGAAAGGTGTGGGTCTTATGGCAAATTGGAGGTGGGGGGTGGGGGTGGGGGACTCCCAACAACTGTGTAATGAGGTTCTCAATAAAATACAGAGAATCTCTTTCTGTTCATGCAAGAAACATATCTGCTCCATGTTCACACTAATGCTTTGCAGAGCTGTATGTACACCATGACTGACACTGACCAGTATGGTAGTTAGTCTGTTTTTTCCTGAGGCTAGGAATCTGCAGGGCTTATCAGTCCCAAGGGATCAGAGGGACTGGACTTCTAGGCAGAGCAAGCCTGGCAGAGTGTACCCTCTGTTAAAAATAGATTACATACAGAGCTTACAGTCCTCAAAGACTGTTTTCACAACTTGATGAATTTTGAAAAAAGTGTGTGGATTTGTTTCATCTCACTGGACACTGTCATGTCTTTGTTTTCTTGCAACCAGTGAGATGAAGCCTGTTCTTCATAGCCAATACTGAGTCAGTATAGTGCATGTCTCAGTTCACAGGTACATGTACATTCAGTTTTGTGACAGCATCTGTTTAAATTTGTTTATGTAATAAAGGAACAAAGACAGTTTTGTATTTCATGTGTACACATCCCTCTGAATTATAATATGTATACACTGTACATGCACATATACTTATCAATACTCTCCAGAAGGGCTGACCCTCTCAGGACTGGGCACTTTTCTCTGGTCACGAGGGTGCTCACTGTAGAGAGGTTTCACTGTACAGTGGTACCTGCAATTTAAGACCACCCCTTATGCCAGACAAAAGTGGTCGCATAGGACAGGTGGTCTTTCATGTCAGATAAATTAACAAAGAAATAAAAGGCCAATGTCTTTCTTTCCTTCCTTCCTTCCTTCCATCCTTCCTTCCTTTCTTTCTTTCTTTCTTTCTTTCTTTCTTTCTTTCTTTCTTTCTTTCTTTCTTTACGACCAAGTTGGTCCAGAGTTTTTTTCAGACACTGTTTTTCCGAAAACCACCAAATTTGCCATGGTGACTGACATAACCAGTGAAATTGTGCATCTCATTTGGAAAAAGTCATGATGTTTAAAATTATGCAAATTTTAGAGGCAACAAAAATTTTAAAAGCGCCATATCTTCCAAACTATTGAAGATGGACTCAAAATTTCAATGTGCACATATGCCTTTGTGGCACTTGCCACTATAATTGACAGTATAGTTGTAGAATTTCAAATTATGCTAATATGGGGCATTGAAAAATTTAAAAGTTTAATATCTCCAAAACAATTGTACATAGAAATGCCATTCCAACTTCAATTTATAAGTTTGTGGCAAAGATTCATTAGATGCGCAGTGGTCAATAACCCTCAAGTAGAAGTTGAAATAACATCTTTATCTATAGTAGTTTTTAAGATATTCAAGATTTAAAATTTAAAATGCTGCTAATTAGCATAATTTAAATTCCTACAACTTTTGCTTTAAATTCATTAGATGCGCAATGGTCAATAAGCCCATAAGAGAAGTTGAAATGGCCAGCGAGCCAAACTTACTGCGCAGTATAGGCACTGCGTATTTCTGGTAGGCGTGGCGAAAACTCGAACTTTCCAGTTTTATGTTGTTGCGTTCAATCTTTCAATCTTCATAATTTGCGTCGTTACACAGCCTAACACTTTGGCGCAGTGTTACGTTTTGGGGTGCGGCTAAAAGCGTACTTTTTTCTGCATGAAAACACATCGTCAAAACGCGCGTAGGTTAGGAACGCATCAAACCGCATAGAACCGCATGCAGCTTATTAGCTTATGTGTAAGCGCAAGACACCAATGTTTTCATGCGGATAGCCATTTTTTTTTTATTTATTTATTTTTTTTCAGGCTGCTCAAAAGTTTAGACCTGCGTGCAGATTTTAGAAAACGCTTTTGAAAGTAGGCCTTCAACAACGCCTGAAATCTCTAGTGAAAGCGTGCAAACACATGAAACTGCATGTTGATCCATGTATAGGCATACACAAATATTGGTGAAAAAAAACAACAAAACAAAAACAAAAAAACAAAACAAAACAAAAAACCAAAACGTAAAAAAACAAAAACCAAAAAAACAAAAACAAAACAAAAAAAACCAAACAAAAAAAAAACAAAACAAAAAACAAAAAACAAAAAAACAAAAAACAAAAAAAAACAAAAAAAAAAAAAACCAAAAAAAAAAACAAAAAAAAAACAAAAACAAAAAACAAAAAACAAAAAACAAAAAACAAAAATAAACAAAACAAAACAATATCTAAGGAATTAAGTAGTATGGCGTGGCATTCATTGTTGTCAATGTACAACGTCAGATCGAAGTCAGATCGCTAGCTGATAAGCGAGCGATCTGACGGAGTCTCACCGCCTCTTGAGTGATATATTGACAACAAAGAATGCCACGCCGTGGGGGTGGGGGTGGGGGTGGGGGTGGGGATCGGGTTGGGGTGGAGTCGGAGGGGAGGGGTACTCCCATGTAGGGGTGAAGATTGTACCGCGGTAAGTTACAACCTTCCAAATATGCTTAGGCTCAAAATATTGATCATGAAAAACAGAGACCGAAGTATATCACAATCATGTCTTAGGCCTACATTTGGCTATCCTGCGGAGCTAGTCAGGTTTTTATTATTTTTTCTTCAAACTTCATCATTATTTATAATTTCAGGGTGCATTTAAGTTGTGATAGGTTTAGGTGAACCTGTAAATACATTTGGCAATGTTTCATAGGTCAGTAAAGATTAATATGCAAGCCTATATTACTTGTAACTTTGTGATTTTTTATTCCAGTAAGCTTAGCCTTAGTGTGATAAGTTTGGGTATGGTAATAGGCCTAACTGCAAATTTTCTCCCCCATACAGACATTTCATTATTTAGCACCAAACTGCTTAGCTTGTCAGGTTTTCAATATTCACCATAGAAAACCACTTCATCGTTTGGCACGAATATTGTTTGGCTATTTAGTAGATCAAACTCAAACTCAAAACTCATTTATTTTAGCCAATCAATACAATGATGTTATCAATATGAAGATACATGTACATAATAATATAAATTGATGCGGCTAGGGGGACTCCTATTAAGACAAATACGTGTCGCTCTCTTGGGAGCCACCTTTAAGCCTTAAACAATTGAAACAATGTGGACGGCAGTTACTTAAACAGTAAATGTCGACATAAACCTTAAGATATAATACAATTTACACACAACATGGGTTGGAAAATATAATTGTTACTTATTTTGACAAACATAGCAGTTCTATATTACAACTCTGTTTATAATTGTTCAAAAAGTTATTTAAAAAAGAACAAGGAAAAACCTTGTAAACTAGGAGTATGTATTTTTCTTGTAATATTACGATCTGTTTGATTCACTGTGACTGGAATATCATACTTTAAACTCTGTTTTGCAAATATTTTATTGACTCTATTAATAAAAAGTTTGTCACAATGTCTGTTGTTATAGTTGTTTAATTTATTGAGATGGATTGAAAAGAGAGTAATCTTAGGGGTAGATCATTATGGATAAATTTATAATGGAATTTTTATTTAGCTGGTGTAAAAAATGTCTCCAATCTTTAAAAGTTTGAGAGCTTTCAAAATTGGTTCTGAATGGGCATTGTATTTGCTACAACTTATGCAGCGTTCTGCTTTTTTTCTGAAGTTTTTCAATTTTTGAAAGTTTAAATCCCCATAGAAGATTCTGTCTTATGTCAGGAGACCACCTCTATGGTAAGTTCTAAGTGGTCTTTCAAAACAGGCACTACTAGTAGTGTATATCTCTTTCTTATAACTTGATTGTTTTTGGTGACTTGCAAAAGTTTACCCTGTCATACATTGTAAAACCAAAATCAAGATGATCTGCATATGTTAAATTTCCTTAACTTTTCCTACTTGTATATCTCTCTCCTTTTGATGAGTTCTTGCAGTAGATGGCCCATATACTGAGAAACAATATCACGATAGGCATAATACTTGTAGGTCTATTTGTACTGTTTATGAAACACTGTCTATTGCAAATTTACGTTTCGTTTGTAATCGCTGTCTTCGTGCTCGTTATCTGTACAGCTGTTCACTTAATGTTACAAAGCTTTAAAAGCTTTAAATCCCAAGCTTCGGTGAGGCTTTTGCCTCCCTGGACTTCCCACCGGGCCCCTGCCCCTGCCCCTAGAGGCCATTGGGTACCTGGGCGGGCCCTAGTCTCTCTGCCTCAATTTGAGCTCCCCTCCCTCTTGGGTCCATACTGGGTCCGCCCCTCTGGAAAGATATTACGGCCAAAATTGCATTATGTCTTGTGGTAAATTATCTTTAAAAAATGTGTAATGAACCAACTTGAACGAAATAACTGCAGTCATTATGTTGTCGCAGTCACATTAAATGTGCTCACCGGAATGTGTTGTGGGAGGGGGACTCCCAAAGGCTAGATCCAGTACAAATTTTGCAGCACTGGCCCTGCCATCCTGTAAAATATTTGGGACTATTCTGCCATGCCCTGAAAGGAAATATGAACGCTTACGGGAGGGCCCAGTGTAGTGATATTTTTTTGTGTCTTAGATATCAAATTGTCCATGTGAAAATAGAGTCTCAAAATGCCAGGGAAACTCGCTTGAGAGTACAATTTTTAAACTAGAAAAGAAGATTTGCTTCAAAGCAAATCTGTGTGCCTTCAAAAGTTGTAAATATTAAATGCTACAACTTTTATCCTTTGGTACTTCACATCACATTAAGCTTATGGCTGGATGCAAATTTCAAAGTCCAAATGACCTTGACCTTTGACCTTTACAGGTCACATGTAAAGTTCACATTGTTACAATACCCACAATTTAAGCCCAACATGAACCAAATCGGATGAAAATTGACCAAGTTATGACAAGATGAAACTTTCAAAGGGCCAAATGACCTTAAACTTTGTTCTTTTGAGGTAACATGTTCTTATAAAAACGTACAGTGTTGCAATGTCTACAATTTGAGTCCAACATGATTAGAATTGGATGGAAATTGGCCAAGCTATGCCTGGATGAAACTTTCAAAGGTCCAAATGACCTTGACCTTTGACCTTTAGATGTCACATGTAAGTTTCAAAAATGTGCAGTGTACAATAGCTACAGTTTGAGCCCAACATGATCAAAATTGGATAAAAATTGACCAAGTTATGGCTAGAAGAAAGCCACCACCGAAAGTGGCCTTTGACCTTGAAATGACCTTTGACCTTGAGATGACCTCTACCTAAAGTGAACCTTAACCTCAAAAATGACATTTTGGCTTAAAATTGACCTTTGACCTTGACATAACCTTGACATGACCTTGACATTTGAGATGACCTTTACCTTGCTATTATCGAACTCCCATACACTATGAACCACATCTACTATAGTACATAAGATATTGAAGATTTAAAATTTTAATTAGCCCTCATTTGCACAATTTTGAAAAGCATGACCTCTCAATATAAACAGGCGAGACTTCATCCATAGAAGTATAATTTTGCCAAGTTTGTAGTTTCTATGTGTAATACTTTTCAAATGAAATGTCGGATAGATTTGCCTATAAGGAAAGAAAGAAAGAAAGAAAGAAAGAAAGAAAGAAAGAAAGAAAGAAAGAAAGAAAGAAAGAAAGAAAGAAAGAAAGAAAGAAAGAAAGAAAGAAAGAAAGAAAGAAAGAAAGAAAGAAAGAAAGAAAGAAAGAAAGAAAGAAAGAAAGAAAGAAAGAAAGAAAGAAAGAAAGAAAGAAAGAAAGAAAGAAAGAAAGTGTTGGCACACAGACATAAAAATTTCGGGGGGGGGACCTCGGCCCCTTCGCTGTGACCTTCATGTCTTCGGCATTCGCAATTCGACTCCCCCCCCCCCCCCCGTTCACCCCATCCCACCCCAGTCCCTTTAGAATATCTGGATGTGCCCCTGGACCTGAAGTTAAGTCATGTCCGTGATGCTACATTAGCCCTGGACAGTACAAATGTAGATGAGAATGGAGGTTCATTAATGACAATCACTGATAATGTTCCTAGTCAGGTAATGTCACTCCCTATGCTTGTTCACATTTAAATGTAAAGACCCCCCAAACAATCACAGAGATTCGCAGTTGAACCAGAGCGCACTCAATGTCTGGTCGCCGCCTGGTGGCGAGATTTGAAACTTGATCTTTGCAATGATCTGTTGCTGCTTCTGCGCGGTAATGTGCTAGGCCTATGTGGTAAATATCATCCTGCTTCACACTATTGTGCTTGGCCTTGGGGCTTTATGCTCAATATCAAATTTATGTGAGATGTTAGTTCGCTTGATCCTTGATGTTACATTGTATTTTGCCTTGTGGTAGATCGTACATTAATTCTATCGTTCCAGGGGATACTTTTTTATTTTGCCTTGTGGTATTTTGTCTTTTGGTAGATTGTAAGCCTACCTTTTATCGTTCCTGGGGATACTTTTCATTTTGCCTTGTTGCAATTTTATGCTTTTACGATTTTGACAAATCTAATTTGGAGACCAACATTCCAATTTTAGGCCTACATTAGTTTGAAAAATGAATAAGACATTCAGTTCACTCAAATAATTGTTACCCATATTGTAATCCAGCTGTGTACAAGTTGGGTTGGGTGGGGCTTTTCTATTCTAAACCTGGGAGTAATGAAAACAGGGCCTTTCCCGAGGCACATTACCCATACCCAGTAGTGGTACGATCCTATGTACATGGGAGTACCCCCCCCCCCCGATGATTTTACTAGCACGTTGCAAAGCATTTTTTTCAAGAAAACGCAGACAAATCTCTCTCTCTCTCTCTCTCTCTCTCTCTCTCTCTCTCTCTCTCTCTCTCTCTCTCTCTCTCTCTCTCTCTCTCCCTTCTTCTTTCCGTACTTCCGGGGCTTCGTAAAATTCTACTTTAAACTATACTGACGTAGTACTGTACGTGCGTCCTAGTCTTTCTTAATTTAAGACCCTTTCTTAGTTAATCCGTTATAAAAACAAAATACCGATAACTAATTAATATTACGAAAATAAATGAAGGGGCGGTCATAGCGTTGAGCTAGAACAAGCCAGGCCGCCAAGCAGTCCTGGAGAGGTCTGAGGAGTGAAGAATATTCACTCCTTTCCAGGACCGCTTCGCACCCCTGATTTATTTTTCATAATATTCATTATGGGTATTTTGTTTTATAACGAATTAACAAGTAAGTAAGCAAGCAAGTAAGTAAGTAAGTAAGTACGTAAGTAAGTAAGTAAGTAATGATTTTATTGACATGAAATACAGAGGTCAGTACTGACCTGTATGTCATACAATAACATAAACAAGATGTAAATGAGTACTATTACATTTACATGCTAACAAATCACCTCGTAATACAATCAATATGGCAATCTACAATCTACATCAAATCAGAGCCAAACACCAAGATGGTTGACTCTGACAACGTATACATACAAATTCAATCTAATATCACAATCTATCTACACAAATACTACACACCGAAATGGAGGCTGTGTTGTATACATACCTTGCAAAAGGGTGTATAAAGTCTAGAATCTTAAAACTGTGAGATTCATGTAAGTAAATCAGTCATTTGACACATCAAATCGAAGCCATAGCACATCCAGATGGTTGACTATGACTATGACAAACTGAATCTATATCATAATCTATCTACATAAATACAATACACCAAAAATGGACGGCTGTGTTGTATACATTACATACATTGCAAAGGGGGGTATTGCACGTCTTTGGTATAGCAAAAAGTAATATGCATTAAAACATGCCAGGATAGCACCAGACAGCACCTGGAGATTCAGTGACCTAGTTGGTTTCTATACCTTGCTTATGAATATATATATGTACAATAATGCTTCATCAAATAACTTAATTTGCATGCACCGTAATAGTAGGGTACCAAAGGATTTTTAACTACTCCTATCATGTACTGGATTTCGGAAGGCATTTGTGTAGAAACTTGCCTAACTGGAAGTTTACCTCAGGGCTTTTGCTTGACATGATTGAAATAAGTTTACCGGGAAGATCAAGACTATTGAAGCCATGCAGATAACTACAATTTTTTGAGAATAATACGACCCTTTCTGCAGCAAAAGCAGGACATCTCAAAAGAAAATGTATCTCATCATCTACTTCACCCAAATTGCATCTACAACAGATACGATCGACAATTTGAAGCTTAGGTCTAGTATGCCACCCCAATTCAATATTTAGATTATGAGAGCTCAGTCGCAATCTAGCTATACATTGGTGGATGTAAGTTACACTGTGAACACATAAAAGGTAAGACTCCATACTGAATTCATGCTTAAACATCTTATACGTACGTAATTTTTTTATCATTCTCAAGCAGGTTAAGTTTAGCTTCACTGTCTTTCATATATTTGGAATAAAGGTTTTCTTTAAAGTCAGTATAAGCGCTAAAATGATTTTCCGGAGTGTGCATAATTTTGGTATCATAAGGTACATCTTATCCCTGTGGGACTTGCTTGCACCTTCATTACAGCAAAAATATTACTAATTCCATGAAAATTAAGGATAAATTTTGTGAGTTGCTTCAAGTGAATATGCAAGACTTGTAACGGTTTTTTGTTCCTTAGCAACCATAAAAGTGACAATTTGTCAACAAAGAGCACATGTAGGTGCCATATCTGGTTCTGTGGGTTAGCCCCAGCGTGTGGTCTTGACACCCTTTGAATGTGTTATCTGTACAAATTAAAACTGCAGACATGGGACACAGGGCAGGCCAGTCAATACTGTCTAATGTTACAGGCACCATGTTTGAGAATAGGGTCACATTTATTTGATATTCCAAGTGGCATCCAATACAGGATAACAACATGAAAGTTCTGGCTTCTATCTCTCATGATCATTGAATCAAAAAGGATTCATGGGGGAAAACAACACACATTAATTTTTGTGGTCAGGCCGTTAAGTTCCTGTTACACCAAAAAGATTAATTTGGTGATACAGTGCCTCCTGTAAGTCCATTCCAAATGCAACAGAAAAGTGGCCTTATGGGGAAGGGGGGCTTTCTAGAGGGGGCCATATGATGGAATTGTCACACTTTCTGCAAATGAATGGTGGAGATTCAAGAGGGGTGGTGCCGGTGAGAGGGCCGGGCCTCACAAGAGGGCTACCACTGGAAAGACACATCCTCGCACTAGATGATCATGGTCTGGTAAAATGGAAACCAGCCGGACCTTCGCCTCATCAGCACAAGTGGATGAATAGGGTTATGTTACATAACTGTACAACCACAGTCATGTCCACTGGATGCCCCTCCACGGGTGGGCCCCTGTCCCCCTCCCCCCCCCCCACCTCTCTCTCTCTGTCTCTGGTATCAATTAACTAGCCATTCATCAAAACATTCAACTCCACCCACATACCCATTTGTAATTTTAAATCCAGGGTGGTTTCGGTGATCACCGATTGAAATATCTACTATTTTAGCCGTGAATAGCGAAATAATGAAGCTATATTTTGCACACCCAACTTGGATATGTTCAGACTGAGGTACAATACATATAATGAAGTGACAAAGATTGAGTTGATGAGATGACCCCATTTACAACGCGTATACTGACTTTAAAGACTTTCATAAATGCATACGTATCATCCACTCTCTGACTAGTTCGAAAGGGTCTTAAGAAAGACAATGGGCGTCCAAGTTTCACCCAATAGGCTATACTACACAACACGCGAGTCCACGAAAAACTTCTGCTAACGTGAGGGAATGCAAAAGTTTTGTTAAGAAATGCTCTCTCTCACACACACACACACACACACATATCCGCTGTGGGGCTCCGTAAAAATATTCTACACAAAATCAACACACAACACGCGAGTCCACGTAGGCGCGAAAGAGGAGGGGCCATGTTGTGATCGACGTGACCTGTACGAAGGACGGTCTGGCAAGTGGCATAAACATGAGAACGGAGCACGATTTGGCCAATGATTAGACCAATCCCAAAATACAGTTCAGGGAGGGAAAATGTCTTGACTTTCTTGCGTATCGATTATTTTAGGGTGCGAGTACTTAGTATGGGACCACACTCAACGCCATACTGCAGCAAAGTACAGTACTGCCACTTGTCAACGATCAGTCATTGGAGTCGGGAGATAATGCTCTAGTCCAGCCAGGCGAAGAATCGAGTTTGTGAGCCCCAGCTGTGACCCTAGCTTGTATTTTGCGGTTGCCTCTGAGTCTGATTTACCGAGAAAATCATGAACAGCGTACGTCTGCTCCGCACGTGTTCTAGTATAGCTTGTCGGTCGTTCTCAACATGCTCGTGCAGACAACAATTGAATTTACATTCCGTAAGAGCGAACACTGAAACAGCACAAAATGGGACTGCAGTCAGACCCTTCGCCGAGTTGCCCGGTCCGAAGGGACTGCCCGTCATTGGGTCAGCCCTAGATTCCTTCAAAAATGCAGGAAAGGGACACGAGAAGCTTTTGGAGAAATTCGACCAGTATGGGCCTATCTTCCGAGAAAAAGTGGGGGCGCTTACGTTTGTGTATCTCCGTGATGTTGATGCCATTGAGAGATTACACCGTTTAGATGGAAAATACCCTCAGCGCATTGTAATTCCCATTTGGCGACAGTGGAGAGAGGACAAGTTTCAAGAAAAAGGAATTCTGACAGTGTGAGTAAACGTGTACAACAGAAGTCCGTTCAGCAAGTTATTATTTATTTATTTTGGGGGGATGGGAGAGGGAGGGTTTGTTCAGTAGTTGAGTATTTACAAACAACTGATCGAGGCAGCTGTGACCACACCAGGCCAGGCCACAGACCACAGTTATATAATCCTTCTATTTTTCAGTCTAAAAAAAATCAGCATTTTGGTATTTTAAAATTCCGTGAACGGCATTTAACAGGTAAAAATGTCAGAAAAACATGATCGTGGATGGATTTTTTCATATAATTCCCAGCTCGTTAATTTGTGATAATTGAAATACGAAACAACACCTGGATGTCAGCTTTATACAGGTGTATGAACTGTGCTCTTACCCAATCAGACGTATATCTTTATTGCTTAAAGCCCGCCATCTGGTGGGCATGGCAAATTACATACTGCAGATCCTGTGCTACATCAAAATGCTTGCAACAGGTCTGGATTTAAATAAATAGATAGAAAATATTAAAAAAAAAAATAATAATAATAATAACACATGATATGTACAGTGTGATTTGATCAGGGCCTAGGAGGACTTCTTATCTCCATGGCATTGGCCACAAATTTTATTACCTGCTTGGTCACAGTATGGTCCCCCTTGTTGCCGGACATGAGAAATTTAAATTTTTCTGTCTCAGAAAAAGTATCAAAATTGTATAATTTTAAAGATTCGAGCAGTATTTTTCGGTTTGCGGCATATTTTTCACATCTTAGCATGAAATGCACATCGTCTTCTATATCCTTATTATTACAGAAATTGCAGAATCTTTTATCTGCTGGGATTTTATTGTATCTGCCAGTTTCAATGTGTAGATCGTGCACGCTTATTCTAAGTTTTGTGAAATGTTTCCTTTTATGAACTGACAGGTTCAGGTCCAGATATTTCTCCCTATTAAAATTACAGTCTTTGAACAGGCAGTAGCTTCTCAGTTTATTGGAGTCTCTCCCATACCCATTTATATATTTTGTCCATAGTCTGGTATATTCAGAGCAAAGATTTTTTGATAATTTTACAGTACATGCCTTTATGTTTAGTCCGCCAATATTTTCCCAAGAATTTTGAAGATTGAATTTAAGTAACATGTTCATCAACCAACATGGAATATTGGTCACCAGGGTCACATCATTGTCCTTCCCCACCATAAATTTCCCACCTGGCCTGGAAGACAGTGCACCTATATGACCACCAATGAAGCAACTCTGTGATCATGGAGCTACATATAGCTACATATAGTAGCTCCATGCTGTGATGCAGCAACCCTGACTTAGCTAACTTTATTGCGCATCCCAGCCAATCACAACTGTGGTCTGTAACCACCAGGGAGCAGCTCCCACAAGAATCCCAGCTGTTACCTGCCTAGAATTGTAGTAGACCAGGAGCTGCTATTTATGATTTTAACATGTCCCTGGGATTTCCATACCACCGGCGATACTCTCCCGTTGTCTCTTTGTAGAAGCAGGGGTTGATTGATTGTTGATTTTGTTTGGCATTATAACATACAACGGGAACATCTTTATTCTTTAGAGTCCACTACAGCACCGATTTCCTGACAGAATAAGGCACTATAGTCTATCAACCATGCTCTATGGAAGATGATTTGTGAATATTACAACAATGGATTGTTACTTGCAGATATATCCAATGCATAACCTTTTCTCATCAGTGTGCCTTATTTTTGAGGCATATGCTGTAACTATATATACACTTTGTATTTCTTTTCAGTCGCATTTTTGGGGCCTTTCTGCGGCAGCATGCAAAACTTGGCGCAATCCATATCTTCCAAGAAATAACAGTGCACGCGCGCAAATGTGATTGACAGGTAATTCTAAGATGCCGGTTAAGTTCGTTAGTAGCCTGCAAAAACGCGAAAATTGGTGGTTACAGAAATAAATACAAACCACACTGCAAGCAAATCTCTTTCAAGAGTAAGGTAAACTGCTGAGATTTGGTTATGTATGAAATACATGGTCATTTTGCCCGGTATTTACGTGATATTCTCTAAATCCACTTCCGTAACTCAGGGTTGACCGACTAGAGTAGTAGAATAAAATCACTGAAGTGTCACGGCAAGTGAACTATAGGGGGTGGTGGATTCTGAAGAACAGCCAACACAACGTAAGAAGGTAAATCATATAAAAAGTACAAATAAAGATACAGTACATAAATCATAACTGTTAATAAAATGCCATGAGATAACATAAAGGAGCACTTAAAGACTAGAAAAGATGATTAGCTGCAAAGCAAATCAGTGCGTGTCTTCAATTTGAAAGCTTATTGGTATAACAATGTATACTGGGGTGCCCAATTATCGGACCGCTAAGCTTAAGGTTGTGTTCATTGCCAGGATGAAAATTAAATTACATTTACTGATGTTGTTTGGCAGTGCCGCTGAAAAGACCAAACACGGTGGATTGTTGGCGCATGTTCCTAATCAAATCACACTCTTTGGATTGCAAACACGCACACATTTTACAAGAGATGATCGAAAAAATCCTGCCATGAGCAGAAAGTTGGGTGTGCCCAAATGTCGGACATGGGAAGGTATTTGGCTCCAAGTTATTTTTGTCCACATACTAGCTGGAAATTAAACTTTAGTCCTTGAAGGGAGAACCTCTATATTTTAATACACACATTATATTTAAAACTTTATTTTGCAAACTGCGTCGCATGAGTGTTGATTAACACTTGCTGACTGTAGTGGATATTTTCTATCTAAAAGCTGACATTGTGTCTGAAAATATCCAAATTTCAAAAATGGTCAACTTCTCTTCGATCCCTTGTCAGTTTCTCGGTGCTTATTAAATTAATATTTTTTTTTACACATCTTGTCAATGAATGGCAAAACTATCAACGATTTTTGACAGTCGGGCACGTCCAACAAATGGGCACGGCTATAAAGGTATTTCAGTACTACAGTGTATTATCGGCACAACAATGTACAATGGGTACTTCTAATACCCCTACAACAATATGATCTGTATGACAATATACAATGGGCACTTCAGTACGCAGTGTATGATTGGTATGACAATGTTACGGCAGTGTACAATGGATACCTCAGTACTACATTGTGTAATAGATACAACCAGTTAGTGTGGTGACTTATTTCTATTGCGGACATGTGAAAAGTAGATGGGATCACAATTATGATAGATGATGTACAATAAATACCATGTATTATAAAATGATAAATACAATAGTAACTAAAATCAGATTAACTCTCAGTATGTTGTGACCCAATAAAGTCTGGGGTGACTTATTTCTATCGGGGGTGTGGATGAAATCATAATTATGATAGATGATGTACAATAAATACTATATGTTATAAAAAGATAAATACTATGGTAACTAAAATACAGATTAACTCCCAAAATGCTGTAAATAAAATCAAATAATTTAAAATATATAGATATATAATATACATGTGTATGTATTCATAATATGAATAGTTTGTGTGTTGATCAGTATAAATAATATTAGATTGAAGAGGCAGGCACATACATGGATTTAGCAAACTTATAATATATGAAAGGGTTGACCCCCTCTGTTGCTGCTTTTTTCCAGTAAAACCTTCTTGACTGCTGTTTTAACCCCTTACTTGCGGGGGGGGGGGGGGATATCCCGTACACTTTTATAGTCACACAAGCCTTATTGCCAGATTTTTCCGGTGTTTTTATACTGACCAGTACAGGACCTTTGGCGACCCCAAAACAAAGGTACATGGCGTATATTTGTACACAAACCTACGAGCTGGGTGTCTGATGATCAGTCAACTATAAAATGTGAATGTGTATATATATACACATATACAGCAGTTCTGTAGTTGTTCAAATTTGTCATTGTGGGTAAATTTACCTATATTATAACTCTAGTGGACCAGTTTGGAAAATACATCTAAACGTGGCATTATCAATGCAGTACAATAGTTTGATGTTCACCTGAGGATGCTATCGGCTGGAGTGGATTTTATTCATGACTGGTCACATGATCTGTTGTTGTCCGTACTGAAGAGGTAATTAGATCAGAGAGACCAGTGTGAAGGATGCAGAAAGTTTAGAAACTGAACATTGTACACGACGGCTAGGAGAGGCACAAAATGTCTTAAAAATACACAAAATGTTTACAAACATTATTCCTGGCATCAAGGAAATTAAAATTAAAGTGTATCACTAAAATTCAAAAAGATGTTTTCTCCCTTTTTACCCTTGGCGTTTGGGACTATCCTGGGTTTGGGGGTTAAGGGGTTAAAAATTTGATGACAAAAGTCTTCACACTTTTTAGTAAAGAATTCCATTTTTGTATTGCTGTGCTGTAAACAGTGCTCTTTGCAGGGTCAGTTACTTTGGGATTAACATAGAAATTTGTTGAACTGTTTCGGGTATTATGCCTATGTTGATGTTGAACTTCATTAGAATATTCAGACCGATATTGTGGGGATGTATCATGGGCAATTTTAAATACATGATTTAATTTTAGTGGTTTTACTATGTCAGATACTTTCAGCGTATATACAAACTGTTCATTTCATCAAATCCAACATAGTACTAGTTGTGTTTTTCCCAAATAAATCTTGCTGTTTTTTTATGCAATTTGTAATTTTGTTTTTAAGGTTTCACTAAGCCCAGAGTACCAGGATGAACCTGAGTAGTCAAGATGGCACTGGATTAGTGTTGAGCATAGTGTTTTTGTTGACTTTTCATTCAAAAAGTTTGCCAGTCTGTACAGGAGTTTTAATCTAGAATTTGTCTTTTTAATTATGCTTTGTGCCATGGAGTCACCAGACAAATTTTCATCCGAAGGAATTCCAAGGCATTTTACAGTTTTAGCTTGTTGGATCATTTGGCCATTGCATGTAGCATTAAATTCTCTCTGTCTTTTTTACTTAACTTCCTCCTTGATCCAAACAATATGCACTCTGTCTTTCCTAGATGGAGAAATTGTTTATTATCACAGAGCCATTGTTGGCAAGACTGCAGCTCTATGCTTCAGTTGTTTGCTTTAGTAACATGATCCTTGCCAGATAAATGTATCAGAAGGGCCCTGTCATTGGCGTATAATGCCAGTTTACAGTTGATGCTTATTGATAAAATCTTTAACATAGCAGAAAAACAACAACTGGCCAAGGATACTTCCTTGAGGGATGCGGCATGTTACTCCTGAGGGATCAGAAAATGGCCATTGATGCAGACAGACTGTCTTTGGTCAGAAAGGTACATGTATGACTTGAACCAAGCAGTTGACCCAAAGAATTTAAGTCACAATTTATTGACTTTATTAAAAGAAATCAGCTAATATATACTACTAGTCATACACTACAGAGGGGAGAGGGAGGGTACCCATCACACAAAATTAAATGCTGCAACCACACATCACACACAATTAAATGTTTTCAATAACATTCACATGAAAGCAGTGACAACAGGGGATTCATCCATTTCGTGGCTATGTCATAATGTCACATAAAATTAAAATGCCCAACCAGGCAATCACACATCAGTGACATCACACAAATTTATTTCTTCTCAATTCTCATCACACATAATTTTCATCACACATCCGGCTAAAGATCCTCCCCCGCGCCACCACCACAGCCTAAGGATCAGTACAGGGACTACATTTGAAATTCAAAGAAATACATTGGCTTTTTTTGTTGGAATTAGTTTTGTTTAATCTTTGGCTTTTTGCACTTATATCACAACGTAACTGCCTTAACTCCTAGCACTCTGCCAGTATCTGGTATCGCACACAGTACGTGTGCCACCGGGCAGTTTTGTAATCGCTTGCACAAGAGAGGACATCCTGGCTTGAACGTGCCTGGGCTCTGTGAGTTTTGCGATTCAATCCTAGTGATCAACACAAAGTCGGTCAGAAATTACATGAGGTATAATTCTGTGCAATTTCATTTCAATTTACCCTCTAATTTTTTTTTATGCTTCATGGGATGTCAAGCGTCTGGTCACCTTTTTTTTTTTTTCCCAACAAACACGGTCACGGGCCGTGCAACACAAGCGAGTGTGAACAGGCACGAGTCCTGGCATGGTTTTTTTCGTTATGTGCGTATATTTTTCCGGCCTTCGGTCATAAATTTCATTCCTCATTTGTTCTTTTATAGAGATTTTAATCAAATTAAAACAACAAACTTTGATAAAAACATCGTGCCGTGAAGTATCTGAGACAGGGATCGACAACACATCGTGTTGACACAAATCTCAACCAGGCTAAGCGTCGTCACTGTGCGGTGACGGAATCTGCGTATTTTCCTTGCTTTGCTTGTGGAATTTTCATTCCTGCCTTTATCTGTGTCTAGATCTGTTTCATCGAAGTCGTTTTGCGAAAGTATGATGTCAGAATTTCGCATCTTGGTCCTATAATCTTTGCGTGAATGCGACACGTTCACCTGCACAACAAAGCGAACTTGACTCAAACACATAGCAAACAACGAGTTTGATTGGACCGTGACTTGCACGTGACCAAATCCATCCAATGAGAAACCTGGAAATGACCCAGCGCATTTATAATGAGGTTCAATTCTCATTCTGGGCTATTTTTGGAGGGATACCCCAGGAATATTTATTTCTTAGCCAATAAGAGAACTTGTTACATTAAGAGATGCAATTCTGAGGTTTCCAGGCAGCGGATTCCAGCATTATAAAAAACAATGGCGGACGACGCAAAACTTCGTGGCGGCAAAGGGGCAAAGTTACAAAGTTTTAACGTAAATTTTGGGAGCTGTATCATTCAAAATGTCACGAAAAACTGGTAGTTGTTTCATTTTTATCCATACAATAAAATATATTTAAGATTTTTACCAAATATTTTCTACTAAAAACTTCTTTTACCGCACAAATAGGCGATTAGCACTAAACTCTGTGTTATCGCTCACGTATAATCGATTATGGGAATTTTATAATCGAGCGCTTGGTCTTTTAAATTAATCGGACGATTGTCGATTAATTCGATTAATCGGAACACCACTACTGTGTACAAAGCAAAATTAATTTACTGTGTATCATACTGAAGCTGGATAAACTTTATATAGTGTAAATTGCTTTTTTTTTCAGGTGTATCCGTTATCACAGTTTTTACTCCTCATCCCATATAGGCTGGAGGAGTATTGTCGTCACCCAAGTGTCCGTCCATGCCTTGTTAACGTCATATCTCCAAAAATACTCACTTTACAGAGATCAAATTTTTATCACAGGGGGCCATTGAGGTATTTCAGGTGCCTATGGAAAAGAAATTCACTAGGTCAAAGTACTACATTGAAGAAAATCAGCGTTAACACAATACTTCAAAAAATATTGAATGTAGCTTCATCAATAGCTGCTAATTGAGATGGTACTGAATTGGTACACCAGGTATCTCATAGTAGTTTTTTGTCTATGCGCATGTGCCAAGCGACGAACTGCCCAGGGTCACACTAAATGCGGCTCAATATAGGTCAGGGAAATCATTACAGTGACAGCGAACTCTGCACTGTGCCGCAACAGGAAACCGTGCATTCAGAAGTGGGTCAAGTTCGTTGATGTAAACATGGATTCGGCGGCAGTGTTGCGAGAAAATTCCAAGGAAAGATTCGGCAAAATGAAAGGTGCCGAGTTGAAAACTTTCCTAAAACAACTAGGATTGCAGGTGTCAAAGTACAAGAAGAAAGTCATCAGGGAGCCTGATCATTTTTAACCAAGTACGGTGTTTACTAGCCTCTTGCTTGGTGGACGGAAATTTATGAAAAGTTACACCCTCCATCCACGGGTATTTCTCATATTTCCCATGTTTTCTCGTATCTGAAGTACAACCAGGCACCTTACAGTTATGTACTGGGATATTGCTATCAGTGTCCACGCATAACTCACAGAAATGAACAAGTGCAAACTTCCACTGTAATTTCGCCGTGTTAACCCTATGAGGACAATATGGCGCTCTAGAAAAGTGACCCCACAAGACTGTTCTCGCTTCCGCGAAGCTGCGAGAATAGGACAGTCAGCACAGCGCAGCGGCAAAAAAAGGACCATCTCAATTAGCAGCCATTATTTATGACAGTTGGTCCTAAGAATACGTCAGCCATCTAGTGAAAACTAAGTCATGAGGACACATATTTAGGTCACAATGCTGCATTTAAGAAAAATGGCCACACCACGATATCTCTAAATATAAAATTACTCATTGCAGCTGCACCAATTTTTTATGACAGTTGGCCTTAAGGATGTCTCAGACACCTAGTGAAAACTAGATCACTGGGTCACATTTAGGTCACAGTGCTGTATTGAAGAAAAATGGCCTTGCCATTGTTTCTCTGCTCATTGCATTTGCACCAAAGCTTTGTCATTAGGTGAAACAGAAATAACCTCCTGGTCTCACATGCAGGTACGTCTGTCCATGGCTTGTTAACGCCATATCTCCAAAAATACGCACTTTACGAGACCAATTTTTTATCACAGGGGGCCATTGAGGTCCCTCCGTAACAAAGGTTGGCCTCCAAAGTGTAGGTGGTCCATACCTGGTGATCAATGACTCATGACAAAGAAGTCGCGAAGACTGTTGCCTGGTCTAACCAGTCCCGCACACTGATTCCATGGCATCTTCCTCCAATTGCTTGAAGGCCTCTGCAGATGTCGTAATGGACTTCAGCTTCTGAGCATCAAATTCTTCCCACTCCAAGTCCACCAGCAGACTGGACCCTATGGAAAGATTTGCTCAGGCGCAGAATACCATCTCTTGTGGACATACGGCTTGGGGAAGAGTAGCTTTTGCCTCAGATACCCAAAGGTCTTGGCCGTGAGCTGGCCATAAAACACCGCCACTAAAGGCGAAAAAGATAAGGGGGTGTGTTGCTGGGTGTCCTCCTGGGACAATCCCCGGCAGGACAGCTCAACAGCCCGAAGCCTGTCCTCCTCTGGTGGGACCACAGCTTTGTCACCAACCAAGCTCTGAATAAGAGCTTTGAAATGGTCAAAGGCCGTCAGGAGAGCAGGTGTAGTGTGCATAGGACACAGAAGGCTCTTCCGCCGGCCCCATGCTCACTGATGAGCTCAGCTGTTCAGAGCGAGAACTGCATGCAGATCCCGGCTGAGGTCAAACCTTTGACCTCAGCTGTGATCTGCTAACGGACGCATTTGAAAGCAAAAGCTCATCCTCTGCCTCAGTGTGGAGGTCCGAAGGCTCAGGACTCGTAAGGGGAGTGATGAGACCCAAAATCTTGTTGAACAATGAATTGTCCATGGGCAATGGGGTGGCTGTGACAGCAGAGGATTTGTAACCATGCCAGGCATCAGGGTAGCGAGGACTTCCAGGGAAGTTGTTGCAGCCTGAAACACTGCCTCCCCCTGTGCAGCCCACGTTGGGCTTGAGAGGGAGGCTTCTGGCAGACCAGTAGCAGTGCACTCAGTGGACGCCAACAAGGGTGTCTGCTGGCCAGAGGGAGCCTGTTAGGTCTTGGGGAGGCTCAGTTCAGGGACGGCAGCTGCTGCCGACTCAGAAGTCCGCTGGCCAGAGGCAGTCTGAAGGAGTTCCTGGCACTCCTGAGCCTTGGGGCCAAGAGAAAGCCAACTGAAGGCAGGAGCAGCAAGCTGCTTTGCCATATTAGAGTCTGCTTGGGCTCAGCGACAGGGGCAGCAACAGCAGAAGAAGAAAAAGTCTCTGGAGAAGTTGTGGAGTTCCGCTTGCCTCTCAAGGGCAAGAGGCAGGGTACCAGCTGGGATGTAGGAGCCAACGGAATTGCCAACTGCTCGCTTTGGGGCAGAGCCACCAAAGCTGCAGTGCATAAAGCCAACACTGAAGTTGCGGCAACCGAAGGTGGCACTCTGGTCACCAGAGGGGCCACTAATGGCAGAAGGCACCACCCACCACGGGCCAAAGACCCACTAATGGCAGAAGGCACCCAACAGACTTGGGTGGCTTCTTTGTATCTCCCACATACTTTGGCATACGATTCGAGAGCTTGGGAAGTTTGGCGAAGCACGGTTAGTTTTCCGGACTTCCCAGACTTACAATCCAAGTGCTTGGATTGGCTGAGGTTCCAGGATACCCAAATGGGAACCTGAAGGTTTCCATTAGGGATGCACCGGTTTGCGTGACTTTTGACTTTTGAGCCCTTGGACCCAGAGGATCAAGATCTTGACAGCTTCAGTCGATTTTTGGATTTTTAATAAATCTTTTTGCTCTTTTTTGGGCAAATCTTAAAACATTTTCTTCTCTGAAACCGCTCACCCAATTGCTTTGATATCACACTCCCTGGGACTCCTAGTTCTTAATTTGTTCACCAGGTGGCGCAATTTTTCTAATTTTTCGTGAATTTTTATGTGTTATAGCTATTTTCGACTTCTTCTCCAGAACCATCACTCAGATTAAGCTGAAATATGGTGGATATGTTCCTTGTAGAAGGGTCAAACAAAGTTGTTCCCTATGTGGGAATGCTGCAGATTCCTGATTTTTAACAGTTTTTTTCAATTCGGGACCCTATTGGTCAATGCAGCTTTCCTATTGATTACTGTGGAAGTCAATGGGCATTCTAATGCTAATTCACATTTTCGACTTCTTATCCAAAACCGTCATCCAGATTAACTTCAAACTTGATGGCAATGTACCTTGGGTAGGTTTCTACCAGGTTTGTTCAAATGGTCATGCTCCAGTGATTTTTTTTATTTTTAATGAATTTTTTTGTCCTTTTTGTGGACAAATCTTTTTCTGCGAAACCACTTACCCGATTGCTTTGATATCACACAGGAAGGCACCTAGGGACTTGTTCTTAATTTGTTCACCAGGTGGCGCTGCAAATTTTTCTAATTTTTTATGAATTTTTGTGTGTTATAGGTATGTTTGACTTCTTCTCCAGAACCATCACTCAGATTATGCTTAAACATGGTGGATATGTTCCTTGTGGACAGGTCAAATAAAGTTGTTCACTATGTGGGAATCATGCCGATTCCTGATTTTTAACGATCTTTTTAATGCGGGTCCTTATCAGTCAATGCAGCTTTCCTATTGATTACTATGGAAGTCAGTGAGCATTCTAATGCTAATTCACATTTTCGACTTCTTCATAAAAACCGTCATCCAGATTTACTTCAAACTTGGTGGGGATGTACCTTGGGTGGGTGTCTACCAGATTTGTTCCAATGGTCATGTTCCAATGAATTTTGGATTTTTTCATGATTTTTTAAAAAAAATCTTTACAAAAGTTTTAATAGAAAAGTTTAACATTGGAATTTCTTGTAATGGTTATTTATAACTGAAATACTTTTGGCCAGATTTACTTCAAACTTGGTGGGGATGTGCCTTGGGTGGATCTCTACCAAGTTTGTTCAAATGGGAACGCTCTATTGATTTTTAGATTTTTTATGAATTTTTTTGTTCTTTTTTGGGGCAAACCTTAAAAACTCTTCTCCTCTGAAACCGCTCACCCAATTGCTTTGATATTGTACATAGACAATCCCAGGGACACTTAGTTCCCAATTTGTTCACCAGGTGGCGCTGTATTTTTTAAATGAATTTTTTGTATGGTTTTGCTATTTTTCCATTGTTCTCAGAACCGTCACTCAGATTAAGCTGAAATGTGATGGATATGTTCTTGTGGAAGGGTCAAACAAAGTTGTTTACTATGTGGCACTGCTTTGGATTCCTGATTTTTAAGGATTTTCAATTGGGGTACTTATCGGTCAATGCAGCTTTCCTATTGATTACTATGTAAGTCAATGGGCATTCTAATGCTAATTCACAGGACAACTGATACGAAATTTATTGTTTACTTGATAACTTGAGATCTGTTTTGAGTTAGTACCGTGATGCTGCACATGTTAATTTTTATGTATGAAGGTCATGCTTAGACAGTACATGAATGACCTTGACCTCATTTTTGGGATCATAGTGCAACATACATGAATTTTACTCTTCATTATAACTTGAGAACTACTTGAACCTTGATGTTGCACATGATGGTGTCTTTCTATAAAGGTCAGAACATGGGTGACCTTGATCCTTTCCCAAGTTTATAGAGCTGCAAGTGTTATGAATGTCAAGATCAGCTGAGCATGGGCTGTTCACACAGCCCTCTTGTTAAGAAGTTGTGAGCTTGTTGAGCTTCGTAGAAGGCTTTTTTTGTCCAAAGGGGTCATTATGACCCCTTTCTATCCTCCTGGTAACCCACCCCCACCCCCGTCAAACCTAAAAGCCACGCCACACGCTCTTCTCCAAAGCGCCTCACTTCCTCTAAGCCCCTACAATTATGATTATCACTCTGCCATTCCTTAAACATATTTTCCAACATTTTTCTATAATTATGCATCACACCATACCAACCAATGGTCTGCCATCTCATCTGCCTACTGGAAACAAACTCAACACTTACCATTCATTGCTACCTGCAGTCTCTTTTCTGAATTGATAACTCCTGCCCTACTCTAGAACAAAAGTTTGGATCCCTTCTCCCATCCCAGCATGTACTTTTCTTTGGCTTCTCTAAAACCTTGTATGCATTTAGTATACTTTTTTTCTCTCCTTATCTCCAGTCTTTGTTCTGTCCTTCTGTCACTGCCTTCCCTATATATATGTTTTCCAATCCTCAACCTCATCATGACCTTGCAGCTAACTTATCTATGTCTTTGACCCATGTTGTCTGCAACATATTATTTTGTAAAGGACACTATAATAGAATGTCCCTTGTAAAGGAAACAATATTATTAGGTGTGAATATTAAGATTGACTTTAATACAAGGTACACATTTGTAAATAGGTATTTTACTTTTTGTTTTGTAATTGAATACAGTAGTACCTGCTGTGAATGACCCACCCCTTCCAAAAAATGGTTACACACAGCAGGCGGTCATTCGATGACATTTCAACATTACTCTTTGTTCAAAGTTTAGCCAAGGGGGAGTTAAAGCTGTTGCTATTGTGCCATTGTCTGCATATTCACAGTTGCTTCTTGTGCCATTGGATGGTCTGCCCTGTTGCTTTTTGTGCCACAGGATTGACTGCACAGTTGCCTCTGTTGCTTGAGGATAGCTTGCATGTTGCTCAATAAACAAATCTGTCTGGCCGTGCTGGGGACTAAGTATAAACAAGGGATTAACTTCAAAAGTATGACTGTCCCATATAATAACCCTTTTGAACTATATTTTTGACACATAGATTTAGGATTAACTGTTTCAATACCAACTGTAACTAAGGTCAAACTACATACTAAGGAACTGCTCTGAATTATGATAAGGGTGCAAGATTCATGTTCCATGTAAAATGAACCTTTTATTCGAGTACCAGCATGCATGTAGTTACATCGAATATAGTAGTCCATGTCAACAGCTTTCCTTGGTGCACTTTGGGTGCATTGTGCTCCCAAGTGTGTCAAGGATAGCTATTGACTTAGTCCATAATGTGGCATTAAAGGAGTTCACGTGCTGTCTGGCACAGTGATGCCAGTGATAATGTATCATAAAATCAATGCCTTGTACTGTCACCTTTTCACACTTACAAAGGGGTGGATCGCTATAATGTTTGGTCCTCCCCCGCATGTAATACATCAAACAGATTATTCAATGTACTTAAGAAATACTAAAAACCTGTGTGAGTTGATGGGAATGAACAGTTTAAAACATGGTAAAATCAAAAGTAGTCGGAACAGAGTGCATGAACAATATTTCCCAAAATGTGTACAGAAAGGAAGGTTGGAACTATATGGGACACCTCAAAAAAAGTATATAGGAACAAACAAGTGAATTAAGTTCAAAACAAACAATAGTCCTTGTCAAGTATAGAATATCAGCCAATAAATTAGTACTCAGGCAGGCCAATTTGAAAGTCGCAATAGTGCAGAAAGGTTATGCACCAAATGTAACTTACGAGAAGTGGGTGATAAATTCCATTGCCTGTTTAAATGCACAGACTTGTATGCTTCACCAAGCAGAATAGAGATGATGCCATCCGTAAGAAAACTGAGTGCCCAAGTTGATAAACTCTTATCAAGAAATTTGTGCACTAAGATAGTTCTGGAGACGGAGATTGATTAACCCCAGTTATTAAGCATACAATATCAAGTATGGAGATGTTGTAGCTGTAAATCATAAAATCAGCTAGTTTATTTTTATTGCATAATACTTTTTGTCATAGATCCTATGTATACAGAAGCAATAATAGTAATCTTTATTTTATCGTATCATTACAAAACAATGATTATACCTCAGCTAACAGTCTTGTTGTGAAACAAAATACATGTAGTATTTGTTATACATGGTTCAAGCCCCCCCCCCCCCCCCCCCCCAAAAAAAAAAAAAAAAGCTGGCATGGGCGTAACCAGAGATATTTAGGGTAGGGGTCTGTCTGTTGGTCTGTTCTTCCATCAATCCACAAGAATATTTCCAAAATTGTTTCACATGCAATGATGAAATTACATACCACAGTTGCATTATAATTTATACCTTCCTTGTCAAACCTGGTTTGTTGATGACTGACCTACATGTATTTTCAAGTTCACTGGGCCCCAGAACATGCCTATTTTGTTGCATCTTTCATGATATCTCTTGAACCATTTTATATAAAATGGTGAAATTTAAATGACGTAAATTTATGTACTTATCTTTTATTCAAGCTGGCTTGTTTGTGACCTTGACCAATTATCAAGGTCATGAGACCCAGGATATGCCTATTTTGGGGGATTTGGGTTCATATTTCAAGTACTATTGGAGTTTGGGTACTGTTACATATACATTGTATTTGCATTACAGAGGCATTCTAAAAAGGTCTTATGCATGCAATATTTTGGATGACCTTGAGTTGATTTCAGGGTCACAGGGGTCCTTACCATGCCTATTTATGGAACATCTTTGTTCAAATTGAAGTACAAGAGGTCTTCATGTAGGCATTGCCTGTTGGCCAATTGTTTTCGTAATGAAATTTGTTTAAACCATATTGAAGTACCGTTTTTAATGTACATATTGTGCACCTTTCGAACAATACATGAACTTAATACCACTATGATCTTTGGATTGATTGATAACAAAGATGCAATAATTGGGGTGTTAATTTGTGTGAAACTTGTTAGCAACATTGATCAATATGTGAAGATGGACCCCTGGTGTTTTGTTTGTCTCATGGGTTAATTATCCTCTGTTGATAATCATAAACTAACTTAGTGAAAATGACAGTTCCTGGAAAATGGGTATTGTTTCTTGTCAAACTTGTGCCATGTGTAGCTCATGACGTATTCAGGTATAGCCATGAAATTTGATAAGAATATCGATCAGCATATGAAAAGTCATATGTATAAATTAATTATTATCGATGTGAAGATTTCACAATGTGTGTAAAGTCTTGCATCAATTACATGCTACTCTTTCCAATGCTGATGGGAGCAGTGACAAGTCAGTGGGGGTATCCATGTCAATTGGACAGTTGTCTAGTTTTTTTTAATAGTCTCAAAAAAAAAACAAAGCACGAGTCCAGTGTGATTGGCATGGAGATTTGATTTTTGGCATTGTGTCAGGCCATTGATGTGGTGCTTATTGCTTTTGTCTTCTGTTTGATAAGATATGGCTGTCAGAGACTGATATGGAAAAACTTCAGACTTGCTTTGATTGATCACAGTGTGTAAACTAATTAATTCATTTGTAATTATGGGATTCATTATGTTCCAAAATATAAGGTGTAAAGTGGAAATTTAATTTCAGCAAAGCATGATCAAGTACCCTATACACCAATACCCATCTCTCGGTACACTCTAAATGTTTATCGATTTATTTTTACAAATATTAAATTGTAGGGATGGGCCAGACTGGAAGCGAATGCGCTCATTGCTGGATAAACAGATGATGAGGCCCAAGCATGTGGCAACTTACACGGACAAATTCAATGAAGTTGTGACAGATTTTGTTGAACGCATGGCATGGATTCGTGATGTCAAAGGCGGAGAGTTCATCCAGAATATGGATCAGGAACTGTTCCATTGGTCTCTTGAAAGTAAGTTCAACAGTTATTTGCATGGAACATATTTAAGGTAGCGGAGGGGATTGAGCCGCGCAGCGGTCCCTCGACTTAGACGTTGCATAGATGAACTATGTTTCACATTTCACCCACAAAACTATACATTTTATTCATTGTTCAGACATCTAGATTTGTTAGAAAGAAATTTCATATCGATACAATAATTTTCAAGGGTTTTATACGCCCGTTTACAAGAGGGTACCAGATTTGACATTTTGTCAGCATTTCTTTAAAAATAATTGATGCAAAAGTGTATTACCTATGTAAAATTAAAGTATAGACCAATATGCAGGAACCGTATTTTTTGTTTACAAATAAAATACATAATAACAGAATTATCGAATTCTAAAATCATCATTTTAAACGTCAGCAGTTGCTTCATTTTGTGAGCTACAAAAGTCTAGTAAGGGGACATCTGACGGAAAAACAAAAAAAAGCGGTTCCCAGATAATATATTTATCTTTCAAAAGACCATTATTTGAGGCAAATCGATCAATTAGCTTTTTATTGATGCTGTCCACAAAATTGATTCATAAGCAGAAAATTTCATTCCGAGAAATGGGCGTTGAAAGATTTGAGGCCCTTTTTTCGCACATTGTTGGCCATAATGACAATACAGCTTTCCAAATTCGGCCCGTTTTGGTCTCAGTACTTCGAAGAAAGGTCAATCAACATCTTTGATGTACAGTTTCCAACATTCAATGATGTTTATTGGCTTAAAAAAGCAGTTATTTACCCGAGTGACATCAAATGCAGCCACACTCGAAAGCTTGTTAGTCGGATTTCCACGCGAATGGGACAGCTTCAAAGGGGGATTCGAAAGCGGATTAGCCACGTGACCCAAAGGTGCCATCACCTTGACCCTAGCAACATTGTTTGCATATGGCGCCCCTTGAACAAACGGGCTGCAGTTTCACAGCTTGCTCTACTCAGAAGGCTGCCCGGTAGGCAGGAGTTGCTCACTCACTTCTCATCACCTTGGATCAAAGAACAACATGGCTTTATTAACGGCATGGATGGGACATTTGCCATTCAGTGTCTTGGACTACTTGCAACCTTACCGAAAAGAAGGATAGGCGGTCAACATGGATGATCGTGACGTAACATTTAAGACAATAGTCCTGTTACTGATAAACAAACACTCCCAGGATAAATTATACTTAAAAGACAAAACAAAACAAAAAAAAACCCCCAAAGCGAAAGTTTTATATGTGTTGAGAGTCCATTAGTTTCAACGTTGTATTGGTGATGAAGCTAGATTGAATAACCTAATCCATTGATTTGCTGAAGTAGTCTTTGATCAGACCCTGACGGTTACATAGATCAATATAATGCACCAGACCACGGTCAGATGTAAGGTGATGACGCGACACTTCATGCGCAAGGGTAAAACTTTCTTGCCTGCCAAGACGGACTGTGTTTGCTTACCTGGCGACACGCACTTCAAGCGCAATGTAACAATTACGCAGAGCGAGTCTGTCTGGCAGTCAAGAAAGTTTCCAATTCCCACAAAATTGAGAAAGGGATGGGCATCGTGAGGGAGTGTGTTCTTCGTGGCCTTGGCTTGTGCGGGTTTTTTTGTTTTTTTGTTTTTTTGTTGCCGGGAGCACAATAGAATACGCCAAGCCTATTCATTGGTTCCTCCACATATTAGCGCCTTCCTTGTAATAAAGAATGCCATTCACTTTGCCCTGTTTTTTCTCGTGTATTGCCATTCGAAACCTTGCCACTCATGTAACATATTTTTTATTTTGTGGAGATAACTAGCCCACTGAAAGATAGTTGGCTCACCCTTGAACTGCAATAAACTGATCGAGACACAAAACCAAAACTTCCTGATGGGTGAGTGCGGGCGAATGGTATCAGAACATGCCACGCACAGTGAGACAAAATAATTTTATATGACCAATCAACCAGCTAAAAGCAGAGTGCAGAGTCGCTTTTCGCAGTCATTTAACAGTAATCTGATTATTTTATTCCCCTGATGGTCAAATTTTCAAAGCTTTTTTTTCTGTCCCCTGGCTCAGTGTACTTGGAAACACCCCCGTAAGAAGTGGGCAAGTCCGTGCATGTGCAATGTGCCAGTCTTCCAGTTCCACAAAATGCGACAGCGCTACAGACGATACTAGTTTTAGTCGAGGCGTGTGCTTCATTTAAATTTACTTCAAGGTCAACATTTAATGCTATTCACCGTTTCACATTCAGGTACAGGCACATATAATTATTGAAGGCAGATATAATTATTTACGCTGAATCGAATCCCCTCTTTTATAGTTTGCGGCATATTTATAGCCAAGTGGTCCAGTGTTAGGATTCCTCGATCGTCATGTGTATTTTTTGCCAATAAACATTAAAAGCAAATTGGTCTTGGATAGGGCAAGACTGTAGAAAGGGTTGTAAGCCTTTATAATGTATACAATGCCATGATTCTGAGTAACGATTTATGCATAGGTTGAAATCGCCGTCATTGAAAACACACTAAGGCTCACGTCCATCGCCAGGTGCCGTTTTGACAATCGCCACCTTTTATCGTCCCTTATTTTTTAAAATTTTTTTATCACACTCTGAGAAGGAAAACATGAGCCCATCGATTTAATTATCTACATGGCCATTTGATCACCACAACAAACCAATTAATCAGTCCTAATCTTGTCAAGCAGTTTATACAAGAATTGGTAGCAGCGCACTTCAAAATGTCACAGTTGGTCGCTTGTCGTTGCTACGGTCCTGGATTGTGGAAAGCAGCCGACTGCTGTCCAAGCTTTGGCGGACTAATTAGCATACATTTGTAAACAGACATGCTCATGCTGCAACCAGCTAAAACATGGTCATGTTTTTTCCCTTTTTTATCACATAAATTTGGTTTTTTTAGTACTCATGTTTGGTGACAAGAAAGTTAAAGTGCCACACTTTACTGAAATGGAAAAAACTCATTTTCTGTCGGGTCACGATTTTGCCGTTATAGCTCAATCCCCTCCGCTACCTTAATATTTTATGTTCAGAAAGAGCAAGACTCGAACCTGCAACCTTTGGCACCAGTTGCATAGCTGAAATGGGAAACGCATATATCCACTCAACCAAATCCCCATTCTTAAACAAAAGAATGGTTCAATGGAGGTAGTTATGTGTGAGTGCCATATCAACACGGTTGTGCAGTATAAGTACTGAGTCGGCATTTATTTCCAGAATCGGGAACTTAAATCCACCAGCACTAAGGAAATGCCGAAAATATATATTTTATGCTCAGAACGAGCGGGACTCAAACGTGCAACCTTTGGCACCAGTCGCCTAGCTGATATGGGAAATGTACATATCCAATCGACCAAATCTCCATTCTTAAAAAAGAATGATTCAATGGAGGTAGTTATGTGTGAATGCCATATCAACACGGTAAGGCACCACCTTGTTGAAAGTGAATACAACATGCAGCTGTGTCTAAAAATAATATTTTATGCACTTTCAGACAGAGTGTGATAAGTTACTTTATTTTTTAGGAGGATAAATTTTCATGGTTTTTCAAAAGTTGACAAATTCACAAGGTTTTAAATTTTGAATTTTATGTATGCACAAGAATATATCGTTTTCAAATCTGATCCATAAAAGAGACCCTGTTTGTTGAAATACATACATCTATATGTCTGGGTAAAAGTTGCTATTCTTTGAGAGGGAAAGTAAAACAAACTCTCAGTGCCAGAGTTGTGCAGTGCATATTTTGAAATTTGCAGGTTTACTTTGACCTGGAAGCCATAGCTGCAGCATGGTCACTCTTGTATGCCTATCGATGATTTGTATTTTGGCTTCAACAGTTTCTGAGCAGACTGAGGAGCCTATAGTCAGTGAAACTGAGACTGGGTCAGTGCTGTAGCCTTCACTTGAAAGTTGGTCAGGCCAAAAAGTGGCTGGGGGTGTGGGGACCACATAGGCCCTCACCAGGGTCAAGTAGCAGTGCTCCTTGTGGTGGTCTCGGGCGCAAAACCATCAGAAGTCCTGATGGTTTCTTTATATAGCCCCGAAACGACTTCTGCAGCACCCTAATTGTTCTGAACTTTGTTTTTTACACTTTTTTTAAGTGAAGTGTGAAGTTTTAAGCTTTTTCATATATGAAATACTGAAATGAAATGAAATAAGGTCTGTTCCCAGCTTTTCAAACTGCGAACCTGTTTGAATATGAGTGCACAGTGTCCAGCCCATTATCATCTCTAAATTATATTTTCCTCATGTTGAGTAAAGGGATTAAAGTGTATAAATATACATGTATAATAAAATGGGGATATGAAAGAAATGGCCTTGCTTATTGTTAAAAAAAAGTGAAGTTTTATTCTGTAAGAAGAGATGCTGTAACACATTACAATGAGACTTAATTACATTACACAAGTATAGTGAAACCTGTTGTGAGAGACCACTTTAAGGATAGACCACCTGCTTTTTCAGACCATGTTTACCTATCTCTATCGCCATCTTTTCCACGTTATTTCACCTCTATTGAGAGACCACCTACCTTATGTGACCATTTTTTGGCCTGCCCTAGAGTCGGTCTGCCATAACAAGATTTACTGTACTACCCAATTTGAAGCTACATTGCCAATATAAAAGTCACTGAATTGAACATATTTTTTCCAATGAATGCACAGAAAATTAGGAATCATGGCAAACCTTTGCTTCGACAAAATGAACTTTTCCTCTTTTTAAAGATTTGTTGTTTCTTTAGAGATTTCAGCCTGCAAGTGGCTTGTTTGCATTAAATAGTAATACTATACATGTAGGTGATACACAACCAAACAATACTTTTTTTGTGACTGTACCCATTTCAAAATTAAAACCAGCACCATGCTAGACTTGTGAACATAAAAAAAGTTTATATATAAAACAAAGATATTACAGACTGTTAAAGAATCTACTAGAGTTGTATGTGCTATGACATCCAGCATGATGACCGTTGGACATTTCAGTCTGTAAGTTTACATTAAATAATATTGTTGTGTAGCTGGTTGTTGCAAAGAGACAACTTAAGACAGGTCTGTCTTGTTTGACCTCAAGATCTTTAATGAATGACCTTACAGTGGAGCAGTGATAATAATAGTAATAATAGTAGTTTATTAAAACTTCCAATATTGGAGAAATATCCAGGCGGCACATGGATACATCCAAATGAGGGAAATCATATATGTGCAATTTTTCATAAAGTATAAAGACACTTTAAAAGTACAGAGATGTATTATCTTAAAAACAAGTAGTGTGGTCAAGACATGTTGCTCTGACCATGGTTTGGTAAAGTTTTCATGAGCAGTAAGATACCTGAGGGAGTCAACCAGGCTGTCTTCTGTATTTTCATTAGCTAAAAACATAGCAGGCTTATAACGAGAGTTACAAAATTCGAAATGAGAAGGTGACAGACCAAGGCTGACTATTCTATCCAATATTGAGCCTTTGATGGTTGTGCCAGGAAGAATGTACCGAGCTAACAAGGAAGAAAAGAACTTTACAGGCGGACTAATCACTTTGAAACAAGGAGACTGTTTTGTACGAAATAGTATCAGCTACTTTGGGAATCTGTAGAGCTTTCAAGAGAGGCGTATGGTGAGACTTCTTTCCTAAGCCTAAATAGTGTTTAACCATGGTCCCTTACACAGATTCCAGTTTATTGTAGTAAGGCCAAAGAAAATAAATAGTGTGTTTGAGGTTACATGCCAAAAATAAATAGGGTAGGTAGGTAGGCTTTTTTTTTTTTTTTCTTAAATTTTTGCTCTGAAAACAGAAGAAAAGTGACTTAAAATGGATAAATTGTGCATTTCATGAAGAAAATCTGCCTAGATTTTTTTTTTTTTTTTGAAAATCAATAAAAAGTTTTAGGGTAGGGGGGTTTGGGCAAGGGTCGGTAGGGAAACCCCAAACACAGACTTTTTTTTTTGGCCTAATCAACATTGACATTTAGTGTTTCTAATTCATATGTAAGTACAGGCGTACATATACTCTTCCACATATGTGTTTTAACATGAGTGGAAAGGCCAGGGTATGACATTCCAACATTGGCCAAGCCAAAATAGCTTTCTCTGCATAAATTCAACCTTTTTTCAACGTGATTACAGGCACTCCGCGTACTATTATGTGAAAACTGAACACCGAGAATTTCAATCTCTTCACAAACCTGTAGTTGGGAAGTACCAAGGAACCAACGATAACAGCAGGGGTTAAATACATTTGGTCCCATTACCAAACACTTAGATTTTTTTAGCATTAAAATTGAAGCACCAGTCATTGGCATACTGTACACATACATCAATACACTCTTGAAATCCTGTTATAGTGGAGCTTAGAAGAGTTACAGTTATAAAAATCATTTCATATAAAATGAAGATTTTATGGATGCTTAAAATGAAAAAAAAAAAAAAAATCTGGATACTTAATTTGTTTGTACCGTGACAAGCAGCACCTGATCACTTGATACTTTAATCTGTTAGTGGCTTGCTTGCGTGAAAAATTAGGGACCTTAACTTTTTGGCATGAGTGGAGCAGAAACTTGACATATTTACGTTTGGCGCTCACATTTATGCAAATCCAGGCATATGATGTGACAGCTGGAACAAGAATGTCACAGTCACACTCATTTTGTTCTTGTATACAACAACTTTTAAGAAAGGTGTCTAATACCATAGTGTTACACAAGCAAATTTCGCTCAAAAGTAAAATAGCACCACAATAGACTGGTGCAGTGAAGATTATGGAATTCATGGCATAAAAGAAAGAATCTAAACTTTGATACACCATGACAACCAGACAACACCTGTTCATATATATATATATATATATATATATATATATATATATATATATATATACATATATATATACATATATATATACATATATATATACATATATATACACATATATATACATATACATATATATACATACATATACATATGTATATATATGTATATATATATATATATATATATATATATATATATATATATATATATATATACACATACATACATGACAAAATTAATGTGACAACATGAAGTACTGGCTCTGACAGCTTGGAAATTTTATTGTTTTCTCATCGGGCTGGACCTTCTTTTCGAGATTCACTTGAGAAAGATTTGTCTTAAAGAGGTTGACATTTTGTGTGATTATGTTTTTATGTAAGACTTTTGTAAGACCTTGCTTATAACTACTGATATATGACCTTGACCTATTTTTCAAGGACACGTGGGCATTTCATAAAGAATCAACGTTTTGAAATGTCAATAAAGAGTTACCTTCACCATATCTGTAGATCTTTGGAATCGGTATGCCTATTTATAAAAATAAGGGTGACAATAGTAAGGGCGCACGGGGAGACATTTGATTTTCTGTCGGAAAATCAGCTTGTTCTAGTTTATTTATTTATTTATTTATTAATTTTTGCTGTTTGATGCACACTGGCTATGCTTAATGTATCATAATTTATTTATAACTTTGTTGACGGAAGACAACAGAGCTTGAATAGTCAGTCATAACTGCGTATCCATTGTTTTAACTTTTTGCTTATGAATGTCATGCAGCCCACAGTTTTCAAGTTAGGCCCATATATTAAACTTTCAGGACTTGCCAAGTGTATAAAAAACTAGGTTGAGTTTGATGTTGGTGGCATGTACCATGTACAATATTATAAATATATATTTATTCTATGTTTGGCAGTGAGTTATCATTTTCTGGAGTGAAATCCAGAAATAGTAACTCACGGTAGGTCACATGACCTAAACATTGTTACAAGTGAATCGTGACGCGCCTGCGTCAGTGACGTAATGCATTGACATTTAGACAAAATCAAACGTCCGCGAGCTATGCTTAATTATACGTCACGGGTGACGTTGAATAACTGCGATGAACGTCAACAAACACGGCACACCAGATTTGACATTTCCAAGTGAAAAGTCTCCGCTTCAAAATGGGGACACCTAAGCAACAAGAGCGACAATTTTTGCGGTAAATACTCGATTAAACATAGAATAAATAAAATCTTACATGGCAGTGAGTGAGTGACGATTTTTCTCTCACTCGGGATGGTTGTTGGTGGCGAAAAACACTCGTGACCTGCGGTCACTCGTGATTTTCCCCACCAACAACGATCCCTCGTGAGAGAAAAATCGTAACTCACTCACTGCCATGTAAGATTCTATATGTATTATTTCGTACTTAAGGTACATCTTCAGTACATCACTTCACAGTAAATTCCAGTATCTCCAATGGCGAATGTGGAAAGCGAAAAAATGAAATAGCAGAATGTTGTATGGAGTTAACTGATACATATAACTTCAATAGCAAGATTGACCTCTTCAGGGTCCAAAACTCCCGTCAGCCGCTGGTCCCTGATGTCACAGAGCGTTCTCTCTGGAAAGGTGTACACACTCGACTGCCATCAATGCATCTCTTGCAATATCATATTTATGAAGAATGTAATTCAATGATCTACCGGTAGGAGAATGAGTGCCTTTAAGTAATAATTTTCTGCATATTCTAACAAAGCATTTCTATCATGAATGATTTTATGAACATGTCTTATGAAATGCATATGCATCTGAATCTCAATTGGTAGATCTTCACATATAAAAGGGAGTAGATTACAATTTGTCTGTTTAGGCAGTTTCCAAATAAATCGTACAGCCCTCCGCCATGCCACAAAAATTTGTTCCAACACCTTTTGAAGAATAATCCCGTAATTGAGAGCCATAAAAAGACATACAGAATGAACGAAACAATCTATGTCGTGTCAAGCAAACTCTTTCCCAAACTGCTATCAACAAATTAACCTGTGTGTTAAAGTTCTGAGTACACCTCTCCATTGATTCACTGGTGGAGTGAGGACCAATATGATTCCCAAGGTGAAGGAAAGAACTCACTTTCTCGATCGGTTCACCATACAGATAAATATTTTGATCTACGTTGTACTTCGTATATGACATCCATTTTGTTTTCTTTATGTTGAAAATAACATTATATTCTTTAGCAAAATCAGTGCTAATATTAAGTAATTTATTCAAACCGACCATTGTAGGAGATAAGAGGACTAGATTGTCTGCATATGCAAGGGCACCCATAAATGTACGGCCAATATGACATCCAAAGCTGGATTTCTTCAACCACATTAGCAGTTCATCAATATATTTCCCAAATAAAATCGGCCAGACAACTCCTTCTTGTTTAACCCCATTTCTACATAAAAAGGGTTCTGTTGGTGTCTTATTCCAGACAAAGCTTACCTTCTGATTTGTATACATATTCAAAATTAAAAGAATGATAATTGGAGACACTCCTCTCTTTAACAATAATTGGAATAATTTGACGTATTCAACTCTGTCAAAGGCCTTAGTAGCATCAAGAAAGATCAAGTTAACATTGATATCATGTGAGATATAATAATTGACACATTCTTCTAGGACACCAGTGCACAGAGTGGTAGAAAGATCATAATTGAACCCAAATTGAAGGTCCAAAGTGCAAAATTTGTCAGTATTTTCTATAAGGATTACCCAATCAAATAATTTTCTGATGATACTATACCACGAAAATTATCTGAATTCCTTGCGGAGCACAAGGATCTTTAGGAATGGGATGCAGCATTGTTTCAGTCAACCCTGTTGGGGCAACTCCATGAACTAACATTGAAGAGAAAAGAAAGGATAAGTAGACATTGAACGAGGGTGGACCTCTAATGATATGATCCGAGTAATGTCCCATGGCACCATCGTGTTTACCCTTTATTAATTTCTGGACACCCATGGCAATCATATCTGACGATATGCCACCCACTGTGTCACCTTATTCATTTGAATTAATAATCAAGTTGTGAAGATCACTTTTTACATCTTCCATTTCTTTATGATTGTAAGGGACAGAATTGTAAAGTTGCTCAAATTTCCCTATGATACAAGGATCACTTTCTCCATTGATAAGCATGGGCCTTGTCGTGCCAACATTCCTTATTTTTTTACCTCTGTCCAGAAATCTCTGGACCTATTATTCAGGATTGTATCCGCCAACTTATTTGCTGTACACATCTCTTTATTCTTTTTGATGAAACGCAAGGAATAATAATATTTTGCACGGGTAGACTTCCTGATATCAGCCAAAATACCAGATCTAGGGGAATTATTACATTTTCAAATGTAATGACAGAAAACAGTCTTTCCTATATTTTTCTACATAGTCGTTCCAACGTGGAATAACACAATTTTTTTTTCCATCCGAGCTGTACTGAATAGACTCTTTGCTGGCGTGAATACAAGATGATATGATATGATCATGGAACTCTTCTATACAGTAAAACCTGTAAAACCGAACACCTCCGACTACCGAACACCTCTCACTTCCGAACACTTTTTTTCGGTCCCAAATGATTTACATGTTATTTAATAGGAGACCTGGGTGTTCAAACCTGTCACTACCGAACACCTCTCACTTATGAACACCGAACACCTGATTTGGGTCCCAAACCCCAAAATGAACCTGTCACTACCGAACACTCTCATGATATTTTGTAATACCAGCAGTTAAGTAACATCAGGAAGTCTTTCATACACAAAAATTTAGTAGTTTTGAACATAAATCTGTAAATCTATTTAATTTGTGTGCTCTTTTTGTTTGTTTGTTTAAATTGTCATTGTACAAAGTTTGAATTAAAAATATGTTGACCAGAATAAACTCCATAACAGTAGATTCTTCTGCCCCCTGGCTAATTTACTCATTTATCTTACTTAGACTCATGTGGATTGACTTTGACATGTTTATGTTGACTGAGTATTCCTTTTAAGTGAACAAAAACATTTCTGATTCCAGCTATTCAAAGCAGGGACAGGATTAAACACCTATGGGTATCATTCAGGCATTATACTCAGCTCTGTCTCTAATTGAATAGGTCTGACATGTTCCTTGTTCACTGATTATTTCTTCAAAGTGATCAGGGTATGGTGTCCATTGCAGCTTGTTTTAGGTGTTCTAAAACACAAGACAGGATTAACACAAATATCACTCATGTGTTAAACTCAGCTCTGTCTCTGATTGAATGGGTCTGGCATGCTCATTGTTATCTGATTACCCCTTCAAAGCAATTAAGCTCCACTATCCACAGCTAATTGTTTTAGGTGTTAAGAAGGATTAACGCCAAGTCAGCTACATAACTGCATGTCTCACTGTGTGCCTTCAGTATGTCTTGAAGCTTCTAGCTTGAGTACAGCACTGTCATAAATTTGAATAAGTCATCCTGATTCAACTTAACACTCAAGTGTATGCCAGACTATGGCAACTAAAAAGAAAATTCTGACACTTGAGGAGGAATATTCCCTCATAAAAGACTCTGCTGGTGGACAGAGTCAGCGCAAACTGGCTGCAAAGTACCAAGTGTCAATTGGGACAGTGAATGCTACTCTGAAAAGAAAAAGAGAGCTGTCAGATGCTTATGAAAGCAACATCAACCCCAAGACAAAACTGTATGAAAGCAAATGTATTAAAAGGAAGAGTTGTGTGTGCAAGACCCTTGACTGTTAACAACTAGGCCTGAAAGACATTCCGGGTACATGTATGTAGTCATATTCCCTACCCTAATTACCAACCCTCCGACTACCGAACACCTCTGACTACCGAACACTTTTGCTGGGTCCCCAAAGTGTTCGGTAGTGACAGGTTTTACTGTATCTCCAGAATGCTTGTTACACATAGTGTCAGTACAATGGATGGCAGCCCATGGTATCTTTATACTTCGTAATTTTAAATCAAGCAAACAACTATATATTCCCTCAACTGGCTCTGGGTATCTTTATACTATAGAAGTGTTGATACAGGCGGACAGACATATTCAGTATCGGTAAATGCAATTGGGATATCAAGTTTCAAAATTATAGGATGATGATCAGATAAATTGTCACCTTCATGCCTCACAGAATAATCTGTGACATGATCACTGATGTTTTCTGAAAATATAAAATGATCTATAGTGGATCGTTCTAAATTAATTTTTTGCTTTCGTATGTATTGTCAACGTGACAGTTATGGTGATTTAGACCAAACAGTATTATTTCGTCACACACGAATGTGCTAAGTAATTGAGTATGAAGGGAACGGAGGCGTGACATATCTATTAAAATCTCCTCCAAGTATAATTTTATCCACATTTAATTCCTGGCACTTGTAACTAATTGCTTGTAAAATATCAGTATACTTGTTAGGTAGAATTCATGGATCTTAGTCTACAACCTCCATTTGTGATTGAACCTTGGGAGGTATGTACTTTCGTATCTTAACTCTTTCGGGCCATAACTCATCAGTGAAAAGGCGACTAAATTGCAACACAGGAACAGATAAAGGGGAAAGACTCAAACTTCGCGCGATCATGAGAAATGCATTCCAATGAATGCACTTCAAAATCTGACTGTACCATGTAGCTCCGCAGATCATCTGTTCTTGTACTAGGATCTACCCGATATATAAAGAGGTCCCTGTTAGGCTTAGGAGCACCTTTAGCTTATTCCATACCAGTCCCTGATTTTTCCGTATATTTTCCTGGATTAAAGATGACAATTGCATATTTAAATTCTTCATCTAAAGAGCTTTTGTTCAAGTACCAACATGCCTATAGTCTTAAATCAGTGGTTCTGGCACTGCCTGGCAAGTCATGCTGCAGCTGCCCTTGCGGCAGCTGCAGCATGACTTACCAGGCAGTGCCAGAACCAGTGATCAAGGCCTGTGACCATAGTATGGAATGAGTAATGTTGAATCGACAGTTTCGAGATGTTGTGTCAGTGCCTGTGAAAACTTTATTCCTTTTCAGCTCCTGTTGTTTTTTATTTCTGGCTGCATACGTAGGTATATGGAACTCTTCCGAAACACATGAGTTGTCAAGTTCCTGGTTGTGAACATGCTGTCTGAAACTGGGTGCATTACTGTTTGCATGGCTATTTATGGAGGATTGACTTGTGCTCCTGTGCATAAAACTGTCTCTAGATTGAGATCTCATTGGAAAACTTGACCCTGGTCGCGGATAGTAATTTCCTGGGGGAAAGCCCCTGCCATGCCCATGACCACGCCCCCGGCCTCTGGGGTTGTGTTGATTCGTGGTAACTGTTGTTCTTGCATTATGCTCCAGTGACGAGCTGACCTGTGTCGATTTACACTTCTTATCTAAAGTCTGGACTGACCCAGCCACACCCTGAGAAGAAGGCGCAGATTCCCTTGTGGAAGTCGGTTTGTCATAATCCATCTATGGGGGATAGCTGAAGTTAATGTAAGGGCAGTATGCCCTTTAGTGTGGTCACAATTAAATTTGCTTTCCTTGGACTGAACATTAGTGTCACACTGTACTTTGAAACTTGCAGCCTCAGCATATGAGTGCAGTCTGATGTTGTCCTTTATTTGAATACTCTCACAAATTACTCTATCTAATGTACATATTAAACATAGGCTGTTCGATTTGATTAAGCCTGTCTGCCAGGGAAATATTGTTAAGTTCTTCGGGGTGGGATCGGGGAATTTTCCCAAGGCTGTAGGCATCAATAACAATAAGGGGGCATTTGCCAGCTTTGTCAAGCTTATCTAGGGCTACAGTGACATGTGCCTCACTCTCGTCTCTGAAAACTGAGTTTTTTTCCATTCTTTATTTCTCCAATCAGCAAAGTTTCACACGAATCCCACAATACATCTTTAGCGTTAATGATTTCTGTCTGTGTAAATCACTTCAGTACTGCATTTTTTTTACACTTTCTGCCGTGCCTGCTTGTAAGCTGAACAGAGTATAAGCCAGCAGCGGTTGCAACAACATGTCTGGACTTTTAGGGTCACGTCATGTGTCACCAATATCATCAACTTCAGTATTAAAAAACATAACCTCAGACAGTTCATTACCGGAGTATGGTTGACTGCATTATGTAATGTATGGGTCAAAATATCCAAATTGTTTGAACACTCTGGCATCTTTAATGTTTGGGGAATCTTCCTGATATTTTTTGTATTGAATACGAGACATTCATATTAGTTCCCCACCACAAAACACGGGGCTCTCACTTGTCAATCACGGGGGACACACGGGCATATCACTGTCACAGACAGGGCTAGATACCCCTTTCTCAAAAAGTTACTGTCTTTTAATGAAATTTAAGTTTGCAAATAACAAAGTCATATTCATTTAGTGCTTCCTAAATTGGTTACAAGAACAAATTTCCATTTACATGTACTAAGTATTCTTTATTTCCAAAATATTAGTAATATCCTGCTTCCCCACACAGGCAGTAACCCGTATCTCACCAGGTGAGACTATGGTTACGAAAACAACCAGGTATGCAGTTGTGGCAGGAAAGCAATATTGCTTAGGGTACTAACTAGTGTTGCCATCTATATTTTAATGCAAGTTATGTGCCAAAACATCTCCAAAAATATAAAATTCCATGCATCTCAAAAATGAAGATATGCCAAATTTACAGGATACTTATGTATAGATCCTGTGCAATGCTAGCTTATTGTGCAATAGGGATGACTTTGACATATTTTTTGAATCACCGGGTCAGTAAAGTTGAAAGATGTGACCTGGTAATGATAGGGCATTGTTTGGACATCAATGGAGAAGGGAATGAACTGCCAGATCAAAATTACACCTCAATGCATTGCATTGTAGTACAAAACTTTATTTGGTGATCTACTTTTTGGATCAAAATCACCCAGTTATGAAATTTGACACTTGTCCAAGTTGTCTGAATTTATTGTTTTTCCTATAGATAACCTTTACATAGATCCTGCCACAGGCAGCAGTTCATTACTTGGCACTTGCTGCTTTTGGTTCGAAGTGTTGAAACACAAGCTGCTGTTAAATATTTGTAGTATCTGCTTATAATCTCCTCAGTGTCAATAAATGTGTTCACAAATGGTTTAACTGCTACGTAGAACATGTGAACTGCACATGTAGAACATATGACCTGCACATGCTTCGAAGGAAAGAATGGAGTGTGGGCACCTGCTCCAAATAGATTTTAGTGAATTAAGCACCGCCAGATTTGTTAAGAAGAACAGCAGGTCAAGGTGTTCCACAAATTATGTAATGACATACTTGAGAAAGTTTGTAAAGCTTGGCTGACGGACCTGTGCTCAGTGCGGCTGCACTTACCATGCTTGGTAAACCCGTCCAGTCCCTGTTTTTAAATGAATAAATGAAGGAATAAAATAAATGAATCAGCAAGCAAACAAACAAACATAATTGCACCTGCATTCCATGGTAAATAAAAAAGAATAATAATAATTCTTTTATTGACTTATGAAGGTCATGAGTGACCTATTTGTCATAATACATGATATACACATAAATTACAATATATAAAATATGAAATATGTGGGAGTCTTTTCGCATGATTTCCACTACAACATGGACCAAAATATTGTCCCACTAAATGTACCATTAAGAAAATTGTTCACTGCACCACTTAATTATTGTACAGATTGACGTCATGTAACAGTTGCATCATAATATGGTTATGTTGTCCATGCCCAGGGTCATGTTATCCTTCTCTTTAAAAGGCTGATGTATCTGACCAAGGAAGCTATCTAGCCTCCTTGATCTAACACAGCATTCAGTTTCTGTTGAACACAGATCAACAGGTTGGAACAGAGACCAGCTCCCTGTATTGAGTAAACATAAACATTTATGTTTACCCTGGAGTTGAACAGAACTCATTTGCCTCCAATGAGTCCAGCTATGGACGAAACTGGTAGGGCATTCTAGCACATGATGTATCTACTTTCATCAACACTTACCTTGTCTGTCTGTTGTACAGAATACCCCATGGCAAGACTACAATATGCACCTAAAGGTTCACTCTGACCTGGGATGTGGAAAAACCAAATTTGGTAGTGTTGATTTTAAGCTTGAGTCATGTTCAAAATTAATTTTCAGGTCAAATGACACATTTGGATCTTCATAATATTACATCATAGTCCCACTGTTACTATTAGACATCAGTAACAAAATACTCATTGGGGCTTCTTTGTGGTGTTACTTTTGACCAATTGACCTTAAAAGGTCAAAATATATCAGCTCATCAAAATATATCTTGGTAATGGTGGATCCTATGCCCCTAGTTCCTGTTAAATATCAATAAGAAATTGCAATATGTGGGATTTGTTTTGGAATTGTCTCTTTTGACCTTTCATGACCTTACAAGATCAAATTAAAGTTCAAGGACAAGTAAGCTTATATGTTGATAATGATCAATCCAAAGTTTGTGGTTACCATATGCAGTCACAGGCCACATGAATTATATGTATTATTCACCACACCACAAAATGGGAGCAGGGAATCGTAACAAGCTCCTTTTGTCCAGAACATGCACACAATCATCATAATTCTATTCTTAAAATTTTTGTGTGTTAATGCTATTTTCGACTTCTGTTATGATACATCAAACCTTGCTACCACTCTTCATATATATACATGTAGGTACACAGCATGTGTTGCAATACTATAAAAGCAGATTCTAGTTAGCAGAGCAAGGAATCATCATGATTGCAGCCGCACAACATATTTTCCTTCTTTGCATTATGGCAGGGATAACTTACCACTGCATGTATTTCATTTTTGGACTGTGTTCAGCCTAGATTGTCTGCATCATCTCCCTGTGAGCTTGCTTTGGCCTAAAGTGTTTTCTCAGCTCTACTTGAAGCCTGTGTTAACTTGAAATGAACCTTGCATAATGGCACTAATTAAATGGGTGCCGGGCACATTAATTAACTGAATATATGTGTCTACATGCTCTTTGGTGTTTTATGTGGATGTTGAAAATGCAAAATGGGTGACTGAGTTTGAGCACCTGTTATGTAGAGTCTCACTGATTCCAGTCAATTACAATTTCATTCTGATATTTCCCAAGTTTGTTAACAGGTACTTGCTCTTTTGACATGAAACATTTGTTTCATCTCATTGTTGGATATGCACCTTATGCCTGTTTCTGTGGTGTGGTGTGTCAGTGCCACACATATATATATGTATATATATATATATATATATATATATATAATATATATATATATATATATATATATATATATATATATATATATATATATATATATATATATATATATCGTATTCATCCTAATAGTAGCACATGCCCTAGTAGAAGCACGCCCCCCCCCCCACTTTCAATCCAAGTGGTCTAGGTTCAAAATAAAAAATTCAAAATAAAAAATTCAAAATAAAAAATTTTCCTATAATTTAGCAAAGGTGATACTTCCAAATGAAAAATTAAATGTCACTGCCATATATTAATGTTTATCTAACACCTAATTGAAACTGTGCAGCCTTCAAAACCTTCAATCAAGAAAGGTACTTATTCCATAGTCCCACGAAAACACTGTAAGGTCTGGCAAATGTTTGCATTGGCACGGTGTGCTACTATTAGGATGAATATATATATATATATATATATATATATATATATATATATATATATATATATATATATATATATATATATTATATATATATATATATAGTATGTATCAATCAGACACTGCACATAGTTTTTGGCAGATCTTAGAAAGAAGTGAAAACAATATTATAGGTTACAGGGTGTAGCTGGCTCAGCATAGAAAATAGCTGATCTGTGCACCTGCCAGAGATGGTAGTCTTTTAAACATGTAAATAGACTAGAATAATAAGCTTAAGTCATTCCTTTAATTTTACTGTAGTTATTGTACAATGTGCATGAAACCATGCACTCCATGTGTGTGTAATAAGTATGGACTTATATATATACAGTAAAACCTCCCTTACCGAACACCTCCATATACCGAACACCCCCTTATACCGAACACTTTTTCTCGGTCCCAATTTTTTTCCCATATGCTTCCATTATAAGCAAACCTCCCTATACTGAACACCTCTCTACAGTGAACATGAACACCCCAAATGAACACCATTTTCCCAAAAAACCTCCCTATACTGAACACACATTCAGCATATTTTTGTGTATTTGCAGGGAGTAATTACTGATAAGGCTGAAACTAACCAGATTAACTTCAGAGACAGGTTTAATTATTGCTTATACCAGCAGCAATAGAAACAATCCACAGGCAAGCTGTTGAACACCTGTTGTCACTTCTATAGATGGCAACAACAGGGTGGACGGTGAAAGTGTCAATGTCACTTAGCACCTTACTCCTATCCTCTCTGGGATAATTGGACCAGTTTTGGGTGTTTTCTTTAATCATTCTAACAAACAATAACTTACAAATTAAGTCATTATGTTTGTCTCACCAAAGCCAGGGTATTTAACTTCAAGGAGTACCAGAAATGAGCAACAGCTTTGATAAAATAGGTGCAAGGTCATATGCATGTTATTTTAATATTAACATACACCAGATGTTATAATGTTCTTTAATAATTATATATACATATGCAAGTACACACCTGAATTTTGCTCTATCATAGTCAGTACATCTTTCCCAACTTATAAAACAATCAAAAATTGCTTCTTTGTTGTTCATTTATTTAATGATGTACATGTAGTTAATATGATTATCTCCCACCATAATGATCTCAGCAGGTATGTGTATAGTACGGTTGGTAAGCCACGAGGCCACAATGTGGAAACCTCCCTAAACTGAACACCTCCCTATACCGAACACTTTTATTCGGTCCCAAGGGTGTTCGGTATAGGGAGGTTTCACTGTATATATCTATATATATATATATATATATATATATATATATATATATATATATATATATATATATGTATATGAAAACAATAAGGTAAATGGACCCATTATTTGGTTTAACATGTGGTGATAGGAATATGAACTTCTGTGGGAAATATAATGCCCAGTTGAGCTCACATGGCCCTGAAAGCCAAGTTTATGGTTCAGTGGCCAGGAGCAAAAAGCTGGCCTGTAATAGGGATAAGGTCAAGAATTGGGCAGGAAGTGTGCAGATCCACGAGTATTGAGGTGCTCATGTATGGACTTTTAACTCATTCCATACTATGCTCACAGGCCTCGGTCAGTGGTTCTGGCACCCCCTAGCAAGTCGTGCTGCAGCTGCCCTTGAGGCAGCTGCAGCATCATTGCCAGGCAGTGCCAGAACCACTGACCAAGGCCTGTGACCATGGTACTGGAACGAAAGCTCTTTTCATGAAGAATTTAAATATGCAATTGTCGTCTTAAATCTAGGTTAATATACGGAAAAATCAGGGACTGGTATGGAATAAGTTAAGGCCTGCTGGCAGTACATAGAACATCAGTAAGGGTGAGGGGGCAGGGAAAAAGAGTCACTGGTGATGACTATTGATTTTGAGAGGGGAAGAATCGTTGGAATGCTTGAAGCTGACCTGGCACTACTGTATGTGAAATATGGCAAAATGGTATAACCTCAAACCTGCTTTCAACAATACATTGTTGATTGCATGTCCACTCTGATGCTTTGATGTGACTTTCCATGCTTCACGCCAACTGTTGTGAACACTTTTGGGTGGAAAGAAAACATTGATCTTTTTGCAAGCTGTATTGATCTTCTTGGCTTTTAAAGTTGGTGTCTGCAAGATCCTGGTTTTTCGGACATTCCCTTTTCATCTAAAAGTGCTCCCACCTTTTTATTGTGGCCAATCAACAGTGCTCCCTCCTGGCTACTTCATGTGGTAACAAAACTTTTTGGCGTCTTGATAGTTTCAATCAAATATGTAAAATTCCTTATGTAGCACCAGCATGCTGCCTGGAAAATCTGAAACTTGCTTTGCTAAAGAAATGCAAGTTTTCCCTGTACCTTCCTGTCACATCAGCCAAATTACACTTGAAAGTATTAGTAAAATTGTAATGAGATAGATATTTCCCTGGGATGGATGACTTCGAGGGGAGAAAAAAACAAGAATCAGTGTGTGTAATTTGATGTTTGTTTGTTTGTTTTTTAAAGATTTTTTTTCTTCAAATTTTGAAGAAGAGCATCGCAATAACATACATACTGTAAATAAAAGTACAGATTCCTTCACATGTACTGTACATGAAGTCAAAGAAGATTTGGTATCACGGGCAGTGGGTGGCTATATTGTGAATATTAAGTATGCAGATGAGACATTGTGACAAGTGATAATGGTAATGCCATTCACACCATTAGGTGTCAGTACAGACAGAAATTGCAACATAAGTTTTACAGTTTCAAAACATTCAGTATCTAGGAATCATGCCCTTTCCCTAAATGTTTTGCATGTACCATTTTGATACATTCAGAATCCAGGGATTATGTCTTTCCACTAATGTTATGTGTGTACCATTTCAATACATTCATTATACATATGTACCATGCCCTTTCCCAAAATGTTTTACATGTACCGTTTCAATACATTCAGGATCCATGGATCATGCTCTTTCCCTAAATGTTTTATATATAGCATTTCGGTACCTTCAGAATCAAGGGATCATGCTTTTTCCTGAAATACCATTTCAATACATTTAGGATCCATGGATCATGTCCGAGCCCAAAATGTTTGACTATTTCAGCACATTCAGAACTCTTGGATCATGCCTTTTTCCCAAAATGTTTTACCATTTCAGGACATTCAGCACCCATTGATTGTTCCCTATCCCCAAGCCTTTACTTTGCATGGTTTTATCTTAGTAGTTTTATTTTATGACAAAATGTGTGATCACTGATTGATTCTTCAGGGACACAGCTAAAGTATGGAATTATTCATTAGTATTTTGCATAAACCTACACGTACCTGATACAGACATGACAAAGTCTTTTTTTTTTTATATAATTTTTAAGAGATCTTATGTACATGAACTAACAGACCAACATTTTTGCTGTCATTTACCATTGTTCACAACCAAGAAATGAAAATCATTTTAAAGTAAAGTTGATGTTGTTTTCTCAACAACTGCAGCGATTGGGACAGTTCTCTACGAGACACGTTTTGGAGGACTTCAAGAAGACAAGAGCCCTGAAATAGGAAATTTCATCCATGCTGTCCAGAATATCTTCAGATCGACAGAGCACACAATTTGGTGTCCACCTCACCTCTGCAAATATATTTTACCCAAGTGGTATAAAATGCATTATGATGCTTGGGATGTTATTTTTGCTACAGGTAAGTTCAGGAAGATCATTAGTAGACATTGCACTATTTCATAAACATATTTCAGATGAATTAATGTTAATTTTCGGAGTGCAAATGAGTAATTTTAATCTGTGTGGGAATGTTGAAGATACAAGACTGTGCCTTAAGTCATAGTTTAGAAGCTATCAAAGATTTCAGCTGCTATAATTTTATGTTTCTATATGGCGCAGTTTGGAAAATAGCAAGAATTTGAAATTTATGTCATAAGTGCAATTCAACAATTAAGTTTGAAAATGTATTTAATTAGCATAACTTGAAATAAAGCAACCTTTGTCCAATATTCATGGGATGCACCTCTTTTATTTAGTTTTGAAGATGCTCAAGATTTAAATTTTGAAATACCACCAAATAGCACAATTTCAAACAGTATGTGCATCATCAAATGTCTATCAGATGTACCAATATCCAAAACCTATGAATAGAGATTGAAATGACTGGGGGACACCCCCTTTCAAAAGCTCATCCACTGCCCTTCCTCGATTGTACGGTAGTCCTCCTCTTACAAGGCCCGTCGAACAGAAGCCACCCCCTTTTCCGAGGCCACTTCTGCATGCAGAAGAATGCCATTTTCATTGTATGTTACCCCTCAAGAGAGGCCACCCCTCTTGTAAGGGGGGAAACCAAAAACACAAGGGAAACCCAGCATTAACCCTCAGGCCTGATTGATCCCATAAAACATACCAGAAATGGTCCTGCATGGGAAATGTGACGTACATCAATTTTACATCAAGAATAAAAAGGTGATTAACAGTATCCTGTGGGTTCTGTACACTAGGAATTAAGTCAACAGCTCCCCTTGGTGCACAATGGAGGCTATTTTGCACCCAGGAGAACTGTTGACTCAGTCCCAGCATGGTTAAGGCAAGAAGATTATTTATTTAAACATAGGTATGGAATATGTGTGTGTGAACTCTTGATTGCTGATGAGCTAATCGGTAAAGGTGTAAATCCTTCTAATTTAAGGTAAGAAGTACATTGATGCAAAACTAGAAGATATGAGTAAGAAATTGGAGAAAGGAGAAGATGTGTCTGGGTTCCTGGCCACAGTGCTTGCCAGCAAACAGATGAGCCAGGGAGAGGTGTATGCAAACATCAGTGAATTGATGCTGGGAGCTGTTGATACGGTATGAAGAGCTTCTATTCTGCTACATGGGGGGGGGGGGGGGGCATTTACTATGCAAAGCATCCATATATTGTGGGTGGGTGAGGGTAGAAGGTAGCACATACCTGTGATTGTGAAAACAGTTTAAATGGAAATTTTATTCAATAATTTTTTAAATGTAATGGGTGTACTCGCATACAAAGCTGATGTTTAACTAGAAAAGAAGATTTGCATCGCAGCAAATCTGGCTGCTTTTAACCTCTGGTAATTGGAATTAGGTATGCACCTAATTTGCATAAATTAAAATGCTACAGTTTTGGTTTATGGTTCATTGGATAAAATAATATCATAAGTATGTAAATTGAAGTTGGAACAACACCTCTATCTTAGGCTGTACATGTAATAGTTTTGAAGATATTACGTATTTAAATTGTGTGTAATCACCTGATAAGCATAAATTAAAAATATCTTTGTTTTACTGTTCATTCGATTCACCACTGGCATAAATATATAACTTGATATTGGAATGATTCCTGTATTGTAATAAATTTGAAGATATTCAAGATTTAAATTTTTCAAGGGCCCCAAATCAACATAAATTAAAAAGCCACAACTTTATATTACTGTTCATTGGATTTTGCCACTGGCACTAACCTACAAATTGAAATTGGAATGGCACCAGTATCTAGAACAGTTTTCAAGATATTTGATATAAATTTTTCAAGGGCCGGTAATTACCGTAGATTGAAATGTTTTGGGTTACTGTTTATTGGATTTGCCTTTGGCTCAAACCTATATATTGAAATTGGAATGGCACATGTATGATAGTTTTGAAGATTTTTAAGATTTAAATTTCTGAGGTGCCCTATTCAGCATAAATTAAAATGCTACAGTTTTGTTTGTATTCAATTCGATGGGCAAGTGTCACAAACTTGCATGTTCAAGGTTGAATATTGTGTCTGTACAATAGTCTTGAAGGTATGGAGCTTTTAAAATTTTAATTGCCCTTAATTTCCATAATTATTAACATCATGACAATTCCAAACAATAAGCTCAGTTTCATTGGTAATTTAATCACCTTGCCAGGTTAGGTGGTTTTCAGAACAATAGTGTCCAAGAAAAGCTTCAGTCAAAATATGGGCACAAAAAGAGAGATGGAAAGAAAGAAAGAAAGAAAGAAAGGAAGGAAGGAAGGAAGAAAGAAAGAAGGAAGGAAGGAAGGAAGGACAAAATGTCTCAGTTCACATCCAGACATAATAATTGATGGGGTCAGCAACATATAGCTTGCTGAATTATGGATTGTATATAACCCTTGAGATATTATTTGATGTATATGGGTAGATGACTGGTTAAGATATTTAATGACAAGTATATGTAACTGCATTAGAGTGGAAATTCCTTTGGGGCAACAAGTTAAAATGAAGTAGTATTCTTAGTTGGGACGTTTGTTATGAGGGTCATTTAAAATGTGCCACAGATCTAAACAAAAATGACTGTTTTGGTGTAGTGCAGAGGGCCTTGTATGCTTTGTCATGTGCTGTGTAATCAGAGGCCCATAGTGTCTTTGGTAGTTTTGTATGCACCTTTACTGAGAAACATTTTATGTGACATATTACAAAAACAATATAACATGAAAACTGTTACATCACAACGGGATGTCACAGAAATTATGTTAGAAAGTCAGGATAATGCCCACAAAGGATGCAAAATCTGCTAACATGGGGGCTACGTAAGCTAATGATGACAAGGTAATTATTGATTTAGACCATGGCTGTTTACTCAGAATTATATTTTAAGGTTTGTGCTATATTTGGCAGGCAAACAAATTATTTCCGAAATTGAGCTGTTGCAAAAATAACACCATTTCTGGAATAATATGTGGAGGCATTTCATTGATTAATGATGGAATATAATGTCAAGTGTAGTTTTGGGTAGTTTATCATGAAGGTTATGGGTAGTTAGGAATGTAGCAGTATCTCATGTGGCTTGTATGGCAGACTGGCAGTCAGAGAACATGATATCAAAAAATCTACTAACTGGTTTTGACTGTACTAGTGGTAAAATTCTAGAGCTTATAAATGCAACAGATCCTGGACTTCAAGTAAATTGTGCATGACAAACAAGAGTGCAGTATGTGTATAAAATCCAGGTTAGGTTATAAGATGGATCATGTTTTCTTTAATTTTATGATGTGATCACAGGAATTAACTTGTACAAAGATCAAGCACTTCAAATGTGGCAAGACAGTGAGTTATATAGGGTTGAAATACCTTGTACTGGTAATAACTTTAAACTCTTTTTAATTTAATTGCAGTTAATGAGATAGTCCCCTGAGCTCTACTCTTGCTGGACAGACTTAATTTGTTCAACAGGTGGTGCTGTTCTTTCTTTTTTTTTTTCTAATTTCTAAGGGTCCGCCCCATGGGAGGACCCTTTCTGTTTTTGGGTTGTCAAGTGGTGATACTCAGGATGCCTGATTTTCAACCAATTTTTCAGTCTGAGTACTTGTTGGTGTGCATACATTCCTATTGGTTACAATGTAAGTTCATTGGAACTTCAATGTCAATTCACATTTTTGACTTCTTCTCAGGAACTTTCGGCCAAATTTGCAGCAGACTTGATGGGGATGCACAGTGCATTGGTCTCTTTTGAGTTGATTCAAATGGTCATGATTCAATGATTTTTTTTCTTCATTTTTTTGGGGTAAAATCTGAAAAAATATATTCTACAAAAGGGTTTGACCAATTGCTTTGAAATTGAACTGGCACACATATGGAGTCTTCTAGACCTTAATTTATTTGACAGGTGGCACTGAGACTTTTTAGTATTTTTCATGAATTTTTATGTTTTTTCACTATTTTTGACTTCTCTCGAACCACCTGTTGGATTCACGTCAAACTTAGAGGGAATGCACCTGGCTTCAATCTGCTCTATGTTTGTTCACTACATGGCGCTGCTGGCATTTCCTAATTTTTAATGAATTATTGAAATAAGGAATTATTGATAAGGGTACATGTATATGTTGGCATCGTTGCAACAGGTATAGCAGCAACTGTGACACATTGGCTTTTGTCTCAATAATGGTGGATTCTAGGCCCATGCTTGCTGTGAAATGCTACTTAATAGGAAAAAAACTATAGGGTTCCTTCTGGTGTTGTTTTTGAGCTTGAGTGATATTGAAAGATCAAAAACTGCCATCTTGACTGAAATGTTGATAATTGTGGATCTTTGGCTCATGGTTGTGATTATACACTGAGAAGAAATTATCCCTGGGTTTTCTTGTGGTGTTGTTAATTTTGACATGGAGTGACTTTGAAAGTTCTGGCAAAGATATTGGCTTTTGCAAACGCTGATGATAGTCTTACAGAAAGGTGACCTTGATGTTATTTTGAAGATTATAGGACCACTTCCAGCTCTATATATACAAGGCCAGCTGAGCCCAGGACTGTCACAGTCCTGTAGTTGTGAGACTCAGGGTGGTCTCTTGCAGCTGGGGCCACTATGTCTATAAGTCATCCAATCTCATTTTAAAAATTCTTTGCTGTGTTTTGTATAGACATCCAACACAATGCAGTGGGTCTTGTATGAACTGGCTCAGAGACAACAAATACAAGAAGAGCTTCACCAAGAAGTTACTAGTGTGGTTCCAAAGGGGCAAGTTCCATCACATGAACACATTCAAAAGATGCCATACTTGAAAGCAGTCGTCAAGGAAGCACTCAGGTGGACAGTTTTGTAATATTTTGTTACTGAAAATTGACATGATTTAACTGTATTTTGAGGTTTGCTTATTGAGTCTTTGAAGATGCAAGTCAAGAGCTTGCCTTGGAACAGTGTATTCAAGTGCACCAAGGAAAGCTGTTGACTGCTTGCATACTATTTGATGATAAAGGAACAGAGGACATTCATGGCATCAGCTGCTTCCTCTGAGGTTTTAATGGCAAATGTTTCATGTCAATAAGTTTGTGTTGGAGCCATCAGGGTTAAAATGATGACAGCCTTGCAGGAAAGGAATAAACAGTTAAATGCTGGTTTCATTGCAATTTTAACATCATTACTATCATTTAGGAGTTTTGTGTATTTTACTGAACTGGCTTGCACTCAGCACCATGGAAATGAATACCCTGAAGGTGAATAATTTCTGTGATGTGGGCCTACATACCAGATGACAAGTTAACTATGCATATTGTCTGTTTACTGAAAAGTGTGCTTTTATTATTGACATGAATACACTATTTTTCAGCTGATTGTTGTATTGATAGCAAATAGGTTCAAAATTGAGTCAAGATGGGGGGAATTTCATGATCAGTTTTCATTTTTCAGATTATACCCCATAGCTGGAGTTGTGACTCGAACAGTTATACAAGATATGGAATTATGCGGCTACAACATTCCACCGGAGGTTAGTTTTTCTGTGGTACTAAGTTGTCTATATGCCATACCAATATATATCAAATTATGCCATTGTATATTATTATGGGATATGGCTCATGACATACTTGTATTCCTCAAACATTTCAGACAATAATCATAGCATCAACTTGGGCCACTGGACGAGATCCGAACAATTTTGAAGATCCTGAGACATTCCGGCCGTCCAGGTGGATAAGATCTGAAGATCAGAAAGAAAAAACTCACACATTTGCATCACTTCCATTTGGATTTGGCCCAAGAATGTGCATTGGTATGTTCACATTCACTTCACATTCGCTGCTATTATTTTGTAGAAAAAGAAAACCCTTCATATTAAATCTTAATTTGCTGGCTTAAGGAGCTCAAAAGCACAGTGCTAAGATGGAATTATTCTATAGGAATAAGATGTTCACACATTTAACCCTTTGACCTTGAATTAAGACTTGGTCCACAGACGGGTTGAGCACAAAGCCCATGCCAAGGAAAAGTGTTGACTTGTGGCATGTTATCTCAATAGGTCTAATCTGAAATTCAGCCAAATTATCTCTCTTTACTCTCAAAATTAGTCATAAACATTGAAGCAGATGACATTTGACCACAAGCAAATTTAATGGAGAAAGAGTTAAGGTATCACCTTTTGAGAGAAGAACTTTTTGGGGGCTTTGCCTTGTTCCCTTATCATTTATTGAATATGTTGAAACCAATGCATGTGGATGAGGACAAATTCACCAGTTCCTTCCAATATACAGTTGGTATAGATTTACATGTACCTGACATATTTTTAAAATAACTGTATCTTGTCCTGCCCATTGTAACCCTTTCCACATTGAATTAAGACAGGTTTGGCACTCAGCACCCAGACCATGTCAAGGAAAGCGGTTGACCTAGCCAGTCAGCTGAGCTTATCTTGTGATCCTTCATCCATTGTCGTCCATCCATCTGTCAACAACTCACACTTAAGCCTTTTTCTTAAAAAATCATCAGCCGGATTCCCATCAGACTTGATGGGAATGTATCTTGGGTTGGTCTCTACCAAATTTATTCAAATGGTCACAATCCACTTGCAGTGATTTGGGGATTTTGCATGATTTTTTGGTTCATTTTTTTGGTAAAGTCTTGAAAAACCCTTCTTCAAAGGCACCAGGCTAAGTGGTTCAAAATTGGATAGGGACACTTCTGGGGACCCCTTGACCTTAATTTGTGCAACCTTAATTTGTTCAACGGATGGTGCTGCAATTTTGTTTTCTATATTGGTGCTAATTTTGTCTCCCCTTGTACCCATGGGCGGATATATTGTTTGTTTTTCTCCTCCTCCTCCTCCTCCTCCTCCTCCTCCTCCTCCTCCTCCTCCTCCTCCTCCTCCTCCTCCTCCTCCTCCTCCTCCTCCTCCTCCTCCTCCTCCTCCTCCTCCTCCTCCAAGTTTTAAGGTAGGGCTGACATATTGCACAGGATTATAGTCCTCTATAAGGGATCAGTCGAGTTGAAAGGTGAATGACGTTGACCCGCTTCCCAAGGTCTTAAAGCCACATTGGTGAATTTGGTTTCTGCATGGTAAGTTTTTGAGCTAGGGCTTTTTATATCACACAGGATTATAGTTCCCTATAAGGGCTCATTTTACAAAGTGAGTGACCTTGTCTATTTTTCAAGGTCACCCAGCCATTATTCCCTTGAAATTCCTCTAGTTATATCTCAAGAAGGATGTGACATGGGATGTTGACGTTTTGTGGTAATATATTCCTTTATAAGATGGGTGACCTTGACCTATTTTTCAAGGCTACCCAGGCATTTCATTGAAATCACTGTGTATACCATAAATCTTAGGGGATGCCATAAGTCTTAAAGTATTTAAAATACATGGTTGCAATTGTGTGGGAGTATATGCCTTTCTAAGAGCTCACTTGGGATTGTAGATGGGTGACCTGAACTTTTATTTCGAGGTCCCCCAACCACCATTTCCGTGAAATTTCTGTGAAAGCCATGAGTCTTAGAGTATTAAATTTGGGAGAGGAAAATTTTATGAGTTTATGTACCTTTATAAGATCTCAATTGAGATGACAAATGATGACCTTGATCTATTTTTCAAGGTCACTTAGGCATTTTCATGAAATTGCTGGAAATAGAATTAGTTTGAAGTTATAAAAGTTAGGAGCTTGAAATTTTGTGGGATGATTTACCTTGACTTTATTTGTTGGTCACTGCCATTAAATTTGCAAGATTTGTAAGGGCATATGGGGAGATATCATTTTCTGTTTGAAAATCAGCCTGTTCTAGCTTTTGTGTGTTTGCACTATTTTCAACTTCTCTAAAATGTTACTCAGATTGTTCTGAAACTTGGTGGAAATGTAGCTCATGGGAGGGTTAAACGAAGATGTGTGCTAGTTGGTGATGCTCTGGATCCCTGATTTTTAATGAAGTTTTCAATTCAGGTACCTGTAGGTTAGTACAGTAAAACCTCTCTTACCGAACACCTCCATATACTGAAAACCTCTCTATACTGAGCACCATTTCTCGGTCCCAAATATATACTTTCAGTGTTATCAAACCTCCTTATACCGAACACCTCCCTATACTGAACACTTTTTTTCCGGTCCCAAGGGTGTTCAGTATATGGAGGTTTCACTGTACATGCATTTTGATTGATTACTATATAAGTCAATGGGGATTACAATGAAAATAAACATTCTGTGAGTGTGAGGTCAGCTGTGCACAGAACTGTTACAGTCCTCTTATTTCTTGGTAGGTCTCATCTATAATTTTGTTTTTCAGTACTGTTGAAATTAGTCAAAAGCATTGAAGCAGGCAACGGTTGACCACCAGTTGGTTTTGGCCAGTTGAAGGGAGAAAGGGTTAAAATGGTTGCTTTTCCTATTACTTTGAATGGTGCTACTGTGATGGCCTTTGCTAATAAGCATTTGGTATGGAAAAGGTTAACAGCCTCATTGGTAGGTTTTAGACCCAAGTCAACACTTCTCATTGTGCCAGTATACATGGAGCTATTGACTAGACCTTTATTTATTTTTATTTATTATTTATTTATTTTTTTATTTTTTTGAAAATTGGAACTATAGCCATACTTCCACTGGAATAAAATTTTATGACATAAAAATTGAATCTGGAATCATTATGGTTATACTAATGAGCATGTCTGTTGTAATGATGAACAGGGAAAGAGTTAATTATGGATTGTGCTTCAGATTTACATTTCATGTTCCGCAGGGAGGCGTGTGGCAGAACTGGAGATGCAACTTCTTACAGCAAGGGTGAGTCTTGTGCATAGAGAATACCTAGTAAATACCATGCACACCGCTTAGATTTTTTTGGGGGAGGGGGGTAGCTCTGCTGGTCACAGGTTGCAGATATTGTAACATCACTCATGTCTTTCCATACTTCAGTCCTTCCTTCCATTTTGCTTATGAACATTTCCACAGTTTTCAAGTTAACCCCATACAATGTATAGGACTTTGGAAGGGTATAGAAATCTAGGCTAAGTTTGATAATGGTGGTGCTACCTATATTATTTAATATATGGGCCATGATATAAAAATTTTGAGAATGCTGTTTTTCAAAGATATCTTGTGAAACATCATGAAACTTGGATGGAATGTTGATCAGGCATAAACATAAAAATGCGTCCAAACCTGTTGGCACCATGTAAAGCATTGAATAAGACGTGGACAAATTGCATTAGATGGATGACCCTGACCTCTTTTCTCATGATAACTTGTGTACATATATCTGTATACCATTACAGAAACATCATGTTGATCAAAAATCTATGATACGTCCAGTCCTGATGGCACTACTTGTGGAGCTAACATGGGTATCAAAAACACATTAAATTAATTAGTGTGGCAAGAAATTGAGGTGGAACTACAAAATTTTTGCCAAATATGTGTCTGACCAATGGTCAAGTTTTGTACCATTTTTGGTGACCTTGACCTATTTTCCAAGGTCATTAAGTACGAGGATACTAAGTTCAATATGTTGAGGAGGAATAACGCTATTGACATGCCAGAAGAGGGCTAGGCCCACAGGCCTCTTTTTTGGTTTCGTTTTATTGTTCATGAGTGTTTATGTGGCTAAACTGAGTTTAGCCACATAAACTGAGTTTAAAGCTTGTTTGTATCTACCCAGATCAATGGCCACTTCAAGGCGGGTCATATGGACACCCCCCACCCACCCACCCCCACCTCCATGGGGTACAACAGTCTTTGTAAAAGGAAGGCTTTACAAACAGTAACAGCCAACTTCTAGGAAAGTAGCCGTGGACTTGGTTTGTAGTTTTCTGGTTCTTTTTGGCCATTTTCATCCATTCTACAGCTGTAAAATGAGCTTTAATTTCATAATGGAAACAATGAATAGTGAGGCATGTTGATGCAAGTGCCTCATTTTTCACAGTATTTTCAAGTCCAAATCAAAAGTAGTACATACTTTTCTCCAATGGTGGGGACTAGTTCTTCCCCTTGCAAGGGGTCACATGCTCCAAGAGTGTAAGTAAACATTTCACCAGGATCAATAAAGCTATATGGCCCAGGAGGAGACAGGTAACCTAGTAGCATAGAAAGTAGTGTTTGTTGTAATACTGTGAACCAAAGGGAAACTGTACAGTATAAAAGATAAATGAATGAAATCAAGGCAGGGGGAAATTTTTTACATGTATTGGCAAAGCTATATAGCCAAGGAAACCAAGGAAAAGCCAGGTCACAAGAAAGTAGAAGCATTTTTAATTGGGAAGAAAATGGTCAACATTTTATCGACAAGGTGAACACATAGAGAAGAGCTAAACTGGTGATGCATATTGGGAAGAGGGAGGGGAACATTGATAGGTGGGGGGAGGGGGTAAGTTTATATTGACTATGAGAACACTGCAAAGTAGAAGATCAGGTTACTAGAATGTGAGAAAGCAGTACTGCTTTTTGAATTGAAAAAATATGCTATCCTAAATTCTGACACTCAAGTCAACATTTAGGGCAGCATCTTGATTGGTGACATGGGTAAATGTATACATGTATTGACAATGAGACCACTGGAAAGTGGAAGGGAAAAAGTTGCAACAATTTGAGAAAAGCAATGCTGTGTTTTTTTTTAAAATATATATATATATATATATATATATATATATATATATATATATATATATATATATATGCTGTGAATAATGCCGACACGTGAGAGAATGTTTGGGGTTTGGGACAGCAGTCTAAATCACACACAGTGTACAGTATACAAATTTCACTTGTGCACTTGTTTTTTCAGAATGCAAGCATTCCAGCCACCCTCAGCGTACAGCTGGTATACACATGTACATGTATATGTGTACTGTAGTTACAAAGCTTACTGCCCCACAGCTCGGCCAAACTGGGAACATGATGTTGTGTAAAACCCATTCATTGCAGAATTTGTTTACCCAGTTTGTTAACATAGGTTGGCACAAGCATCATTTAGGTGTCAAGTCCCATGTGCCAAAAAAAAAAAAATGGAAAGTACATGTAGGATTCACAAATGCTGGGAAATATCCAAATGTAAATACCGACACCAGAGAAAAGTAAGATTTGCTTGAGAGCAGATCTGTTGTGTTAACCTTGAAAATTAGCAAAATTTAAAGCACTAAGACTTGTTCAGTGATAATCAAATGTACTTTCAACACAATCCTGCGAATTGAAATTCAGTTTCATCCTTATAGTTTGAAAATGGTCAATCATTTAAATCTTCCAAGAGTGCCTAATTATCACGAATTAAAATTCCACAATTTTCATTTTCATTTCATTGGATGTGCCCATATTGCAAACCAACATATTGGAGTTGGATTGATACCTGTGTCCAGAATATCTTTAAAGATATTCAACATTTAATATTTAGGAGTATGCCTAATTAGCATAAATTATAATTGTACAAATTTCATTTTCACTTCACTGGGTATGCCTATAGCACAAACCTATGAATTGAAGTTGAATTGATACTTCTGTCTGTAGTACTTGTTTTCCAAGTGTAAATTAAAATTTTACAAATTTCATTTTCGTTTCATTGAATGCACCTAAAGCACAAACCTATGAATTGCAGTTGGATTGACACCTCTGTCTATAATAGTTTCAAAGGTATTCAACATCCAAGTTTCCCCCAGTGTGCCTAATTAGCATAACTTATGTTTTACAACTTCCATTTTCATTTCATTGAGTGCATCTAAAGCACAAAACTTTTTGTTTTAAGTTGGATTGGCACTCTATCTTGAGTAGTTGTAAAAGTATGGAAGATGTAAAATTTCAGTAGCCTGTAATTAGCATAATTTTGAAAATATTCATTATTCCTAGTCAAAAGTTCAAGGTCAATAATAGAACTATGTCCAAGGCAAAATTTTGGATTTCTGGCTGTAAAGGTCGTGAAAAAGGGTTCTGGACAAAATGTAGACAAACAGACAGACAGACAGGAAGGAAGGAAGGAAGGAGGAAAGGAAAGAGAGAGAGAAAGAAAGAAAGAGAGAAAGAAAGAAAGAAAGATAGAAAAGAAAAGAATTTTGATATAACAGAATGTCTGTGTTTGCACACGGACAGTATTAATAACCAGGGAAAGTCTGCAAAAGATTCACCGCCATCACTGTTTTTTTTCCAGGCAAATTTCATTCACATGCATGTAGGAGAAAGCGTGCATGGTGTGACTGGCACATTTGGGTCATATTGAATAGAGATTTTAAGTTGTGTGAATGCAGCATTACTGAAGTAAATTAAATTAGGTGCATTGAATGCTGGCAGCTGCATTAATTGCCGTGTTATCTGTTATTACAAGTTTTATATGCATTTTGCCTTGTTTCAGATGTCACAACGCTTCCTCATTAAGTATGCCAATGACAAGCCACTGACGCCCATCACCAGAGGCCTGATGGTCCCGTCTGAGCCCGTCAAAGTGAAGCTAATAGACAGGGTCTGAAGGCTGAGGAGATGTGACAATATACATGTACCACCTTCCAAAGGCACATGATTATGCCTTGAGATTTCACCTATTGTAGCTCCAGTCAGCCAGTAATCTATTTTTTTATTGCCGCTGATTTATTTGCATAATTTTTACGAAAATTTGTGAAAGACATGTACTGGCATTTGTCTGAGAAGCAGACTTTCTACCTGCAGCAAAGGTAGTGCTACCTCTGTACACAAACATCAGAACATAAACAGTCTGCTTCGCAGGCAAGTACTGGCATATCATGACCAAGGATGTTATACTCAGCAGATACTGCTTGTATTTTAGTGCAGAAGAATTCCAAAAGATTATCCTTAAAGAAAGACAAAGTGTTAAAAGGTTAGCCCAGTGCAGTGTGGAGTCAGATGGGTTATTTTAGTTTGTAATGCCAGAGATGTGTGATTTGAAACAGTTATGTTATTAACTCTTCCATGACAGACAGAAGTACCAAGACATCTGATGTCATCAGCTTTGATGTTTTTACTTTACGATCTAGTTATCAGGAAACATTTTATTGAAGACTAGAGATACACCATGGCAAGATGGCGCAACCCAGGTAAACCCTCCATAGCTCAGTGAGCATCAAAGGTAGCCATGAGTTGGGACAGGTATCAACCTATAGAGGTCTACAGTGCTTTAAAATAATCCAGGATTAGTGGCAGTAACAGGAAAATATCAGATTAACTTGTCCTCTTTTTGTTGTGTTGAGCGATGTTTGTACAAGAAGATGAGTTCCATATGCACTAAATTGAAGTAAATTCCAAGTTCAGCCACCCTGGTGTTAGTATTTTGTAGTGCTTTGGGTTTCAAGCTGGTGTATTAACTCTCTAAATATTCAAGGGATGAAATATATACTTTGTGATGAGATATATATGTGTGTATGTATGTTATTAAGCCATCCTAAGATCAATATATATATATATTTAATGCATGCATGTGCTGTTGCACTCAAAAGAAGCATGGTATTTTATATTGTATTTTGGTTTCATGCTGCTTTGAATGTCTGGACACAAAAATTGATCATGTGATCTTTAACAGCTGCAACAAGACTTTTTTTTTAAAATCTGGTCAGTTCAGTGGCTTTGTGAAATGATAAATTGTGAAAATAGTAGAAGTGGGACAGAATTGGTGTAAGGTGATGCAGTCTCAGTGCCCATGTAGTGACATGCTGCAAGGGCTGACTTGTTCAGGAATATTGTATGTACATATTGTACCCAATATACACAATGCACCTCACATGAAAGGGGAATTAAAAGGATAAAGATTTATATATCATGTATATGGACTAAAATGACATTCAATATGTAATTTCTCAAAAAAAACCCTCGTTTTTTTTTTTTCTGTGAGAATCCCAAATAATTAAAGGTGTATTTACAGTGTAATTGCTCCTAAAATGTACCAAGTAAAATCTCCATTTCAAAATTTATCTCCTTGCTTCACTACTTTCAGCTTACAAGGCAATGTTGCTTTTACATGGCTGAATTGTTCCTGAAAGAGTGCAAAAACTGAAGGTACAATTTTTATGCCCCCCTTCGAAGAAGGTGGGGCCTATAGCTTTGCACATGTCAGTCAATGGGTCAGTCTGTCGGTCAGTTGACTGTGGTTTCCGCACAATAACTCAAAAAGTTTTTGAGCAAGGACTTGGATACTGTACAGGTGTATCATTCTGGTCAAAAGCTAGGCAAAGTTTGAAGATGGGTGATCTTGACCTAATTTCCAAGGTCACAGTGGTACCTGAGTTAACTTTGGTTTCCACACAATAACTGAAGAGGTTTTTAAGCTAGGACTTTTATATTGCACAGGATTATAGTCCATATTTGGGGCTAGGCGAAGTTTGAAGATGGATGACCTTGACCTCATTTTAAAGGTCACAGAGCCACTTTACTGAATATGATTTCATGTTTTCTGCATGATAACTTATACCTTGGAGCTAGGACTTTTATATTGCACAGTTTAAAGTTTGGTGACCTTGATTTTATTTCCAAGGTCACATTGGTACCTGAGTTAACTTTGGTTTCCACATGAAAACTGAAGAGGTTTTTAAACTAGGACTTTTATATTGCACTGGATAATTGTCCGTATTCAGGGCTAGGTCAAGTGTGAAGATGGATGACCTTGACTTAATTTCAAAGGTCACAGAGCCACTTGGTTAAATACTGTTTTTGCATGATAACTTGCATTTTAGAGGTAGCACTTTTATATTGCACAGCTTTATGGTTGCCTATAAAGGCTAGTTTGAGTTTGTAGATGGGTGACCGTGACCCAGTTTTGAGGGTCACACACAGACAGTAGACTTCCTGTGGTTTTTGCACAATAACTGAAGAAGTTTTTTGAGCAAGGACTTGGATACTGTACTGCTATATAGTCCTTGTTAAGGGCTAAAAGAAATGTAAAGTTTGGTGACCTTGATCTAAATTCGAAGGTCACATACTCACCTGATTTAACTTTGCTTTCTGCGTGATAACTGAAGAGGTTTTTAAGCTAAGACTTTTCTATTGTACAAGATTATAGTTCATATTCGGGGCAAGTGGAAGATGGGTGACCTTGACCAAATTCCAAATGTCACAGAGCCACTTTACTTAATATGGTTTCATGATTTCTGCATGATAACTTGTACTTTAGAGCTATGACTTTTCTATTGCACAGCTTTATGGTTCCCTATAAAGACTAGGTTGAGAATGAAGATAGGTTACCTTCATACAATTTTTAGGGTGACACTGACAGACAGACAGACAGTACGCTTCCTGTAGTTTTGGCACAATAACCTAAGAAGTTTTTGGGTAAGGACTTGCATACTGCACTGGTATATAGTCCGTGTTAAGCACTAAAAGAAATGTAAAGTTTGGGTACCTTGATCTTATTTCCAAGGTCACATTGGTACCTGAGTTAACTTTGGTTTCCGCACTGTAAGTCAATGAGTGACCTTGCCCTAATTTCCAAGGTCATAAAGCCACTTTGCTGAATATGGTTTCTAAATGATGACTAATTTTTCAGCTATAACTTTTATATTGTCCAGGTTTTTAGTCGTTTTTTAAGGGCTAGGTTAAAGTTTAAAGATATGTGACATTGATGTATGATCAACCTTCACTAATTTTGTAAGGTCACGAGTGCCCCATCTACCACTATCAATAGGGTAGTAAGGGCAAGGGTAATGAGGGCGGGGGGCATCTATGTTTTACAAACATAGCTTGTTTAAAACATGTTTTTAAGTTTTATGTAGCTCAGCTGACATGTCAGTCAGCTGAGCTTATGCTCTGACTAGCCATCTGTCGTCCACAATTCACATTTTTGACTTCTTCTCCAAAACCGTCACTCAGATTAAGCTGAAACTTGTTGGATATGAATGATCCTTGTGGAAGGGCCAAACAAAGTTGTTCACCAGGTGTGAATGTTGATGATTCCTGATTTTAAACATTTTTTTCAATTCAGGAACTTGTCTGTAAATAGACCTTTCCTATTGATTACTATGTAAGGCAATGGGCATTCTAATGCTTGTTCACATTTTTGACTTCTTGTCTGAAACCGTCATCCAGATTAACTTCAAAGTTGGTGGTAATGTACCTTGGGTAGGTTTCTACCAGTTTTGTTCAAATGGTCATGCTCCATTGATTTTTGGATTTTTTATGAATGTCTTTGTTCTTTTTTGGGCAATTCTTAAAAAATTGCAAGGGTATGTGTACATATGAGCTGAGCACAGGACTGTTACGGTCCTCTGGTTATGTCTGGGTGCCAACCCAGACATATTGTTTTTGTAGGAGTTCTTTGTTCTTTTCCTTATTTCTTAATACCTTTCTGCCACATTTTGTGACACAGTTTTATCAGCCATTATACATGTTACAGCATTGGAATTTTACATACTATGAGACCCATAGCTGAAATTGTGCACCTGCTGTGGATTTATTGATATGTTGTAATACTATTCAAGTTAAGGGTAAAAATTTTTTTAAAAAATCCTATTCAGCAGTTGGCTGAATAAAAAGGTGGTAGTTGTATTAGCCAATCAAATTGCATTGATTGACATTACACCTGTTGCCTGGTTACTCTGATTATCCATGATTGATGATGTCACAAAAAAGTATCAGAGGGGGTTTCAAAACCTCCAGTTGGCACCCAGACTGATTTGCTTCCGAATCTTTCCATTCTAGGTTTGTCTTTTTTTTTTTTTTTTATTGCAGTAAGAATGCAGTACAACTTTCATCTTGCCACAGCAGTAGAATGCAAATTAAATGTTTCAAATTTACGTGTATATATGAATTTGTATGTCAATTTGTTGGGAGTGAGGGCTTGGAAAAGAAAAGTGCAAGTGATACTGTGTAATATATTTGATGCCTTACAATGCAAAATGGGTGCAATACATGGGGGTGGGGGTGGGAGGCCAGATTGTGCTACAAGTATAAAGTGGAACTCCAAGCTTCCATGTTTAGAAAGTGCTGTGTGTGCCAGAATATTTCTATGTAATCTATCAGGTTCCTTTTTTCTGTATCAGCTCGTAAAAATTGCAGGCATATCTAGTGACAACCAAAGGGTTGCAAATGTGATTTTCTAGATTTTACTGTATATTCAGCACATAAGATGTGTTCCTGTAGAATTTTGGAAACTGTCAATATGTATATCAAGATGTTTTCTAGATTTAATTTTGGTGTGGATTATGAAATTGCCACCAGAATAATTACTTAATTATTAGTTATAATTAGATACAGGGAAATCTGTCTCCGTTGATGGTGGTGCCAGCGAAATTATTGTGGAATATATAGATCAAAATATGAAAATATTTTGAACCCTCCAGCATCCTTAATATTTGATGGATGTTTATGAAATTTTGTGTGGAATATTCATGAGGCAAATATGTCAAAACAAAACAATACTAGTAGCACCACCTATAGGGCAACAGAAAATGGCTCAGTGCTATATGTTGAGATTTATGAAATTCATTGTCCTGAGAAATGGGTAAGGCAAATTTTAATAAATGTGTAACAAACATGTATCGTGTAAAAGTTCTTGAATTTATTATTGTGATAATAAATTCAGATGGAACAACAAAATTAAGACCAAATATGTCTTAGGCCAGTGATCAAATTATGTAAATTTTTGGAGTGACCTTGACATATTTTTCTAGGTCATTAAGTAAAGGGCATTAAAAGCAACATGTTGAGAAAGAATAAAGCTAATGATACCAAATGTACCATAAGTGTTTATCATATGTAGAAGTGTGATAGTTCGTAATATGATATACTTTTTCATGGTCACAGAGTGAATACACTTCAGGAAATAATTTGTAGCTCTGCTGACCAAATGTGACAGAGCTTATGTGACCGCTCGTGTCTGTCCTCCTTTGTCATCACACCTGTTGACAAAGCTAGTAATAACATTGCACTATCTTGTAAAATATACTACATTAATACAATACTGAGTGAATTGAATAATGAAAGTTATCAACAGGCAGGAACCTCTGATACTGTTGTCAGGGACCAAGTGGATACAAACAAGGAGTTGAAATGCGTTGTCTCAAATGAGGACAAGAAATTACCAATTGTATTATACAATTGTCAAAATACATAAAAACCCTGTTAAATTCAGGTTCATCATTGCAGCAAAGAAATGTGTTTTGAAACAGTTGCCAAACGACTCACTGAAGTTCTCAAACTTGTCAAAAATTCACATACTAACTACTGCAAAAAAGTGAAAATGTACACGGCAGTGAATAGAATGTGGATTACAGACAGCACAAGTGATATTCTACTAGACATTGACTAAGACAACAATAAGAATGGTGCCATATGGATTCATACCTTTGATTTCTCAACATTGTATACAAACATTAACGTGACAGACCTAAACAACCTGTTAATTTCAATGTTGGATAAAGCATTCAAAGGTGGCACGTCAGTATATTAAAATGTCTGGTGCTGAGGCTAAATTTGATAAAGGTATGAGCAAAGGAATATCTTACATGAAGCAAGAGTGTGCTCAAATGATAGAATACATTATCAACAAAACATACTTTTGCTTTGGAACCAGAGTCTATCAACAAATAGTAGGCCTACCAATGGAAACAGATCCAGCCACATATATTGCCAACCTTTATTTACATGATTATGAATAAAAATGGATGGAGGAATTGGCTGAAATAAAGGGAAATTGGAAAACATATCCCAAAGAACTAATATTAAATCTGGAAAATGAAAGTGGTACAAAAGCTACTTTCCTTGATCTGGATATAGAAATGAAGAACAACCAGTATGTGACAAAAATATTTGACAAGAGAGACCAGTTCAAATTTGATATTATCTCCTACCCTGATCTGACAGGAAACATTCCAGGGAAACAAGTGTATGGAGTTTCTATCAGACAAGTAATATGTAGTGCTAGAAACACCACACTTTTTAGCGATTTTGTCAATAGAGTCAGAACTTTGTTGCAAAAACTACAGCACAAAGGTTTTAAAAAACAACTACACAAAACTGTTGAAATGTTTCCAGAAGTATGACCAAATACCTAAAAAATACCACTAACTCTAGAACATTAGTCAGACAATGTCAAGATGGAGCTTGAAATGACAAAGTGTAGTCCTCAAAGTGTTGAGAGTGGTAAGAGGGAAAGTACGCGGGGTAAAGTATACTTAACCCACCTGGAGAATTTTCTCTAGTCCATCTTAAGTTGGGGGGGGGGGGGGAACAATGATCATACTGCCTTTTTGCAGGATATCTGTCGTTTCAATCATCATCCAGTTTAGTGGAAGAGATGGCTTCCAGCTAATACCTTAGTTCACTTTACCTCATAACCCTTCTAGTCAACTTTATGGTGCTAAAAATTGTACTACTGTTTACCTGTTTATACCAGTGTTGGTATAGTGGAATAGTGTATGAAGCTTTTAAGCTTCAAAGGAGACGTCCTTCCATCTGTAAACTTTTGCTCTTTAGCGTAGTACTGTCCACAGTTTTCAAGCTAGCCCAATATAACTTTCAGGACTCTCTAGCATCTTTAAATTTTTGGTGGATCTTCACCAAATTTGGTGGGATTGTGGGGGAGGTCAAAGTTGCTAATGATACTAGTGGCACCACCTATAATTTGATAAATTATGAGCCAAAACGTGTTTTAAGATGTAAAATTCCATATTTGGATAAGTAATTGGATTAGACTTGCCAAATTTATGGGATAGATAGACCATGGCCAAAGGTAGAATTTTATGTAATATCAGTGATCTTGACCCATTTTTGTGAGGTCACCATGCCTGTAAAGTTGAAAAGGCAATTTTGTAATGGCCTGGTGTAACTTGGACATCAATGGCAAAGAGAATTGAGCCTCCAGATCAAAATTGCACTTGATTACATAATACGTAAAATTGTACTTGGTGACCTGCTTTTCGGTCACCGTGACCCAGTAATTGTGGAGTTTGGCGCTTATCCAAGTCTATTATTTTTCCTGAATAACTCGAAAAGTTATTGCCCGATTTGAACAAACAGAATATATATGGAAAGCTGGATGTGGGGCGCATAGTTTGAATACCAACAATTTTTTTATTGAAGTTGAAGGTCAAGGTCAAATGGCCAGTTTGAATATTGGGGTCATCTTGTGAATGCTCTGCACCCCACAATTCTTGAGATAGGCCCATGTAACGTTTAGGAGTAAAAAAGTGTATGAAAATCTTTGTGGACATCAATGTTGGTGGCGCCACACATAGTATTATGTAATATACAGGTTAAAAGTGAAAATCTTCTGACCGCAGTACTGTCCACAGTTTTCAAGTTAGCCCAATATAACTTTCAGGACCTATAGGGGCATAAAAATCTAGGTTCTTTTTTAAATTGGTGGCGCCACGTGCAATTTTATGCAATATAGGAGCCAAACTCTGAAAATCTTGTGAACACTCTAAGATCTGTAATTTATGGCAGATCTTCACCAAATTTGGTGGGATTGTGGGGGAGGTCAGAGTCTAAGTTGGTAATGATACTAGTGGCACCACCTATATACAAGCCAAAATGTGTTTTAACATATAAAATTCCATATTTTGAAAAGTAATTGGATTAGACTTGCCAAATTTAGGGGATATATAGACAATGTCCAAAACTAGAATCTTATATAAAATCAGTGACCTTGACCAATTTTTGTGAGGTCACCATGCCTGTAAAGTTGAAAGAGGTGATTTTGTAATGGCAGGGTGTAGCTTGGACTTCAGTGTCACCAGGCAGGCCTATGGGCCTCTTGTATTACATAATCTGGGTGTCCTTGATCTTCTGTCCCAAGGTCACTGAGGACATAAAGTTAAGGATTAACTCGTTGCTTTGGCACATGCAACAAAGTTCATCACAGGAGCTGCACAAATAAGCTATGATTACATGTGGAGCAAAGTGCCATCTAGTGGACAATTTTTACATTTAAGCTTTATATGTTCAGAAGCCACTTGAGCCATTGTTGTTTTGGCACATGCAACTATATCCATCTTAGGATTTGCACAAAAAAGTTGTGATTCGTGCCATTTGGTGGACATTTTATGCACTTAATGTGCATAAGCTTTATATGTTCAGAAGCCACTTGAGGACTCTCAACTTTGAAATGAGCAGGTGCAATATAGCCAAGGTGTCAGCAGATGGGCCTCTTGTTTAAACTTTTCAAGATTTAAATTTTGTCTACATGTACTTGCACACTTGCATAAATTTGAATCCTGTAGCTTAGGTTTGTGATTCATTGGATGTGGCTGTGTCACAAACCTGTAAATTGAAGTTGAAATGGCACCTCTATAATAGTTTTGAAGATCTTGAACTTTTGAATTTTTCAGTGCCTTCTAACTAGCATGATGTAAAATTCTACAGCTTTTGTTGAATGTCCATTTGATTGGCAGGTGTCACAAACCCATGTGTACAACTGGAATGTTATCTCCATTTGTAATAGTTTTGAAGCTGTTGAGATTTTAATTACCTGCAATTTGCATGATTGTGAACATCATGAATATTCCAAACCAGGATCACATCTTCACTACTAGATTAATCACCATGGCAAATTTTGGTGGTTTTTGGAGCAATAATGTCCAATAAGAACTCCAGAAAAATTTGGCTATAAGAAAGAGAGAGAGAGAGAGAGAGAGAGAGAGAGAGAGAGAGAGAGAGAGAGAGAGAGAGAGAGAGAGAAAACACTATGTCTGTGTACATGTATTCATTTAAACATAATCACAAAAAAATGTTTTATGTTGTAAATGATGGGAACTAAAATCAAATATGATTAAAAACAATGAAACTGACTAAAAGTCATGTGGTTTTCTATTAGGAAGTAACCATATGATGTTTGCAAAAAAAAGAAAGAGAAAGAAAAAGAAAAGTTTGTGAGTATAAGTGCATGTACAGGGTGGACATGCGCCCAGCTGTGTTTTATCTGATCACAAATGCATTAAAGTGGTTAAACAAAATGGAGTTATGTGCTGTTTTCCCTTTATGCAGATGTTGATACGTTTCTTAGCCTGTTTCTCAGTGCATAACATTATTTTTACATTGACCCATGATAATTTTAAATGCAACTGACTGCCTACATAGATTTAAGTAAAGGTCTAGCTCTGACCTGATTAATTAGGTACATGTATGTGGAATAGGTATACCAATAATTAATGTATAATGCCATTGCGCCAGGCATGAAAAAGATGGAATGAAAAAGACCCACATTTCCCAAATTATGCATCTGATAATATATGTGTGTGTGTTTTTGTATATATATGTGTGTATATATATATGTGTATATATATATATATATATATATATATATATATATATATATATATATATATATATATATATATATATATATATATATATATATATATATATATATATATATATATATATATATATATATATATATATAATACATACAGAAGAAAAAATACATGCACCTTTGAATTAAGACTGAGTGAACAGCTTTCCTTGGCATGAGTTGGGTGCTAAGCATTGATCCCATGCCAAGGAAAGAAGCTATTGATTTGGTGAGGCATGTAATCTTGCCAGGTCTATTCTAGAATTATTATTCAAATTCTTTTTCATAACCGTGGCTGTTGAAGTAAGTGAAAAACATCATGAATCATCAGCCTGTTTTGGCTGTTTTTAAGGGGGAAAGAAGTCTCTGAGTACTTGTAGCTGTGGTTGAATTTATGTGTAGAGTTCAATGTAACTTACAAAGGAAAAGGTATATATATATATATATATATATATATATATATATATATATATATATATATATATATATATATATATATATATATATATATATATATATATATATATATATGTATATATATATACATACATACATACATATATACATACATACATAAGTTGATTTTCAAATGCTTTTAATACTGGTGTTAGCTATTGTGGAAAATAAATAATCTCTGTGAGTTACCAATGCTGCTAAGGCTAAAAAAAAATGAAGAAGAGGAAAAGAATGTGGATGACGCATCAATTCTGATGAAGACTTTGAAAATCATATTCCTGTTTTCATTGGCATTCACAATTTCTTGAAAATAGGCATTCTTGGTACCTGCTGCCATCTGCTGGTAAGATTGAAAACAACTTTGAACTGGAACACCCACCACTGACATTTTGTGGCAAATTTATGATACAAGGTTAGTTTTAAATTGACTGTAGTTTACCGATATCATATACATGTAATATGAATTCTAGAAAACAAGATTTGCTTCACTGCAAATCTGGGTGCCTTCAAAATGAGAACAGTTGTTTTAAATGCTACACTTTGTCATTGTTCACATAATCTAAATTTTGTGTATTAGCCTCATTTTAATAAATTAAAATGCTGCAACCTTGGTTCTTGTTTCATTGGATGTGGCCATGTCACAAACTTATAAACTGAAGTTTGAATTACACCACTATCTATAATAATTTTAAAGCTAGTCAAAAGATCTTAATTTTGTGTATTTACCTAATTTGCATAAACTTAAAGCCTTCAACTTTGGTTCATGGTTCATTGGATGTGGTGATGTCACGAACCTACAAATTGAAGTTGGAATGGTATCTCTATGTATAATAGTTTTGAAGTTATTCAAGATTTAGATTTTGTGTGTTTGCTGTATTTGCATAAATTTAAGTTGTATAACTTTGGTTCATGGTTCATTGGATGTACCTATGTCACAAACCTATTAAGTAAAGTTGAAATGGCACCTGTATCTATAAGAGTTTTGAAACTATTCAAGATTTAAATTTTGTATACTCACTCAGTTTGCATAAATTAAAATTCTACAACTTTGGTTCATTTTTCATTAGATGCGGCTATGTCACAAACCTACAAACTGAAATTGGAATGACACCTCTATATATAATAGTTCTGAATCTAGTCAAGATTTAAATTTTGCATGTTCACCTAATTTGCATAAATTAAAATTCTACAACTTTGGTTCATGGTTTATTGGATGCTGTATGTCACAAACCCACAAATTGTAGTTGGAATGGCACCTCTATTTCTAATAGTTTTGAAGCTATTCAAGATTTAAATTCTGCATATTCACGTGACATATATTAAAATTCTACAACTTTGATGCATACTTTAGTGGATGCAGCTTTGCCACAAACTTATAAATTGAAGTTTGAATGGCATCTCTATGTATAATAGTTTTGGAGATATTCAATTTTAAAATTTGTCAATAACCCTAGTCAGCATAATTTGAAATTCTACAGATTTCATTTACTGTCCATTATATTGGCAGGTATCACAAACCTATCCATGCACATTCACATTTTGTGTCTATCTGCCATAGTTTGGAAGATATGGAGCATTTAAAATTTTAATGACTTTTCCAAATGATATGCACAATTTCGCTGGTTAGGTCAGTCACCATGACAAGTTTGGTGGTTTTCAGAGTAATAAATGGCCGATAAAAACTCCGGACAAATTTGGTCGTAAAGAATGAAGAAAGAAAGAAGTCTTGGAGAAATAAAATGTCTGGGTTCTCAGCTAGACATAATTTGGCATTGGGAAAATGGACATCCTTAGTACGTGCTGACATCTGCCGGTGAAATTGAAAACAACTTTTGATCTGAAACGTCCGCTTCTGACACCTGGTGTCAAATTTATACAACACGTTTAGTTGTCGTAAATTGATAATAATTTACTGATATCATATAATATGAATATAGAAGACATTGTCACGCTGATGAGAAAATTAGGTACAATTTATTCTGTGATATTTTACCCTATCGATCAGTTAAATCTGATCTTGAGCGTGAATATTTTGCGACATCGCCTAATGGTGTTATAGCAACAGGATAAACATGGTGGCGGTATTTTCGTGAATCCAACAGGTGCTTGTCCAAAAGTGGCTTCTAGGCTGTTCCTGTTCTTGTGATTGTGTACCTACTGCCTTAGAGTGATCCTGCAGGCGACATGGGGGAGCGTCACTGGGATGTCTACAATAGTCGTAAGTGATGAAGGAGCATCAGGAGGCCTTGCCTTGGGCAGTTCATCAGTCATTCAGTCATCATTGCTTCAGTCTCAGTGTGCGATGTCCCGCTGCCAGCGCTGGCTATTTTCAGATTTCACTCCCATTTCGTTACAGATGTGCTCTTCATTCCCCAAGTCGGGGGGGGGGGGGGGGGGGTAAGAGCCCCTGTCAAACGACCCCCCAGCCCTTTCCAAGTGCCAACGAACCCCTTAATTATTACATGGACGCAAAAATTACTGTCGAGCATTCCCAAAAATGGCAAAATGCAGGGATTGAGGGAATGTCGTTATATTTGAACACATTTTCTTCAGCTTTTGTTAAAAAAAAATTAATAATAATAAATAGGGGGGGGGGCATATGGTATGCGCCCACACCCACCCACCCACCCTGCCCTGCATGGCTTTGTCACACATTTTTTTTTTTCATTCCATCAAATGAAACGCCACTTTCAAAAAGCTGGCTATCATTACGGCCCTGTTTATTAGTATGGGCATGCGTTCAAAGTATTAATCAGGGGTAGAAATTGACTTACTATTTTTCTCAAGTTGCCCCATGGCAACCACAGCATTTTTACAAGTTAGTGAAGCCTCCAGAAAGTTGCCCAGTTTCCCACTGCATGAGAATTGTAGTTGCTAGTTAGCTGGTTAAAAGACACTGATATTTAAAATGTTGCAAGTATAAATGAACCATAGCTTTATTTGTCACCTCTATGAAAACGGTGTTCAGCATGAAGAAGGAGATTCTAGAACTGTATTAAATGTTGCCACTACTGTTGGAAATGACATGTTCTGCTGAAGATAGAAAATTGCCCCATGGGAAATCAGCTAAGGAAATAAAGTTGCCCAACACAATTCAAAGTTGCCTGGGGTAACCCAGGCACCCCCTAATTTCGAACCCTGATTATATACATGGATATAGTTAAGTAATATGGTCAACTTACATTTTGTCTGCATGACAAAAACATTGAATAACAATGTGATTGTAATCAGTGGATGATTTAGATTTCAGTTATCAAAAATGAATAGCAATGTGAAATATTGCCTCTGAATGGACAGTTTCAATCACAAGCTTGATTTGAAAATCAAAATAGAAATTCTGAAGTAAAAATAGAGTAATAATCTGAAACATTTTATTGATAATGTATTAATCATTGCTTATTGGTGTTATATCCATTGAGCTAATATTTCTGTCATATTATTCATAGATTGAATGAATACAAATTAAGTGACTTACAAATATTTTGCAGCAAATGCATGATAGCATGGACAGCAACAAAGTTGTATTACAATGGAGTAGGCATGTGACAAGTTTTTTTTTATTATTATTATACTGATTGTGACCAATTTGCCTTTGTTGTGACTTTGGTTTTTAACCAGTAAACTTTACAACAATCTTGTGCTGTGACCATGTTGATTGTGACAGAATTTTGGATACCCGATGGTAGTAACATTGAGCTATCATGCTAGGTGTATGGTCCAAATATATACATGCACCTCAGTCACCCTCATTGCCATATACTATGCACAGATGAATTGAACATCCCCAGAATTTTTTTGCTGTTGATAGTATTTTTAGTGTCAGATGAGATCCTAAAACATCCCTGTAATTTTACAAAATTACTTGAGACTGTTGAGACTATTGTTACTGGCTTTGGCAAGTAAATGCATGTTACAGTAATTCGTCAGTTAATTATTGTGTTTGCAGCCACTAAAGACAAATTATACATATTTGAGGGGCCTGTATGAGACATATGCCTATGAAAGCATGAGAGCATGAAATGACGCTGGTATGCATGTCAATTATATAGGATACTCAGAGAGTTGATATGTCTCTCTTCAGAACTGCCAGGGATTATTCTGCTGGACTGTTTCCTCTTAACTATGGCAACAAATATGTTAACCCTTTTGTACTAAAATCACCAAAAAGGTGCCAGATGTAAAATATTATCTGCTTCAACGTTTTTAATTGAATTTCATATTAGTTACGTAAAGTTACCTCTCGAGCACCATTGCCAGGACCTCCATACATGGGCAAATCGCCCGACACAGTCGAGTTGAGTTCACTCACTTCATTGTTCCCAAAAACTTGACGGTGCCATGGAGCCATCTCTTGGTTTCTCTTGGACCTGGTGGGGACTCCTGGTGTGCATGCTTCCATGGTTCTTTCTTTCTCTTTGTGCACCTAACAGGATGGTCGTGTCCAAGTTGGAAGCTCTGTGAACTTTGTTCACAAATTAGTTTAATGCATCACACACATTCCCTTCTGTGGAAAATCTTTTCTGAGCGGTCCAGGACTTTTCAGAGGCTAGGATAGTTTGTACATGATCTGTGGATACCATTGAAATCACGGAAGTAGAGCTGGTCATTTTGACTTGAACCATGCCTTTTCAAAATGGCGTCTTGAAAATCAGATCGTAGAGAGCGGTAGGACAGCGCCCACCGGGCAATCGCTGCTTGGCAGCGAGCTATAGGTGTTAATCCAGTGACCACTTTTGATTGCTCCCTTGTTAGGAAAAGGCCAGAAGATGGGTTCTTGTAACCACTTTATGGCTGCCTGGGACGATTATGAGCATTGCTTTGACCACTTTATGGCTGCTTGGCACGATTATGAGCATTGCTTTGGTTGTCCTTAGCAACTTGGCTACATTTGCTCTCTTGAGAAAATGTGCAGGTTCTGTGCTGATTGAGGAGAGGACAAATGTGTGCTCTATGAGCAGGCCAGGCAGAAGAGCGACAAAGCTAGATGTAGGTGGCTGGCCATTGCAGCCAAATGACAGGCTTTGGTCTCTGATTCTGTCGAGTCTTCTCTCGCGATTCCAATATAGAAGGGAAGACGAACTCATGAGGCTCACTCACATGCTCAGGCGGCTGCCATCTCAAGACCTGAAACCTCCGCAGGGTAGTAGGGAGAGGAGGCAATGTAGTCACAAGCAAGTTGGCATGAGATCACCTCACAGTGATCACGAGTGCCCTGCTAAGGCACAGGGGCGGTTTAGTGCTCTTTAAGCCACTGACCCGAGGCTTGTCCTTGCCTTGGAGTCTATGGCTAGGAACATGGCAGAGATGCTCAGGGCACTCACTGCCACCTAGCAGCCCACCACTTCGGGTTCTCCTCTGAAGAGGCAGGCTGAGCACAAGTTGGATCTCTCGTGATCTCGGTCCCCCTGGTCCAAGGTCTCGGAGTTCAACAAGCGCAAACTGGTGAAGCCAGGATGGAAACCTAGGGGTTCTCATCACGGCATTCTGGAACCCCAGCCTATTCCCCACTAACAGATAAACAGCTGTTCAACAAGGCTTTGGGTGTTCGTGTCCCACTCATGGTCACCGAGTCTTGAGACATCGGCACTGATGAAGAGAACAAACTCCTGCTTTCTGACGAGTCCGACAGCAGGCACAGGCCACGGGCTTCCAGCTGGCCCTCATGCTGCAGGTGGAACATGTTGTGCCCCCATGGATACCACTCCAGCTCTGCCACAGAGCTTTGAACATCTCAAAACCCTCATTCAGAGCCTGGTGGGTGACGAGGCAGTCCTTCCAAAGGTGGAGGAGAAGCACGGGTATGTCTCAATGTCCTGCCAGGGCTTGGCTCGTAGCCGAGTTCTACAATCAGCTAACCACCAAGATACGAGGCACTTGGGTGCCTGTGGAGGCCTCGGCCAATGGTTATCTTTGCCAAAGGGGACTCCTCCCCCAGCCAGACCTTCAGGGGAAGGGGTACTCTCTGCCGGAGCAGATTTTTTTCTTCACATCCAGTCCCTGTGGACTTAGATTGGGAGGAATTTGATGTTCGGGAGCCAAAGTCCATCTCCGCGTCTGCCAAGGCATTGAAGAGACTGGAAGAAGATGCCAGGGCATCTGTCCTTATGGTGTCATATTTGACGTCCCTTAAGTCACCTTGAGGTCTCTCTTGCAGGACTTCCAGCACTCTGCCCAGATCACAAAGGTATTGCGGGACTGGATCGGCCAGGTATCAGTGCTTGTGTCTTCGTTGTCACAAGCAATTGATCACCAGGTTAGGACAGCCTGTACAGTCAAGGGGAGCCTGAGTTTGCTACATAGGGATGCGTACCTCCAGGGTCAGTGGTTGGCTGACCCGATCTTTCGCACAACGTGAACGGGCCCCTCTTCTCAATCACCGTGTTTGAGGAGAGATGGCAGACATTGTTCAGTAGATGAAGGACCTTTGGGCTCGCACTGCAGAGCAAACACAGACCCAGGTGCTGACCAAGTCTGTTCAGTCACTTTTGTCCTTGATTGCCGCTGCCCCGAAGCATGGCTCTCAGACCGTGCCTGCTCGCCCTCCGACCCGCACTGCCTTCTCAACGTCGCATGGTCCCAGGAAAAGCAGGAAGCGATCTGAGAAGGGCAAATGGTTTGCCAAAGCGAAGAAGTCTGGCAAGCCTCAGGGCTCCTGACTCTTCTGTTCTGGATCCCCAGTCTTAGGGCTGCCCTCCGCCACCACTCCAGACATCTCAGAGCGCCCTGTCAGCAGTTGTCTTTCCGCCTTTTGCGCTCAATGGGAGACCATTTCAGATGACTCCCTCATCTTAAATGCCCGAAGACATGGCTGGCTATTCCCTGCCCTTGGGCAAAGACAGACCTCAGTCGTCAAGTGGTTTGCTGCTCCCACTCAGGAACCCAAGGCATCGGCATTCCTGGAGGCAATGGAAAAACTTTGGAGCAAAGCCGCAATAGAGCAAGTGGTGGATTCAGGATCGTCCATGTTCTACAACCTACTCTTCCTTGTCCCCAAGCAGGACAGAGGCTGGTACCCGGTCATAGACCTTTTGATGCTGAACATGTACTTAGAGGTCCCGTCCTTCAAGATGGAGACCCCTCAGTTGGTGGCATTGGCCCTGACACCCTTGGAATGGAGGACCTCCTTGGATCTCGAGGACGCGTTCTTCCGTGTGCCAATTGCAGAGACTTCAAGGAAGTATCTGCGGATTGCATTTTCGGTCTATCAGTTCAGGGTGCTCCCGATCGGCCTTGCCATGGAACTTCTGGTGTTCACCCAGTTCACACTGGCACTTGCTGCACACCTGCACCAGAATGCTGTCCGCATTCTTAAGTACCTGGACAATTGGCTTATCCTAGATTTGCAGCATCACACACAGACCATTCTGGACCTTTGCTGAAGCTTAGGCCTGATTGTGAATCTCAGTAAGTCTGGCCAAATGCCGGAGCAGATCTTCATCTTTTTCTACATTCAGTTTGATCGGGTCACCTTCATCTGTCACCTTTCGGAAAAGAGGCGGGAGAGACTTCAGCTGATGCTCAAGGCATTTCTGACTCACCAGTTTTGCTCAGCCTGGCAGTGGCAAACCCTGTTGGGCTCCCTGTCTTCCATGGACTCCCAGGTCCCCTGGGTCGCCTCCACCATTGTCTGTTGCAACACCCTCTGCTGGACAGATGGTTGAAGGACCAGGGCTACCATCGTTGATCTGTTCTCTAACAGTTTACTCAGCTCATTGGAAAGTGTTTTCTGATTGGTGCACCTATCAGAAGATACAGTCATGGTCTCCGTGCATCATGGACATTGCTGACTTCCTTCTTTACCAGTTAGAAGTGCTCAGCAAGAGCTCATGAACTGTGGATTGAATTTGATCAGCCATCTTCTCAGCTCTGGTGAACGTCCTTGACATTCACATTGGTAGCGATCCTTATCTGTTGGCACTCATAGCATCCTTCAACACTGACAGGCTGGCATCAAGACACGTCCTACCCAGGTGGGACCTTCAACTGGTCTTAGTCATGTTGAAGAAGTGGCCCATTGAGTGACTTGAGGACCCCACTTGAGACAGGTGGACCTCAAGTACTGGACTTGGAAAACTTGTTTTCTATTAACACTCGCTTTGGGGGTTAGAATAAGCGAGATCCATGCTCTAGTACATGAGTGAATCCAATGGTCACCTGACCACTCTCGGGTGACCCTGAGGCCTCATTTGGGCTTCCTTGCAAAGAATCAAGTGGCTGGAGATCCTTCTACTGCCTTTAAGGGTTTCACCCTCCCTGCCATGGATACAGCTCTTGCCGTGGAGGAAAGAGCCTGGCGTCTTCTAAGAGCGCTACGCTGGTATCTCTGTCGCACAGACAGTATCAGGGGTCAGAGGCTATGTGCTTGAAACTGTTGATAAAGCAAGTAATTTAATTATTTTGACATGTAAAAATTATAAAAATTGTTGCAAAATTGTAACAAAATTACATAATTACATAATAACTTGCTTGTATGGTTGTTACAGTGGTCCCTGTCTTGAGAGACTGCCCCCAGGGCAGGTGAAAGTGTTGTCTCTCAGAACAGGTGGTCTTTATAGGTATAATAACATGGAAAAGATAGCACAGTGTTCTGAGAGAGCAGTCTTAAAAAGATATGCGGTCTCTCATTGGAGGGGTCTCTCAAGACAGGTACCACTGTAGTTGCTTCCAGTTAAGTCCAGGAAATTCTGTTTGTTAAAACTTTTTTTTGTTATCATTTTTTTTTTTAATCATATGTACATGTAATAATCCTGTGTCATTCTTTGTAGGTGTGAAGAGAGATTATTATGACTACTTTGACTTCCTTGGTGGTGTCTACAACCAAACCTTCCATGGCCGACCTCACTTGATGAAAGCGTCAGTTCTGTATCCAAATTACCCCAGCCGAGACAAACTCGTCCCTGATGGCATACGGTCACTGACTACCAAAACAGAGTCTAACCTGAAGAGACTCAGGCGAAAACTTGTAGCTGTTGATCCTTGTTATGAATTTGGAATAGAACACTGGCATCCTCCACTGCATTCAACAGGTAAACCATTAACCTCTTCCCCCTTGAAGACCGAAGCAACAGGTTTCGTTGGGTTGGACATTAAATGCCCAATCCTAGCCAAGGAAAGCTGTGGGCCTGGGGCATGGAATCTTGACAGGTCTCATCAATAATTCTCAGTCATATTGTTTTTCATTACTGTAGTTGAAAACACTGAAGCAGACAACATTTTACCACCTGCAGGTTGGGTCCAGTTTAAGGGGAAAAGAGTTAAAGAAGGAGGTGCAGGGTCCCGGTACACTGGTGCAGGTGATAATTTGGCCCCAGTGCTAGGTGCAGAAAATATGAATATGTACAAATAATGGTTGGTGAAAAATACAGATACTAAAGGGGCACCCAGTATGCAGGTACAATAAATGAAAATGCTGGGTGTGCCAGGTAGGCCAGTACAGATAAACCCTGTTACCCCCTCTATTAAATGACCTCTTATCTTGACACCTATTGCCATGCTGAATATAGTTTGCAAGAGTTAATTATATTAAATTTAATAATTATTCATAGTAAGATATAAGTTATCAGTAATGTGCATTAAAAGTAGAAGTGCAGGTTGTTAAGTATGTGACAAGATTGCAAGGCTTAAAACAACAAAGTTTTTGTTTTTCACATGCTATCATGTGACTGTTTTATTGTTATAATTGGTTGAGCTCCGCATGATCTCTTTGTTGGTAAACTGCACATGTACCACATCTGAAAAGCTTGTACTTGCCTAAAATTGAGGTATCGGTGTGCAGGATCTGGGGTCCAACAGCTTCATGTTGACCTTTTTCACCCATAAACTGGCCAAAACCAGCTGCTGCTTAAATGTAGTCTGCTGCAGTGTTTTTGACAAATTTTAATAGTAATGTAAAATAATTTGAGTGAGATGAGGTGAGATATACCAAGATAACATATGCCTCAGGTCATCAACTTTCCTTGGCATGGGTTGGGCACTCAGCACCCAACACACACCAAGGAAATCTGTTGACTCAGCCTTAATGTTAGGGGCAAAGGGTTAACTGTTAATGTGTGGTCCTTGTACAACAAAATTTTTCAATGTTTTTTTTAACACACTATTAAGTTATGTAAACTGTACTGAAAACAATTGTGACATTGGGAAGCAAAAAGAAAAAAAAACTTACTTTCTTTGCTACATCTGTGCAAAATGTCATTGTTAAAATATCTGTGACTGAAAATTTAGCTTATGAATATATTATGAGACTGCAAGAATGTATATCAGAAAATGCTGGTGAAAAGAGTATTCAATAATTTTTCCCCATTTTGCCAGAGACACCACAGGATGCAGCCGATGAATTACCTGAACATGCCAGACCAAAGTGGAAGGAACAGAAAACAATTTTTGCCACCAGAGGAGACATGGAAAACATGTATTTCAACACACCAGACAAGGAAAATGGGCAGAAGTCTGGTTGGTTAAATATTGAATCTTTTTTTTTTTCTTCATTATATGAACGATAATGGCACCTGTCTTTTTTTTTCTTTTTTTTTTTTTTTAAAGGATATTTTGATATTCTGTGCAGCTAAGATAATACACAATTCAAAGCCCAACTGTAATTGTGGAGAGAGAAGGGGAATTTCAAAACTTGGCCTTGTATGAACTGTTTGTCCCAACATTTGGTGATAACCAATAGAGGGCACCACCATGCACACAGGTACAATGTTTCGTATGTGTGGCTGTGAACTTGATGCATTTTTTTCAGGTCACAGTGCTTTCTAATGGACTCAAAGACATTGTTTTTTTCTTCCCAAGAGGTAAAACACATCAAACATATTATGACCAAGTTGAGTTTTAAAATTTAAATTGCAGGCTCAGAGAACAATATACATCTCCCCAGACATGTCCCTATTGAGAAACACATAGCCATTTATTGATATTAGTGTGGTCAGCAAAAACCCTGTAACCAGATTGAATTATTTCATTTTCATTTCATGCTCCATGATAGGGTTTTTAATATTGCCTATTTCAATGCTATGAATAGAGGATTTTAGAGAGAGAGAAAGTTGCAGAAAAGACCTGTCTTTTTACCATTGCTGGTCAACAATGTCTGTCTTCTTTGTTCTGGTGTTTAACACACAAAGTATGTGTGAACCCAGAAAAGCCCCAAAAGCCAAGAGTTCTATTTATGCCGAGCCTAGAAAGGATGGAATTATAATATTTACAGAGAAGATCTGTCCAAAGAACATGACAGGTCTGCTATTAAAGAAAAAACGTGTGATGCATTGGTGTGGTCTTGGCAGCTTATCTGGCCTTAGATTTATCATGTTTGTCATAGTATCGTGTGTTCAGGTAAAAAACAAGTGTTCTGTCTGTTGGAACCTTGATGTCCCCAGCAAAGAGCTGGGTGCTCTGCACCCGATTACAAGGAGGAGGGGGGGAGTGTTACATACTTTTAATACTGGGCATTTTTATTTGTAAACTATAATTGCATACTGGGAACCTTGATTTTCCGAACTATGTACCAGCCATTATTATTTAAGTTTTTCAGTTTCTGTGCCCAGTTCTGGAGCAAAATTATTATCTGCTACCAGCATACTGAGACACAGCAGCTGTTTCCATTGTGGCACTTGAAGTGAAATGACACTGCACATATATGGGACATATTTGTATGTTAATTCATTAGGTACCCCTCCTTGATTTTCCACAAATACTTTCCTGGATTTAAGATAAAGATTGCTACTTCATTCCTCCTGAAATTAAAGGAGTTTTCATTCAACAAAAACATACTCTGCCTTCAACATTTCCCCTTAAACTGGCCAAAACTGGCTGGCGGTCAAATGTTGTTCAGTCTGCTTCAATGTTCTTGATAGATTTCACCAGTAATGAGAAAAAAAAATGTGATTGAGAATTACTGATGAGACTTGTCAAGGTAACTTGACCCAGGTCAACAGCATTCCTTGGTGTAGCTCCCAATCCACAACAACAAAACATGTTGACTGAGTCATTATTCAGGTAGAAAGGGTTAAACCATGAATTTGCCAAGTCATGGTGACAGGGACAGGTGCAATATGACTAATTGTCAGCGAATGTATAGGTATCCACAGCGTGACTTGCTGGGCTGTGGTAAGTTAAGGCAGTTAAATAGGTATGACTTGCCGGGCAATGCAAAAATCACTGACCAAAGACTGTAACCACTCAAGGATGCAATGAGTCAAAATTGACTGTTGTCAATTTCAAATATGCCATATATCTAGATAAGCAAGACAAAATTGACCTTAGTATGTTGGGCTCGTGTGTCTCTGGATAGACCAAGATCAGAATGAACAATGTCCTCATGTAATGAATTAACAGATTTGGTTACAGGTCACAGGTTTGTGTCACTATTGTATGTAATAATGGCTGGGCAGGTCACAGAGGTCCCATGAATGTTCTCTTTGTCAAAACCTACAAGGTACTGTAAATTGCTTTTATTTTGCCGTACATGTATTTCTATTTTCGCTTATTTCACTGATAGCACAAAACCGTGAAAATAAAAACACAGTGAAATAGTATTTTAACATTGATTTGCTGGGAATTATGTTAAAAATAGTGAAATTAAAAATTCAGTCAAATGCCTGAACTGCAAAAACTCGTGAAAATTTATGCCCGCAAAAATAAGTACAGCTACAGTAATCAGTCTGTACTCCTTCGTTTTGATTAAGTTTGTGAGAAGAGTCCATTCTGTGTGTGTCAGGGGGTCTGAGGTGCCTGCATGGCCTATGACACTGCACTGTCTCAGACTGATCATTCCTCATTAAAAGAGGACCAGGATGACAAAAAGTGAAATCCAAAACTATTTAGGTGACGCAGTCTGGCAGTTAAACTTGACACACAGCATCACATCTGAAAGAGACCATGTGTTGTAGTTAAGTTGACAGGGAACACATCTGCACCCTCCAGCTCTTACAGCAGAGCTCTAATGACTGACTAAAGTGTCACATCTATGCTGTACTAACCTTACAAGCTGACCTCACTATGTAGAGAGCCACCTGGTGACATTATTGGATTGTCTCTCTCCACAGTTCTGTCTGACACTGTTGCTAGATTTTCTCTAAAACTATTCGGACCTGCCAAGCCCCCTTGTTGAGTCAAAGATGGAGCTTAGGGGAGAAGGTTGCCCCAATATTGGATACAGGTCCAAAAGTACTGGTGGATTTTTATATAAGTGGTAATAAACAAAAATCTTCAAGAATCACTTTTCCTGTTTTATTCATCATATACACTTTATCCCTGAACCTGTAATAAAGTGTGCAGTCATATATGAGCAGCTTGAAATTTGAAACAAATGTGGTACCTACTTCAGATTTATATAATGTTGATTATGGGGACTGCAAAGTAGACCTTATAGCAGCCAAATGTCATATAAGAGGGACATGTAGCATGGAAGTGGCTCAAAATGTGCTTTAAGCCTTTCCAATTTAAACCAGCTCAAACTGGCTGGTAGTCAAATGTCGTATACTTCCAAGTTTTTGACTGATGTCAATATTAATAAAAAAACAACAATTTGAATGATAATTATAGACGAGATCCAACAAGATAACGTACCCCAGATGAACAGCTTTCCTTGGAGTGGTCTTGGCTCATGCCAAGCAAAGCTGCTGGCTCAGTCTTAATTCAAGGAAAGAAGGGTAAAGAGCAGGAGCCAAAGGACTATCAAGTATAGTCATCAGAATCTGTCTTGTAAAGAGAGGACTTGAAACAGCAATTTTTCTCTTTCTTTCTTTCTTTCTTTCTTTCTTTCTTTCTTTCTTTCTTTCTTTCTTTCTTTCTTTCTTTCTTTCTTTCTTTCTTTCTTTCTTTCTTTCTTTCTTTCTTTCTTTCTTTCTTTCTTTCTTTCTTTCTTTCTTTCTTTCTTTCTTCTGTTCTGGAAAGAGTGATGAAGACATGGCTGTACCAGCCTTGCAAAAACATATCTTTAACTGCACATTTTTTACTGTGACCTTGAAGCTGGTTTAAAATAATTCAGGTTAAGCCTGGATAATTTTTTATATCACTTCCATAAGAAGACAAAATGTTTCAGATAGAGATAAAAGGTGACCGGTAAGCGAATTTCTTCAGATACTGTGAGATCACATGAGTTAAAGAAAGGAAATAAAAAGATAATGACTTCAGTCACAACTGGGACAAGAATGGGTTAACCAGGTTACAAGTCAGTCAGTTACTCAGGGCAGCCAACAACATGTTTTGACTGTCAATCCAGTTTGACTCCCGTTGGCTCCACATGCGACTTGGGGCAAATTTTCGTCTGAAACAGACATAAACTACGACCCCTCTGTGAGCCTTCAAGCTATTCTAGTTCCTGTCTATGACTGCAAAAGCTTGTCAGATCCCTGCTGTGTCTAAGCAATGCCCTGGTAGTGAAAAAATTCCTCACTTTTTTTTTGTCTGTTTATTCTGTCAAAATTTTTGAAGGAGAAAGAAAGGAAAGTTCTACATTGTCATTTTGCCCTAGGCTTAAGGAAATACCACACATAGTCTTTGTGAGTACATATTGAAGTTAAATTTAAAATTTAATTCTAGCAAATAATTAATGGTCATATTGTCTTACATCAATGCATCTACACACACACACACACACATACACACACACACACACACACACACACACACACACACACACACACACACACACACATATATATATATATATATATATACAGTGGTCCCTGTCACCAGAGACCACCCCTACAGCAACAAAAAAGTGGTCTTATGAGACAGGTGGTCTTTCATGACAGGTAAATTAACATAGGAAGTATAGGACTTGGGAATCTGAAAAGCGGTCTCTCATGAGAGGGTGGTCTCTCACGACAGGGGTCTCTCGTGACAGGGACCACTATATATATATATATATATATATATATACACATGTATATATATTTCTGTATGTATGTATATATACCGTATTCATGCCCTAATAGAAGCACGGCCCCCACTTTCAATCCAAGTGGTCTAGATTCAAAATCAAGATTTTTCCTGTAATTTAGCAAAGATGATACTTCCAAATCAAAAATTAAAGGTCACTGCAGTATATTAATGTTTATCTAACACCTAAATGAACTATATAGCCTTCAAAACCTTCAATCAAGAAAAGTACTTATTCCATAGTCCCGCAAAAACACTACAAGATCTGGCAAATCTTTGCATTGGCACAGCGTGCTACTATTAGGATGAATACAGTATGTATGTATGTATGTATGTATGTATGTATGTATGTATGTATGTATGTATGTATGTATGTATGTATGTATGTATGTATATATATATATATATATATATATATATATATATATATATATATATATATACACACATGTATATACATGTATATATATATATACACACACACATATATACACATATATATATACATATACATACATACATATATATATATATATACAGTGAAACCTTCCTATACCGAACACCCTTGGGACCGAGCAAAAGTGTTCGGTATAGGGAGGTGTTCGGTTTAGGGAGGTTCCCATATTGTGGCCTCATGTCTTACCAACCGTACTATACAGATACCTGCTGAGATCATTATGGTGGGAGATACTCATGTTAACTACATGTACATTATTAAATAAATGAACAACAAAGAAGTAATTTTTGATTGTTTTATTAGTTAGGAAAGATGTACTGACTATGATAGAGTAAATTTCAGATATGTACATGCATGTGTATATATAATTATTAAAGAACATTATAACATCTAGTGTATGTTCATATTGAAATAACATGCTTATGACCTTGCACCTATTTTAGCAGAGCTGTTGCTCATTTCTGGTACTCCTTGAAACTAAATCCCCTGGCTTTGGTGAGACAAACATAATGACTTAATTTGTAAGTTATTGTTCGTTAGAATGATGAAAGAAAACACCCAATACTGGTCCAATTATCCCAGAGAGCAAGGTGCTAAGTGACACTTTCACCCTTTACCCTGTTGTTGTCATCTTTAGAAGTGGCAACAGGTGTTCAACAGCTTGCCTGTGGATTGTTTCTATTGCTGCTGGTATAAGCAATAATTAAACCTGTCTCTGAAGTTAATCTGGTTAGTTTCAGCCTCATCAGTAATTACTCCCTGCAAATACACAAAAATATGCTGAATGTGTGTTCAGTATAGGGAGGTTTTTTTGGAAAATGGTATTCATTTGGGGTGTTCATGTTCACTATAGAGAGGTGTTCAGTATAGGGAGGTTTGCTTACAATGGCAGCATATGGGAAAAAGATTGGGACCGAGAAAAAGTGTTCGGTACAAGGGGGTGTTCGGTATATAGAGGTGTTCGGTAAGGGAGGTTTTACTGTATATATATATATATATATATAAGAGGATTAGGAACAAATTTGCATCGCCAGTTAATACATCAATACAGTTGCAGTGTCTTTCATAAATAAAGTCACTAGACCAGTAGACTTGTGAACAGTTTTTCTGCAAGTCAAGATTTTCATGATATATCTTGCAAGTCGAGTCAATAAGGGAACATGTATAATATAAGTCAATACATTTGTGATATATTTTGCATCCAAGGCAGTATTTTTTTTTTCAACTCATCAGACTGTCATAAAATAAATTCCATGTAAACATTTATGTCCAGCACTAGTCATATGTTCTGTCAACTGTTAAAGGCCAACAGGAAATGGAAAAGGCTAAGTCATCCTTTATAAGTAAAATGTCTTGATCTTCAGTAGGAACTGATTAGACTTGTTTCAGTATCAACTTGTGGACAGATGACATTCTAGCAGGTTGTGTCAACACATGCATGTTATTTGTTGTAGGTCCAGTCAATAAACTGTGTTATTTGTGTACCACACTAGAGGAACATCAGCAACACCTAGCCAGGGTAAGTAGTATTTGTATATGTTGTAGGTCCAGTCAATAAATTATGTTATTTGTATAAACCACACTAGAGGAATATCAGCAGCAACTAGCCAGGGTAAGTAGTATTTGTATATGTTGTAGGTCCAGTCAACAAATTATGTTATTTGTATAAACCACACTAGAGGAATATCAGCAGCAACTAGCCAGGGTAAGTAGTATTTGTATATGTTGTAGGTCCAGTCAATAAATTATGTTATTTGTATAAACCACACTAGAGGAACATCAGCAACACCTAGCCAGGGTAAGTAGTATTTGTATATGTTGTAGGTCCAGTCAATAAATTATGTTATTTGTATAAACCACACTAGAGGAATATCAGCAGCAACTAGCCAGGGTAAGTAGTATTTGTATATGTTGTAGGTCCAGTCAACAAATTATGTTATTTGTATAAACCACACTAGAGGAATATCAGCAGCAACTAGCCAGGGTAAGTAGTATTTGTATATGTTGTAGGTCCAGTCAATAAATTATGTTATTTGTATAAACCACACTAGAGGAATATCAGCAGCAACTAGCCAGGGTAAGTAGTATTTGTATATGTTGTAGGTCCAGTCAATAAATTATGTTATTTGTATAAACCACACTAGAGGAACATCAGCAGCAACTAGCCAGGGTAAGTAGTATTTGTATATGTTGTAGGTCCAGTCAATAAATTATGTTATTTGTATAAACCACACTAGAGGAACATCAGCAGCAACTAGCCAGGGTAAGTAGTATTTGTATATGTTGTAGGTTCAGTCAATAAATTGTTATTTGTATAAACCACACTAGAGGAACATCAGCAGCAACTAGCCAGGGTAAGTAGTATTTGTATATGTTGTAGGTTCAGTCAATAAATTGTTATTTGTATAAACCACACTAGAGGAACATCAGCAGCAACTAGCCAGGGTAAGTAGTATTTGGCATTTGCAGTATCTTGTGGGTATGTTGGTATGATTCCTAAGAGCAAGAGAGGTCAAGTAGCTCTATTAACGTTTAGGTTTCCCAATATGGTATGACAATTAAAGTCCACCTTTCCAATGAATCATTTGACAATTTACTTAAAAATAAATATTTATTTCAAAGTACTATATATTGGACAGTTCATACAGTATAGCATTGTGTGTCATCAGAAAATTATGTATGAAAATTACTAATGAAACATTTGTGACATGAGTCAGTTCAAATATTGGTCATTTGGTGTAGTCTTCAAAGTTCACAAATGGTACACACACAAGATTTCGCTAAAATAAATAACCATGCAAATCTTGAATTTACTTTGGCCCGTCTGACTAATTTTGTCAGTGTGATCAACTGCAATTTCCTTGTTTATTGTAATAAGTTGTTAAAACATAGTTAGGGGAGGTACCACATTGCATTTTACCATCAAAGAAATTTAGGCTTCACAACATCCCCATTGAATGCAAAATGCATCATTCTGACATACAATTTGTCATCTTCGAGGGAACCTGTCAGAAGAATTGACTGAGGAGTCTTTAGATACAGGCACAACCCTGCAGGAATTACAACCGATTCTCTGAGACCTGTTCAGCCAGAGACCAGCAATTTTATGTTTGTTGGCCTCAGTTTTTGCACCTTTCATTTTTCTTTTTTCTTGACAGAAAAAGCATATGAAGGACAAATTTAAAGTTGATCTCTTGGTTACTTGCAGACATAGCGTCCACCTCAGGCTTTTAAGATGTATTTTTTTTAGGTGGGCTGCAAAACAGACAAAAGACCTGTCACTTAGAATATCGTAAATGCAGACCTGTGTGAAAAATAGCATGTCATTCGAGTCTTTATGACTGCTAATTAGGTCTTAAATTATAGCACTTGGTACTGAGTTTTTTGCTAACAAAAAAAGGGAACTGTGTGTCTCTTTAAAATAAATGAAAAGAAAAAAAGAAGAAACAATATGAAATTGTGCTATGAGTAGGAATGTGTTGCGAGGTAAATATAAATATGTTTACATTTTTGTATGGTGAAAATATTTTTGCAGACTGAAAGCTTATACAACAGTTAATAATAAGTATGTGTTGTATGTAATGGTTAGAAAAGTGTTTGGATTCTTTTGTTTATATTCATGTGTGGGTGGGTGGTGTGTGGGGGTGGGTGGGGGGTGGGGTATTTATTGCTACTTAGATTATCAAAATCTTTTATCTGTGCTTCAGAAAAATCTGTTTCTAAAATAATTGACACATGGATTGTCAAAAAGTGAATAATTTTTGAAACATGATTGTACAAAACTTGCAAACTTGCTCATGTGCATGTCAACATGGTTGTGGGAAATTGAATATTTCATGCAGCTTACCTTGAAATACAAGTAATAAACATGAGTAGGAATTCCCCAGGTTTATACAGGTGTCTGGCTGTAACTGTTTATTTTGTAATCACTGGGATTGAATATATAACCCCAGTTTGTTTCTACCTCAGTTATACACTGGCAAGTGGTTGGACTAATGTGTCTAATGCAGCTAGAAAGGGTACATACTAGTTCAGGGGTAAGTCACATTATTCTTATCTGAACTTGTTCTATACTATTTAGTAATTATGTTTGGTTTGATAGATATTCTGCATTCATATTGAAGCTCTGCATTTATAAGCAAAACTTCTGATTAGCTAATTCGTCATTTGTCACGTTCATATTTATTCATTATTATGTGGGTTGTCTTTGCTGAATATTTAGCTTAGACAAGGAGCTGCTACTCAGACAGACATGTACGGGTACAGACTCCAAAACATGTTCTGAGTAGTTACCCCCTGAAGACCCTTTAATATATATTTGGGCTAATACAGCCTATGTCAAGATTCTACAGAGGAATGTGTGCAATATGGACAATAGTACTTCCGTATGTATATAGGTTAGACAGTGACAGGTTAGCTTATGGAGAGTAAAGAGTTCAGACTGCAGAATAGGGTAATGACTACTAGGAATTGGTTCTGGACAAAAAGACTCAAATACAATGAAGAAAGAGTGGCTTGAAAATAATGGTTAAGACTGACTGAATCCCTGGCTTTTATTGGTATCAAGGAGACCTGTTGCTGGGCAGCCTGTGGTCATGACATGTCTCTGGGCAGCCTGTGGTCATGACATGTCTCTGGGCAGCCTGTGGTCATGACATGTCTCTGGGCAGCCTGTGGTCATGACATGTCTCCTCTCCTCATCTTTATCATCAGAGAAAAAATGTAGCAAAAACACACTGGAACAGAAATGATCATCTGGTCAGTTTAGGCCACTTTCTGAGGGGAAGGGTAAAGCGGGATGGGTTCATTGATGTCAATCAGGAGCTTGATTGCCATTTTGAAGGGTAAATTATAATTTCCCCTGTGTTTTCTAGAGAGGACCTCAACTGAAGCCCAAACCCAAAAGGAAGCCGAGGATTGAGTTCATTGCACCCCCACCATTTGTGAAGAAGAAGGAAGAACTACCAGAGGAGAAGAAGGAAGTCTTGTACAAGGTGACGGTGAGGACTGGCAACAAGCCCAATGCTGGCACTGGGGCTAAGGTTTGTCATATACACTTCATCTGCACGTTTTATTTATGCCTGGTGATAACTGTAAATTCACTTAATTTCACTGTGTTTTTACAAAACAGTGACAGTAAAGACACAATGTAATAGTATTTTCACATCAGATTCAAATGAACTGTATGCAAAATAGTGAAAATGAAGCTTTGATTAAATACACAAGATTCAAAGATTGACAGTTTATATGAAGATTTTAAAGTACATTTGCAGTAATTAAACTAATGTCCACCCTGAAAAAGTGAATTCTCTGTTAAGTCAAATATCACAGAAACCTGCATCTCTGACATAGTAAATCTATATACTCAATTGACAGCCAGTTTGCACAATGTATCTGTGCTGAAGGTGGAAGTTAAAATACATACTTATATACACACAAGCGTTCTGGGTAAAAAAAAAAGTGGTTTTTGTAAAGTTTTCAATATTTCTTGACAAATATTCAAGATAAAATGGTCAAATTTGTGTTATTATAATCTCAACATATGTATCTACAAACATGTATCAGGGTTTTTTCATAACTGTATCTGTTTACAATGGTTATACAAAAAATTGGAAAATGGTTGTTTTTGTTAAATTTAAAAAGCTTGTGGTACTCTTCATTTTTGATATTAATTTAAAAAAGAACTATAATTTCTTCAGAAATTCCTGATATAATTTTGCCCTTGAGAATTTTCAGCATAAGTGAGTTTTTATTTGATAGAAAACAGAGGGTTTGTTTCAGAGAAATATCCATGTGAAACAGACATTTTAGAGCAGATAGCAATTGTCAGTTATCAGGCTCCAAAGGTTATCATTGTCCAGTGACTACCATGTTAACATTGAAAGTATTTTGTAAATTTCTTCCTATTGTATTTCAGGCTAGAATTACTTAATTTGGACACATGATAGACAGCATATATGTCTACTGAAAGGTCCCCAATTCTCAAAATGAACAAAATTATCCAAAATTGGTTGGACTTTGCCTTAAGTAAATTTCAAAATGTTAAATCATGCATTTGTGTGTACACATGCTGATAGAGAAATCACAAAAATAAAATACAAAATTTTTGAAACAGAGTTACATAGCCTGGTATGTGTAACAGTGATATCTTTGTAAACCCATCTGAAGGCAGAAGTCTCAGCCTTGAAATGGTATGTTTTGAATCAGACTTGTGATAGGAAGTTTAAGTCTTAAAACTATCCTTCCTCCAGGTTTAAGCAATAATCATGAAAGAACTAGCAGGACACTGGACAGTTGGGATTTGCCCCTCAGTAACAATGTACATTACATGAAGAATACTGTTTTAACTCTTTCAGTGCCAATCATGTCTAAAGTCGATCTACTTAAGTTAGACAAGTCTGAATTATCATTAGGATCCCAGATTCATATTCCTCATAAAAAGACCTTTCATTCAAGTACCAGTATGTCTATAGTTCCAGAGAGAATACCCTAGGTCAACAACTTTTCGCGGCACGCATTGGGCGCTGAGCAAAGCTGTTGACTCTATCAAAAATTTGGCACTGAAAGGGTTAAAATAATGCCTACTTTTGACAAACATTATTTGCAATGATTTGTATAACAGGAGAGAAAGATTAAATTTGTTGAGGGCAACATGCCCTTTGCATTAAGATTATATGCTACTGTTGTGAGCCAAATATACTACTTGAGGAGAAATTAATGTTTTAGCTCAGGCCGCAAGAGCGATCAAGATCAAACAGCCTAACTTAGGTACAAAGCCATCACAATTAAGAGAAAAACTTTGCATGAACTGCCTGTATATGTTGAAAAAATTACCAAATAGATGTAAGCACCTCTTTGTATTACTCTAGGTATTCCTGAAGATGAGGGGCCAGCTAGGAATTATGAGGCAACAAGAACTCAAGAAAAAAATGTCAGTGTCAATGTATTTTGCAAGAGGGTCCACAGAGGTGTTTCACTTGAGGGGACCAAAGTTGGGAGAACTGAGAGACATCAAAATCAGTGTAAGTTATGACCATATACTTGCAAATTACTCTGAAATTGTCACTTTTTTCAGCAGACAGACTTCGTGATGAATGGTCATGACAAAATATGTACTTAGATGAATTTAAGCATTTCTGCTGAAAGGTTTGTGTGGCATGGTTTTCCCCAGGAAATCCCCTGGGGTCAGAAGATCATCAAATACATGTACAGCAGACATTATAGAGTAGAAGCATGGGTATCCATTGTAATGAAGAGGCCAATGTTAAAACCAGTTTTGTAATAAAGCCCCAGAGTTCAAGGAATATTGTCTTTTAGGAAAACCCTGTGTAGTGGTCATTTTGATAATATAATTTTATGATATGTACATGTATATGTAATTGAGGGCCCCATATTGTCTTTTAGGAAAACCCTGTGTAGTGGTCATTTTGATAATATAATTTTATGATATGTACATGTATATGTAATTGAGGGCCCCATATTGTCTTTTAGGAAAACCCTGTGTAGTGGTCATTTTGATAATATAATTTTATGATATGTACATGTATATGTAATTGAGGGCCCCATATTGTCTTTTAGGAAAACCCTGTGTAGTGGTCATTTTGATAATATAATTTTATGATATGTACATGTATATGTAATTGAGGGCCCCATATTGTCTTTTAGGAAAACCCTGTGTAGTGGTCATTTTGATAATATAATTTTATGATATGTACATGTATATGTAATTGAGGGCCCCATATTGTCTTTTAGGAAAACCCTGTGTAGTGGTCATTTTGATAATATAATTTTATGATATGTACATGTATATGTAATTGAGGGCCCCATCCTAATAAAGCAACCCTAATTGTGGCAGAAAGTAGCCACACTGGCAATATATTAGAGATGCCATGCAAAAATATAAATAGTCTGGTTAGAGGGTTTGCTTTGGGATGAAGAGCCTGTTTGGAGTGGTACAATTGTGTGTAAGTCATTCATTTTGCATGTAGGAGTTAAGATATGACATATTGGAATTGAGAGATACTACTGGTGTGTGTTAACATGGTTCGACAGAACTTATGGGTAAAATATAAATTTACATTTAAGTAACTGAATTGAATTATCTATCGCTCCAAGTTGATAGAATTAAGGGATGATACATGTACATATATGATATGGAGTGTGTTTTGACTAAGCAGTATATGTTCAGTTGAATGAAAGTACAGTGGTCTCCCTCCCCCCTCCCCCTATGAGAGGTCCCCCCCCCCCCTCTACAGGGGCCAATTCTCCATGCATCAAGTGTGTTATTTTCATTACATTTTCCCCCTGGAGATAGGCCACGTATCTGGTGCCCTTGGGTTGGCCTTGTAAGAGAGGGCTCACTGTAGATAAATCAGTTTGTGTTTTTCTCCAATTAATAGCATGATGGTCTGGAGAAAAAGGACAGCTGGTACCTTGAGGAGGTGGAGGTATCCAACCTGCAGACAGATCAGACTTGGCTGTTTCCATGCCAACAGTGGTTGTCTCTCTTCCTGGGTGACCACGTGCTTACAAGGATGCTACCAGGGGTTCCCAAAGAACGAGAACAGAGAGGTGTGAAAAGGGTCTTAATTACACTCCAGGAGATGCGAGTTTAATGTTGCAAGCAGGTTATTTTGAATATGCTTATTAGGCCAGATGGTAAGATGGGAAGCATCTTTAGAAAATATCTGATTTGATGGGACTGAACCCTTAAAGTGCTAATCACAGCTATAGTCGTTTTCTCATTACCATTAAACATATAATGGTTAAAAGATTCAAATTCCTCATAAAGATACTTTTCATTCAAATGCAAGCACGCCTAGTCTAAAGCAAAAAGTAGTATTAGTCAACAGCTTTCCTCGGGACACTTTGCGTGTGTCCCGAGGAAAGCTGTTGACTCAATCATAAATCAGTGCTTTAAGGGTTAATATAAAATTTTCATTTTGAAAAAGGTCAGATTAAAGTTTCCATTTTATATTCCTTCTGAATTGCTTCCTTGTTGCCATGAAATAACTTATCCAGGCATGCTTCTTTCTTACAGAGTATGAAGTTACTGTTGTGACAGGCCACAAAGCCATGGCTGGGACCAGTGCAAATGTCTTCCTCACTTTGTATGGCAAAAAGGGTGTGTCCAAAAAGATCAAATTAGGACCAAAGGATAAAGAGAGTTTTAACAGAGGCCATGAAGACAGGTTTGAAATTGTCATCGATGACTTAGGGTCACTATCAAGAATAAGGTATGTGTTTTGTGATGGTTAAGGAACATCTCTATAAAGTTAATTGTCTCACATTGGTCATGAAATAATCTTTTGTTTAGACTAGTAAACCAGTCTGCATGACTAAAAAAATACATGTATATGTGCTTCAAAATCCAGCATTTGCTTAAAGTTTCAGGGAAGAGAAAAGTTATTAGTTTCACATGTAGTTTCATGTGTGAGAAACATGTAAGAAAACAACCAGGGCTGTCACTCACATACATCGAATTAAGAAAAAGTCGTATTGGCAATGTTTTCTACTGAAACTTGAAGAACAGCTGATTGAACGACATACATTGTTTTCCAATTGTCATGATGCAGCTACCAACTCAACAAAGATTACTGTTTATGTTTGCTGGAACATGAACATGTAATTATGCGATGTTTATATGAAAATCAGTATTTAACTCATTCCATACCAGTCCCTGATTTTTCCGTATATTTACCCAGATTTAAGACAACAATTGCATATTTAAATTCTTCATGAAAAGAGCTTGCGTTCAAGTACCAACATGCCTATAGTCTTAAGTCAGTGGTTCTGGCACTGCCTGACAAGTCATGCTGTAGCTGCCACAAGGGCAGCTGCAGCATGACTTGCCAGGCAGTACCAGAACCACTGACCAAGGCCTGTCACCATAGAATAAGATGAGTTAAAGGTTCCTTTTTTCTTACAAAGTTGCACATGTTTTACAGAATAGAGCATGACAATACAGGAAAAAGTCCAGAGTGGCTTCTAGATAGGGTAAGTTAATTGTCTTATGTCCTTCTTTTTTTATGTGGATGAACACCATGTATTTTTGTGGAGGGAGGGTGGGGAAATGGTGCACATGGAGGTCTTGTATGGGTCATATACACAAGTTTGTAGCCCAGGCTACCGTAGTTGCTGTGTGTGTGACGTGTGGAGGACGTTACTAGGCCTACAGAGGTCAGTGAAATTAATTGTGTAGGTCACAAAGTGGCTAATGGTAAATGCTGCATCTGACAAACAGCAGTAGTTAGAATTATAGGTGGCACCAGGTGTGATGTAGGTGAACAACTTGACCTGCATGGTTTGGGCGTAAAGGACCCAACTGGCGTCACAGAAAGTTCAACTCACTTTGCATCCAACACATTCAGCAGACAAGGGTTTGTGAATACTTCCCAAGGGGATGTTCACTTTGTAGTTTGACCTGAGTGAGGTGTCACGGATATGTCTGCAGCACAATGAATCTCATCTAGGTAAGATGTCAGTCATTTGACATAAGTTTACCCTCAGGGAGAGTGCAGTCATTTTGGTAGATACCCACTGTTCGACTGCCTTATCTGCAGGGAAGTGTTCAGTGAATGTGTTGGAGACTTGTATGAAGACATAGCACAGCCCTTAGCTTGTTCCTATGCTGGTCTATGCCACACACACACGTCTAAATGATGGACTACCTCTAGTGTAGTCTGTGCTGTCAACCCATAGAGATTCATAAAGTGTAAAAAATTAAAACATTTCCCTTTTTTTAACAACCGAAGCAACAAACAAAATTCCAGGGCACATTAAGCATATATAGCTGTAATGTCATTTGAACAAGTTTCGTCCAATTGTAATCTCATGAGTAAAGATAACATAACACTGCAGATGCCTGATGAATTTGACAACCAAGACACATTGGTATCAATAATTCTATGACTTTATTTTTAGCTGTATGTTTGCTGTTGTTAACATTCCCGTTTTCACACATTTTACTGAAGCTTATAGCACACTATTTTGGGATATATTTTCGTTTATTTTAGTGTTGAATTACATTTTCAACAATTTTCCCATGTTTACAGTGTTACGCCAACATCAAAGTAAATTAAAACAAAACAATACGAAACTGAAATTCATTTTGAATTCCACTTCTGTAGTTACTGTAGTTCTAGAAATTTTTGCGCTCGACTTAATTTCGCACTTTTCTTGCGAGAACTTGATGTGCGAAAATAAGATGCACCAAAATTAATTGACATAATGAAAGGTTGTATATAGACAAGCCATGATGCGTGAAATTAAAATACGCAAATATTTTCTAATTTATGGAAAAACAAGTTTGCACAAAATTAACCACACGCGAATATTTCTGGAACTACAGTATTCAAATCATAATGCTATAGAGATAGACAAACTTCATGTGTTTTTCAACCAGGGCTTTCCTGATTAGTTTTATCATGCCTGCCATGTCTTAGCACACACCTATTTATACTAAATGTACCTGTCAAAATATGTACATTGAATCATGCTACAGTGGGAGTATTCAATGGAAATGCCATAATGCATATAGTTTTCAAGGTTTTGTTCTGAAAAAAAAAAATGGTTGTTTTAGTTCACTTCCTCCGTCATTTCCAGCATGCCATGATTCAACACACTTGAGCTGACTCTTGAAAAAAAACTACAGCACTCTACATCCTCCGTACAGATTATACGTATGGATCTCTCATGCCCCTGCCCTGGGCACAAGCAATCCAGGCAGGCCAGCAAGGCAGGAGGCCAGTAAGTGGCACCCACTGACCAAAGTACTGGAGCACAGTAAAAAAGATTTTCTTCTTGTGGGAAGCCCCCGATTTCTAAAGAACAGTCTTTGAGACAGGTCACAATCCAATGACAGTTATGTCAAAATATCTATGAAGTGTATGACACCAGTTTGTTCATGACCATGTTGTAACCCCTGGGTATGTGAATGGGTGATCAGTAGCTTTTAAACAGTTCCGGATGATGTGAATTAACATTGGAACCAGTAGAACCATTCCTACCATTTATGACCACTTGTTTATAGTCTTAACTCTTTCTCCCTTGAATTAAGACTGTCAACACTGTTCCTTGGTATGGATTGGGCCCTAAGTACCCAATTATGGATGAGTATACCAGTAATTATGAGCATTGTTTATTTAAAATCTTGCAGGTGATCATAAAGGACCTGGAGCGGGCAGACAAGACCTATGTGTTTCCTTGTGGAGAGTGGTTAGCACAGGATGAGGAGGGGGGAGCCCTACATCAGATTCTCTACCCAATCACAAAGGCAACTAGCTCCAGAACCTCAGCACGGCGGCGGCGGAAAAGTGAGGATGAAGGTAGCTCTATGTTTTCAATTATACATAAGGCTGGAGTAAGACCTAATATCAAACGCATTAGAAAAGACTTACTTTAGGTATTATGTTCAATGTTTTTTTTTTCTTTTTCCTCCTTTTTGTTTTTGTTTTTTTGCCATTACTTTTCAATGTATTTCTTTTGCCAAAAATTTTCAAACGTGATAACAGATGGTTTATGTGGCTAAACCTGGGAGGGATAAGTTGAAGTCACCTGTGGTCAATATTTTTTTTTTTTTCTGTTTTAAATCATCCTGCGTCTGTACAGAATTCATAGAGAGGTTTTCTGAACAATTTGTACATCTAATGGTATAACTGGTGATGTCTAACTTACACACAGATAGCTTAATGTACACAAAAACAAACTGTTACTATATAGTATGCAGACACATGTAGGTTAATGTGCACAGAAACATACTGTTACTGTGCAGTACAGAAATGCATAGTTTAACATAGAAATATACTTAATTGTGGTAAAATGTAAAATCTTACTAAATCCATGTAGAGTAGTCCCTCCTGCACAAACCACCCCAAGGACAATTCCAGAAAAGATAGCTTTAGAGACCTGATAAATATGGTCTTAAAAGGCAGGTGTCTCTGTATATATAATTATCTTTTTGTTTGAGACATGCTGCTGTATTGCTGACATAGCGTTTTAATCCAGAATGTACATATACCATTTCAGATGCAGAATATCCAATACCGGGTGGGTGTACATACAAATGGAATAGTATCATTGATTTACCTTATAAACACTGTATTGTGCATGCTAACTTTTAGATCTATATGTTTGTTGTTACTTGCAAGTTACATCAATTACATGTATGTCAGTATTTGTTTTGTAATCTTTCCTATGAGTGAGTGATAAATTTTAATGTTAGTTGTCCTTTCCTGTGTCTGAGTCACACTTAATGTCTGTCACAGTGCCATGTTAGTTCAGGTTAACCCACATCTGTCAATTTAATTTTGCGGCCACTTTAACCCTTTTCTTTTAATTCTGGTTTCAAGCACCCAGTTGTGAGACACCATGTGCTTGCATATTTGGCTTAAATATTTGCACAATACAAAATACCTGAATGAGAACTGTAGATGAGACCTTTCAGTGTGGCCTCCCATGGGTCAACAGATTCATGTGACATTGATTAGATGCTCAGCATCCAATCCACAAATTTGCTAAGTCAGTCTTCTTTGGACAGAAAAGGGTTAAAATATACAATGCATGCATGTTTTAGTAATACTTTTCCACACAGATAACTTCACAAGTGTTTTGTGTACCGTGTGTTCATGTCTAGCCTGTCGTACACATATAATCAGATTCCATTTTCTCTGATAGATGAACATTTAAAATAATACATTATTCAGTAATGTTTGCATTACATTGTAAAATTTTGAATAATTGTGCAACCATCTTGGAGTTGCAGAAGTGGAAACTGGAAAGTGTTCTACACATTTTGAACAACACTGGTTAGTCTGAGTGGTTGTTCAACTTGTAAGTGAAGGTTCTAGGATTGGGTGTTTTTTGTTTTTGTTTGTTTGTTTTTTTTGGGGGGGGGGGTTGGAGATACTACATTTTCTTACAGTAGTCACATGTTGAGTGTTTCATTTTAAATTGGTTGAAATATGTCTTTATATGTTCCAACATATCAGACATAATGATAACCGTAAAAAAGACCGATGTCTTCTGGGTCATTTCAAAAGTAAGAAAGTAAGGGATTCTTTGAATGATAACATTGCAGTGAATAAACTATGTCGTTTTCAAATTTTGTTGATGCATGTAGTGTTTCAGCTAAATCTAAGCAGACAAGTTATGCTGTACACAAGTACCTGCTGTGACAAATTACCATAGTGCTCCTATTTAGCATCCCAGTCCTTTTAATTATAAGCACCCTGATTTCTGATTCCAACAAATCTGTAATAATGTGGAATATTTACCATTTTATCATCAATTTTTAGCTTTAAGCCTCCGATATAGCTCAGCAATTTAAAACTCCTCAGTTCAATTTGGAAGCACCCCAAGCACATAAAAGTGATAATTTGACAGGTAAAGTGGCCTGAAATTATGTCACTGTAGTACAATTACTACATTCGTAAGACCAGCTGAAGTCTCTTTTTATAGGATCTAAAGATTACAAGCTGAGATAGTTCATTGGGTGTTTTCAGATGGCCCACTGCTGAAGTATGATGTGACTGTTCTGACTGGCACAGTGAGGGGTGCGGGCACAGATGCCAATGTGTACCTACAGATGTATGGCAATGGACGAACCAGGGAGATAAGGCTGGATGATGAAAAGGACAACTTTGAGAATGGACAGACGGACAAGTTCAAGGTAGAGTATCATCAACAATCTCGTTCTGCTTGTTTACTGACTAAATGTTAACGCTTGTTCAGCGAAGTCCGGTACATGCACTTATTTCCGTGGGTATATGTTTCTTCATTTCAGACATTTAAATGAAGTTTCGGTTTCACTATCTTGGACTTTGTTCCCATGAAATGATGTTCAGGTACTATTTTGTTGTGCTTTTACTTAAGGGGTTTTGTGTCAGTATTGAAATAAGTGGAAACAAAAATACAACTGAATTAATGGAATTTATGGTATGCAGGGTTCAAAATTAGTGGGTGTCTGGGTGCCCTGGGCAACTTTAATTCATGTTGGGCAACTTTATTTCCTTAGCTGGTTTCCCGTGGAGCAACTTTCTTCTATTGTCAGCAGAACATGTCATTTCCAATGATAGTGGCAACATTCAATACAGTTCCTAGAATATTCTTCATGCGGAAATGCCGTTTCATAGCAGTGACAAATATAGCTCTTTTTCATTTATATTTGCAATATTTTAAATATCTGTGTCTTTTAATAAAATAACTACAATTTTCACATGGTGGGAAACTGGGCAACTTTCTGGGGGCCAGGGCAACTTGAAAAAGTGCTGTGGTTGTCCAGGGGCAACTTGAAAAAAAAGTAGTTTCTACCCTTGGTGTATGTGCATATGGAGTGATAATTACATTGTTTGTAAACCAAATTAAAATAAACATTACCTTGGCTTTGAGTTTTAAAGTATCATCCATATACATGTACATAATGTGACATACATTCATGGAAATTAACTCTGTTAGTGCCAACTGTGACTTAGGTCAAACTAATTAAACAAACTGCTCTGAATTGTAATAATGATGTAGACTCGTGTTCCTTGTAAAAAGGCTTTTCACTCATGTAGCAGCAGCCTACAATTATCTAGAATATAATAGTCCAGGTCAACAGCTTTTTCTGGTGTGCTTTGGGTGCAGTGCACCCAAAGCATGCAAAAGAAAGCTGTTGACTCAGTCCAAAATGGGGCACTGAATGAGTTAAGAACTGCTGGCACTTTCTCAGATAGGAATCATAAAGTTTGCCCACACTAGCCATTAACAAATCATGCATTAGCGGTACTATGTATATCTTTTTTTAAAGTTTTTATTTATTTAAATGCATGTTAAAATTTGGTTCAAAATGTGATCCTGAAACTCCATAGGCCATGGAGGGTCTTGCCTGAATAAAGGCCATTGTGTCATTGCTGTGTGTGGTCAGATGAATCTTAACATTACCTTTCACAGGTTGACATGTCTTGCATCAACATGTCAAACGAAATTATATCTTTGGGGTCTGTTTTCTTTCAGATGGTATTATTTTCAATGGAATTAATCCTGCCATTGTCCTTGATGAAACCGCCCTGTGTTGATTAGAAATCCTTCAATATCACTGTAATCTAGATTCCCACAGGAAAGAGACTATGATTTTATCCTTCTCAAGAATGGGTAACAATACCAACAAAACTAGGCTTGGTTGCATAACTTTTTTTTCAGAATACTCATGGTCTGTTGGTCCAAAATAATGGACTATTTTCATAAAGGCCTTTATCTCAAATATGCTATGCAAGTGGTCAGGTAACATTTTATGTACCAAACATATGGAGAGGCGCGCAAAAGTCAAAGTAGGTTATCGAAAAATTTAGCCTGCTGGGTAAGTTTTCAGTCACCATTGATGCACAACATGCCCTTAACACCTTTTGATTATAAGTTTTCGCACGGTAAATATTTTTTGCCTTTATCTTAATTCATATATCAGCAGTAAAACTTTTAAAATGACAGTTGAAATCAAAAGATATAAAATAGAATACAAGCCAGGATGTTCACGTGTCATGTACATATGTCCACAGTAATATGATATTGTGAGATTAATGTAAGATTAAAAACATAAATATTCATTTATCAGATGGAAGGAATGAAAAACCATGCATCTATTCACTGCTGGGTTTCTTTTTTTGGGTTTTTAAATTTTTTTATCACCTTTTTTTTTCAATATTAGTGGGAGTGGTCTCTCCACCTGGACAGAAAGACTCAATGGTTGAATCATTCGCAATGCTAAAGAAAATGATTCTGGTATTTTTTATGTGTTTTGTAGATCGAGGCAGAAGATGTAGGTGTGATAAAGAAGATAAAGATAAGACATGACAACACTGGTTTAGCACCTGGGTGGTTCCTGGACACGGTATGCATGGATTTACTTTCTTTTCAAAGTTCAGGGGATTTGTGTCCATTCACTGCACATATATTTGACCTTTGTTATATATGTCTAGTGTTGATGTTCTGACCCCATGTGTCACGTTGTTGTTTGAAGATGAGGTTATATATTTGTGTTTACTCCTATATGTTTTTAATGTATATTCTACCCAATAATAATTTTTATGTCTCCCCGTGCAACTGGGGGGACATATTGTTTTTGCGTCCGTTTCTTCTTCTTCTTCTTCTTCTTCTTCTTCTTCTTCTTCTTCTTCTTCTTCTTCTTCTTCTTCTTCTTCTTCTTCTTCTTCTTCTTCTTCTTCTTCTTCTTCTTCTTCTTCTTCTTCTTCTTCTTCTTCTTCTTCTTCTTCTCCTCCTTCTTCTTCTCCTCCTCCTCCTCCTCCTCCTCCTCCTCCTCCTCCTCCTCCTCCTCCTCCTCCTCCTCTTCTTCTTCTTCTTCTTCTTCTTCTTCTTCTTCTTCTTCTCCTTCTTCTTCTTCTTCTCCTTCTTCTCCTCCTCCTCCTTCTCCTCCTCCTCCTCCTCCTCCTCCTCCTCCTCCTCCTCCTCCTCCTCCTCCTCCTCCTCCTCCTCCTCCTCCTCCTCCTCCTCCTCCACATTGCGTGTGTTGCGGACGCGTTAACTCAAGAAAGATATGACTTCGGAAGTTGAAATTTTTTGTGAAGATGTTCCTATTTATGATCTTTATTGGGATTGCAAGTGGGTGACCTTGACATATTTTCAAGGTCACATGGGCATGTCATCTAAAATTGACGCAGATGCAACAACTCTGCAAGGATTTGACTTAGGAGGTTGACATTTTGCATGATTATATACCATAATACAAACTAAGTTGGGATTGTAAATGGGTGACCTTGACCCATTTTCAAGGTCACATGGCCACTCTTTAAAAATCATTTCAGATGTACTCAAGAAAGATTTGACTTAAAGAGGTTGACATTTTGTATGATTATGTTTCTGTGTAAGACTTTTGTATGACCTCGCTTGTGATTGCAGATGTATGACCTTGACCTATTTTTCAAGGTCACGTGGGCATTTTGTCTAAAATCAACGTGGATGTGATAAGTCAAGAAAAATTTGACTTGAGAAGTTGAAATTTTATGTGAATATGTTCCTATACATGTATATGATCTTGCTTGGGATTGCAGATGGGTGACCTTGACATATTTTCAAAGTCACGTTGGCATGTTATCTAAAATTGACGCAGACGCAACAGCTCTGCAAGGATTTGACTTAGGAGGTTGAAATTTTGCATGATTATGTACCATAATACGAACTAGATTGGGATTGTAAATGGGTGACCTTGACCTATTTTCAAGGTCACATGTTCCTTGTTTGTTTTTTGCTTCCATTCTAATTGTAAATAATTTTATGGTAAATAACACAAAAGTATTTGTCCTCCTCGTCAGACATGTAAACCAAACGGAATCTTGAGTCCCTGATACAGCCCTGCTAATAATACTGGGTAGAAATATATCAAAGTGAATATTTGCTGGGACAATGAGCCTCTATAAGAGTGTGCTTGTGCTTCTACATGGGTAATCTTTGCTTAGATTTTGAAAGGTCAATAAAGAGTGTGCCTTCACCATATCTGTAGATCATTGGAAGCAGTATATGCCTGTTTATAAAAATAAGGGTGACAATAGTAAGGGAGCATGGGGAGACATTTGATTTTCTGTCAGAAAATCAGCCTGTTCTAGTTTAAAATGATTTTCTGGTTATAATCTTAGTTAACAGCTTTCCTTGGCTTGGGATTGGTGCAATATGCCTAACCAATGGTAAGGAAAGCTATTGACCGGGGATGTGCTATCATAATGGTCTGTGTTTTTTATTGACAGGATATATGTCAAAACATGGACACAGACAACAATTAACATGTGTACACCTTGCGTCAATTTAAGTGGGAAAGGTTTAAAATGATTGTAATAGAAAGACAAGGCAAGTGTTGGTGAAAGTTGATATGCAATGTGCCAAAATGCCTGACCAGTTTCGTCCATAACTGGACTTCTGAGAGGCAAATGAGTTCTGTTCAATCCCAGGGTAAACAGAAATGTTGATGTAATACTAGTTACAGGGAGTTGGTCTCTGTCCAAGCTTGCTGAATTGAAACAAAAAAACAAAAAAAAGTGGGGTGGGGTGGGATGGGGGGACTTAATATGATGGAAGATAATGTAAGTATGGAAGAAGTGAAATACATATACCTGTACTTGTCGATATGTATGTTTCCAGTATTTCAGCATAGTTGTAGTTTTATTCAAACAGGTATGAATGAATGTTATGTCAGACTTTGGATCAAGTGTCTGCCAGCAACATTAACCCCAAACTCATTTTCCGTCAATGACAAATGCCCAGGGACAGGAAGTAGCAGATGATACCAACGGTCAACAAGTATCATGACCTACCCTGACCATTGTATTGGTCAGAATTGGTCAGGTGACCTCTTTTGTCACCAGTGCTGCCCTCTACCTCTTGCCTCTCGACTTATTGCATTTGTTACATACTTCAGCTGTAGAAGGTCTTGCATGTATTAGGACTGGTAATAGACTTCAATGTGTATTTCTGTTCCAGATCACAATCAAGAAACACTTCTCAAGAGCAGAGATAGCAGAGAGGATGGGTGACATGGAGGCAGCAAAGGAGGTTGAGGCAATACAGAAGATGGCAGAGATGACAGGTCAAGTTATAGAGAAGACTCCTGAGAAAATGAAATATAGGAAATCTGTGAAGAAAGGAAAATTTCACAGAAATGACTCAGACAGTGAGGGTACAGAGTCAGAAGAAGATTACAAGCCATGGAAGAAGAAGGAAAAGAAAAAGAAAAAGTATTCTTACAGTGGAATAGACACATTGGTTACAGAGTCTGAGACTGAAAGTGAAGGTGACAGGAAAAGTAAAAAGGGAAAGACCCTTAGAAGAAAGAGTCGGTCAAAACATGATTCAGAAAGTGATACTGAAAGTGAAGAGAGTGAAAGAAAAATGGATGTTGGTCAAAAGGGAAAGATACCTTTTTGTGATGAGTACTTATTTGAGTGTCACCAATGGTTTGCAAAGGATGAAGGAGATGGGAAAGTGGAGCGAGAGCTGAAGCCTCAGTCAGTCACCACCTTGTACAAGATGGGAAGACGATGAGACTGACACTCAAGCCTCAGTCAGTCACCACTTTGTACAAGATGGAAAGACAATGAGACTGACACTCAAGCCTCAGACAGTCACTGCCTTGTACAGGATGGAAAGACAATGAGACTGACACTCAAGCCTCAGACAGTCACTGCCTTGTACAGGATGGAAAGACAATGAGACTGACACTCAAGCCTCAGACAGTCACTGCCTTGTACAGGATGGGAAGATGGTGAGACTGACACTCAAACATCAGTCGTTGACTACCTTGTACAAGATGGAAAAATGGTGAGACTGACACTGAAGTGTCAGTCAATACCTTGTACAAGATGGGAAGACAGTGAGACCGACACTCAAGTCTTGGTGAGTTAATACCTTGTACAAGAAGGAAAGATGATGAGACAGACACTCAGATTGGAATTTTAAATGCAGTAAAAAATTGAACACACTAAATCCATTTAAGAAAATACTCAAATTCATTTAAAAATAATGAAGCATAAATTATTGTTTGTAGAATGTACTAGTTACAGTCCAGTGGTATGTAGGTCAGAGGGTGCAGATTGCTAATATTTACTTGTATTTTTGTCCCAGGTATTTTTTCATTTTTGTTTCCTTAGGCTTTAATCCCAGATCTCTGACATTGTCGTGTTAGTGCCATAATTATTTTTTATGTTAGTATTTTAAGTTAAATTTAAGTACAAGTACAGTTAATAAGTGCATTATTACTACATTTGTCTTGAAATACAGGGGAGCTTTTTATTGTTACATTTATATATAGAAGAATCATAAGCAGCAAAAAAAGTGAAAAACAATAACAAGGTTGCTGGAAATTTCATCCTCTGTGTGGATCTGCACATGCAAATGCCATAAAATTATGTGAATGTTAAGTGGCGTAGGTATGTATCTGCAACACTGTTCCAACAGAAAACACGTTGGAGTCCAGAAGTGTCAAAAACACATAGGTGTATTGCTGCCCAGGGGCATACTACTCTATTGTATTTTGATGATTCATTTGGGAAAATTTCTGTTCAGGCAAAATGTGGTGAAAAAAAAAACACAAACAAAATAAATCAAAAATAATAAAAACAAGAAAAAGGAAAGAAAACAAAAGATTAAAAACAAAAAGGAAAAAAAACCCCCAAGAGATTGTGTAGTAATGCATGGGATAGGATGTGGGCATGAAAGAGATAAACTTATCCTGTCTCCAGTTGCAAGGAGCCTTGGTCAGTGGTTTTCTACAGATTCATGTCCAGATACTGAAGAAACCACTGACTTCTCCCAGGTATATTTGCACTAGGGTGAAAGCTGTGGTCATGTACATGTACTTCTCATCTTATTTCCATGCAGTATGCAAAAATTCAGAGAGTTAAAACCTTACCATTTACAACTACATCACTGAAATAGTATCATAAAAAAGACAAAAGTCACAAAATTATATATTTTTAGACAAAAAATTCAGATGGTATTTTGCTCTTCATTTGTGGTGTGTGATATACAATGAAATTTGTTTTGGAAGACAATCCCTAGGTCCAGGAATGATCAACTTCTTGTCTCACAGGACAGGTGATCTCTCATAAGAGATATAAATAACGTATAATTCAAAGTGCTTAAAAGGGGGTCATTCGAGGCTGGTGGTCTCTCAAGACAGCAACCATTGTATAGTAAAGGTAAATAGAATATGAGCATCACACCAAATTTGTTCTTGAGAGCAGCACATCAAATTTGTTATTTTGGGCATTACATCAAATTTGTTACTAAGAACAGCACATCAAATTTGTTATTACTAGTCACATCATAGTAAATCTTTTGTCTGTGGACATGCTCAATCTTGATGGCAGCTTGTAAGCATACTGATTGAATGGTTCAACTTGTTCAGTGCCAACTGCGACTGAAGTCGAACTACTTAAAACAGGCTGCTCTGAATTACAATAAGGGTGCTAGATTCGTGATCCTTGTAAAAATACCTTTCCTACAAGTACCTGAAGTTAGGTAGACTATAATCATCCAAAACATGGCTCTGAAAGAGTTAGCTGCCATGTGATAAATTTATGTGACAATCCCATTGTAGATAGGAAGAAGTGAAGCCCTAACTTATGAATGTTGCATTTTTTTCGCTATGCAATATATTGTTTTTTTGTGTGTGTAAGTTAGTATATAAATTTACATGCATATCAATGTTTGTAAGAAAGTAGTAGTTGTAATTTTACATTCGTCAATACTGTAAGAGATATTGTATAACCCAGTAACAGAATTTTAACTTAAGGTGTAAATTTTGGATATCTCAATGTAAATGAGTATGTTTTATCAATGTAAATAAATATATAAATATGATGTTTATACCAGATTTTTCATGATCTATGTAAACATACATGCAGTACATAATTGTGTATATTTGTACAGGACAAATGCTTCCACAAGTGCTTGTTCATACTTTATAACATACTGTTGAAAGCCAGAATAAAATCCATGACAAAAAATATGGTGAACACAAACTTGAATAAAAAGTAAGTGTATCTATGTTGTTTATAACTTTCATTGGTTCAACTCATTCCACACCAGTCCCTGATTTTTCCGTATATTTACCTAGATCTAAGATGACAATTGCATATTTAAATTCTTCATGAAAAGAGCTTTCATTCAAGTACCAACATGCATATAGTCTTAAGTCAGTGGTTCTGGCACTGGGTGGTGAGTCATGCTGCAGCTGCCGCAAGGGTAGCTGCAGCATGACTTGCCAGGCAGTGCTAGAACCACTGACCAAGGCCTGTCACCTTAGTATGGAATGGGTTAAAAAGTTGAAATGTTGCTGAATGCTTGTTTTCTGTGTGTACCATTCTGCTAGGTATATGTACCTCAGTAACTGGTATTGTCTCTGTTGAAAGCTTTGCCTCCAAAGTGGACCAAGCTCTGGCTTATATCTACTATCCTTGGTCTGCCCCTGCACCACAAGATTTTATGTATGGTTAGGGTAGTAAAAGTGCACAATCATAACTCACGTGGACTGCTGATCCAAACGTAAAGTTATTATCACCTTGGCTATTGGCAGTGTGAATGCCCTCTTGCACTGTAGTTTGTCACCATGGCAACCAAAGTAGAACAATCAGAAAAAGGGTCAATTTTTATAACCACCTTTCCACCCACCCACCCCACATTCCCATGACTAGCTGTTCTAGTTAAGCCCTAAGTAGTGATCATGTAGTGAAAGACCTACCAAGTGGAGTAGAGAAAACACAGATTGGTCTGTTTAGCAGGTAATTGAATACCGTGCATGTGTGATGAAAGACATACCTGGGTGCATGTAATGCCTGATTGACCTTGTATTTTTGTTTTTTATTGTGTATGAATAGATGAAAAAAAAACACTGATTCTTACCATAACTGTTTATCACCCAGTGTTATGAATGTCAGCTTGCTTGTTTATTGTCACTCGGTATCCTTTGTTTTGCATGACTGAGCAAATATTTTGTGTAATGTAAAGCAAGAAAAAATATGACTCAGGATGAAAGGAATGTCTGTGATACATGATACACTTTCAGTATCAGTATCTATGATAACCATCCCCACATTATAATGCAAGTGTGACTATTTTTCTATGCAGGTTTTTGCCGACAGGCTGATGTTTAAAGCTTGCATGTACATGTTTGCATCTGTATTTAAGTTGAGCAGGGGAAAAGATAGAAAATTAAAAAAATTTCTGCAGCATTAAAAGGGGATTTTTTTTGTAATTTCAGTATTAGTAAGTATATTTGCCTCTTGATCTAGCAAGACCAGTGTGTCTTGGAAAACATGCCGTGTGCTGGGGGGGGGGGCTGCTTATATGGTTCCTTGAGGCAGTGTCTAAAGAATGGGTCCACCGGCTCATGGCCTGGGGACATATATGAAGACTGCACCCGAGTCTAAACCCTGAGGGCGCCATACGTCGGCTGCCCTGAGAGGACAAGGGAAGTGCAAGGACAAATATCAGGAACCTATGAAAAGGAGCCTGCTATGTCAGCAAAATTGTACATGTCCTCCTCAATCACTATCAAGTCGTGCAAGTAGTGCTCGGGGAAAGTCTTTGACGATTGCCAGCAGCAGGCCCAGAGGATATCAACAACAGCAACATTCCTTAGGGCACCCCAGGAAGCATTAAAGGCTTGCACCTTGTGAGCTCTAGCTGAGATCTGCTTTAACATGTTTCAGGCCAAAGGCCTATCCAAAGCTTTCCCATAGGCCTTCAGGATGGTATGCTTGATCCACAAGGAGATTGTGTTTCGGCAGAGCTACTCCTTCCGAGGGTTACCTAGGGACAAAAAGAGGGCAGATCTCTGACCCCTGGCACCGTCCATGCCTGAGACATACCAGTGTAGTGCTCTCACCGAGCTCAGGGCTCATTCTTCTGTGGGAAGAGCCATATCCATAGTAGGAAGGGTGAAAAAGGTGGTAGATGGATCTTGAGTCACTTGGTTCTTTGCAAGGAAATCCCAAGTGAGGCCTCAGCATCACCTGGGAGTGGCTAGGTGACCATTGGATTTGGTCGTGTGCTAGAGCTTGCATCTTGCTTCTTCTAGCCCCTGAAGCGAGTGTTAACAGAAAAGTTTTCCATGTCCAGTACTTGAGGTCCACCCAGTGTGGGTCATCTAGGCACTCAAAGGGCCATTTCTTCAACATGACTAAGACCAGTGGGAGGTCCCACCAGGGTAGGACCTGCTTGTCAGCTGGACTGTCTGTGTAGAAGGACGCGATGAACACTGAACATGTAAAGATCGTTACCAATGCGAATGTCCATGATGTTCGCCAGGGTTAAGGAGATGGTTGATCAAAATCACTACATGGTTCTCAAGCTCTTGCAGAGGACCTACCACTGGTACAGCAGGAAGTGGGCAATGTCCGCAATGCATGCAGACCATGGATTTATCTGCCCAGAGTGGCCCACCAATCTGAAAACCCTTTCCAATGAGCCAAATAAACCATTAGAGAAGAACTACCACTAACTGGGATGGTTGAGCACTCGAGGGTCCCTGTGGAACATGCTTGTCCGCGCTTGCACCAGAAGTTTCGGCCATGCTGGTAAAAGTAGTAGTGTAACAACACTGAATTCCAGGAAGTCCAGGAACCAATATGTCCTCGACTGCCAGAAGGCAACCAAGATCAGGTTGCTGTCACGAGACTGATCCTTCCGCAGGACCCTTGGGAGGATCTGCAGAGATGGAAAGGCGTAAGACCAAAGGTTGCTCTACTCCGTGGCTAGAGCATCCTCCTCTGTGGCCTGTGGATACGAGACAGGTAAACTTGTGCTTGTCCCGAACAGATCCACATGTGGGGTACCCCACCTGGGCCACATATGGCCTGACAGGGTGGAGCAACCACTCCTGCCTACTGGCTGACCTCTTCCGGAGATTTGATCGGCCAGAACATTCTGTAGTCCCAGGAAATGCCTCGCCCACATACAGATGTCGTGTTTGGAGCACCATCGTATGATGCATCTGGCCAACTCTGTCAGCCTTCGGGAGCATGACCCACCTTGCGGGTTGAGGTAGGCAATCACAGTCCTGTTCTCGCACATAACAAGAACATGTTTGTGTTCCACTAGGTCCTGGAAGTGGAGGAGCACTAGGCATATCCCCTCCAGTTCCAACCAGTTTATGTGAAGGGACACGGACTGCGCAGACCAAATGCCCGACACCATCTGGCCCTCCACATGGGCTCCCCACCTGGACTGAGAAGAGTCCATGTACATGGTGAGTTGCATCTGAAAGGGTGTCAATGTCTGTCCTAATATGACGCTCCGAACAGTCCAAAACAGGAGGTGCCGGCAGTCCTCCAGGAGGACTGGCACCAGGGCATGGTAGCCCTAGTTCCTCTACCATCTGTCGCACAGAGCATGCATCAAGGGACGATGGTGAAGGGGACCTACTGGGACCTGGAAGTCCATCAAGGACAGGGAGTCTAACAGGGCTTGCCACTGCCAGGCTGAGCAAACCCCATTCGTCCTGAATGTCTTGAGCATCAAATGGAGTTTTTCCCACCAGACTTCCGAAGGACGACAGATGTAGGTGACCAGATCGAACTGGATACCAAGAAAGACCAAGATCTGTTCTGGCATTAGACTGGAGGTGGCGAGATTCACAATCGGGCCTAAGCATTGCCAAAGTTCAAGGATGGTCTGTGTGTGATGCTGCGATTCTTGGCACCGGAGCACCCAAATCAGCCACTCGTCCAGGTACACATGAATGCTTATGGCGTTCTGGTGAAGGTGCATGGCGACCACCTGCCTGAACTAGGTGAACACCAGAGGTACTGTGGCAAGGCCAAACAGAAGCACCCTGGACTGGTTAGCCTGGGCCGAAAAATGCGAACCAGTGAGATACTTCCTGGAAGTCTCCATGTTTGGCACATGGAAGAATGTGTCCTTGAGATCCAAGGATATCGTCCACTCCTGGGGCTGCAGGGCTGCCACCACTGACTGTGGAGTCTCCATCCTGAAAGACAGAATCTCCAAGTACGTGTTCAGCATTGACAGGTATATGACCTGGTGCCAGCATCCATCTTGCTTGGGGACGAGGAAGAGTAGGTTGTAGAACCTGGACGAGCCAGGATCTCCCACACACTCTATTGCATTCTTGCTCTGTAGCTTTTCCACTGCCTCAAGGAATGCCAAAACTTTGAGTTCCTGCCTGGGGTGTGTGAACCACTTGGGTTTGGGGCATGATGGGGGCCTGTCTTTGCTGAAAAACATTGAGTAGCCGTGTCTCAGGGTGTTCAAGATGAAAGAATTGTCTGTAATAGACTCCCAATGAGAGCAAAAGACAGAAAGACAACCGCCGACTGGGCGCTCTGAGACATCTGTAGCAGTGGCAGAGGGCGGCCATGGGACTGGGTGGTCTGGAAAGTGAGAGCTCGGAGCCCTGAGGTTTGTCTGACTTATTTGCTTTGTAGAACCACTTGCCTTTAGGGGATCCTTTCCTGCTCTTCCTGGGACCTCGCAACGCCAGAGGGGTGGCACCGGTAGGAGAGCCAGTGGGCATGGTCTGAGAGCCATGCATGCTTCAGGGCTGTGGCAGCCAAGGACAAGAGTGACTGAACAGTCACTCAAGGCCTTGGTCTGGGATTGTTCTGTGGAGTGGGCCCAAAGGTCCTGCGTCTGGCAAACTGCCATCTCTCCTCTAATCAAGCTGCTGGAGAAGAGGGGCCTCATTCATGCTTGGCAAAATATCGGGTCAGGAAACTACTGGCCCTGGAGGTAGGCATCCCTGTTTAGCAAACACAGATTTGCCTTTATTGTACAGGACGTCCTAACCTGGTGGTCAATTGCCCGCGACAAGGATGCCGTGAGCAGTGCTGCCTGATCAAGCCAGTCACGGACTCCGTCCGTGACCTGAGCAGCTGAAGGTCCTTCAAGAGAGACCTCAAGGCCGTCAAGGAGACATCTGAGTAGGATGCTGTCAGGGCAGAGCTCCTGGCATCCTCAAGTCTGGAAAGCGTCACCTGATGCGGAGATGGTCTTCGGCTGCTGAGCATCAAACTCCTCCCTTGAACAGACTGAAAAGAATAAATCTGCTCTGGCACAGAGTACCGCTTCCCCTGGACGTCCGAACGGGGGAGGAGTTGCCTTTGCCTAAAATAGCTGGATGTCGGCAGCTCCAGGGGACCTCAGGTGCCACAAATCCTAGATGTCAATAGGTCATAGAACTCAGCTATGAAGGGCCAGGAGGGGATAAGGGTCTTATGACATGCATCCTCCAGGTACAAAGCCTGGCAGGACATGGTGACAGCTCCTCACCACTCCTCTGTTGGGGCAACCACAGCCTGGTCACCCACCAGGCTCTGAATAAGGGCTTTGACATGGTCAAAGCCCTGAGGCAGATCTAGGATGGTATCCATCGGGGCGGAAGCAGGTTCCGCCTGCACCGTGGAGCTCGGGCACTTAGTGCATCGTTGGCGTGAAGGTCGGCTGGAAGTAGGTGGCCAGGACCCACTTACGAACAAGTCCAAGAGCAGGAGCTCATGCTCCTCAGTGTCAATGTCTGAAGACTCAGCACTCGCAAGAGAGGCAAGGAGACCCAAAGCCTTGTCGAACAGCTGTTCGTCCAAAGACAATAAGGCAGCCGCTTGTGACAGAAGCACGTCTGTCTCTAAGAAGTGCAGTGGGGTAGTGAAGACTTCCACGGAGGTCGTTGCAACCTGCATCAGCTAGTCCCACATGGAGTGAGTGAGCAGGACTTCTGGGGGACTCGGTGCGGGAGCCACAACTGCTGCCGACTCTGAAGTCTGCTGGCCAGAGGGCACCTGCTGGAGTTTCAAAAAATTCTGAGTGTCCGGGAGGCTCGGTGCATGGGCCACAGCTGCTGGTGACACAGAGTTCTGCTGGCCGGAGGGAACCTGCTCAAGTTGCAAGAATTCCTGAGCCTGCTGGTCGAGTGAGAACTTACTCTAAGTGGATGCAGCAAATAAGCAGCTCATCCGAGATGGTCTGCTCAGACACGGTGAGTGAAGACAAAGTCTCTATCCACAGTTGCTGATGTAGCTTCAGTTGTGCTTACCTCTCCAGGGTGTGAGGCAGGGTACCTGGCTTGAAGGTGTGAACTCCTACCCATAGACTCCAAGGATGCTGAGAGCCTTGGGGTCCATGGCCAACGAAGCACTGTCTGTCACCTTAGGTTGAGCTGGGCAGCAAGAGATCACCTTGTGGGGATCTCTTGCTGCCCTGCTTGCGACTATGTTGCCTCCCTGCCTTACTCCCATGGGGGGCTCAAGTGAAGAGATGGGCTCCACCTAAGCCTGCAAGCAAGCCACGTGGGTTCGTCTATGCTTCTCCAGTGGGGTTGGAGGAGAAGACTCGATGGAGTTGGAATGCAAGGCCTGGCATTTGGCAGCAGCCTGTCAGCTGCGCTTAGCCTTCTCGCTCTTTCTCTGGGCCTGCTCATAGTGCAGCCACTCGTTTTCTTCCCAACCAACGCAAAACTGATGTGTTTGCTCAATGGAGCACACACAGCCAAGTTGCTGGGGACAACCAAAACAGTGTTCATGGCCGTCCCAGGCAGGCATGTAGTGATTCTGTGAATCCAGTTTCTGACCTTTTCCCAACAAGGGTGAAAGAGAAGTGGTCACTGGATTAACACTAACAGCTCACTGCCAAGCAGTGATGACCTAGTGGGCACTCTTCTAGGTTCCTCTGTCTGCCATCTGATCAGCGAGATGCTATCTTGAAAAATCGGGTGCAAGCCAAAACGCCGAACTGTGCTTCCACTTTTCACAGGTATCCATAGATGAAAAATAAGTGATCCTTCTTTCTGAAGAGTCTAGGAAGGCTTGGAAAACAAATTCCATGGAAGACTTTGTGCGTAAAGCACTAGAACAGTGGATGTTAACAAAGTTCACAGAGCTTCCCAACTGCCAGACAATGCCAAAAAATGGCACCTGAGGAGAAAGGAGGAACAATTAAGGGAGCTTGTGCACCAGGAGTTGCCACCTTATCCATAGGAACCGAGAGATGGCACTACCAGGACCGTCAGGTTTTTAGAACAATTGAGTGAGTAATCAACTCAATTGTGTCGGGCGATATGGCTAAACATGGAGCTCTTGGCAATGGTGATTGAGAGGTAGTGTCACGTAACTTATAGTTCATTTAATTTTTACCTTTGTGTGAAACTGAAAATGGTCAAGGTGGATTCAGGAGCTACTATTTTGGTCTACTTTTGTGTTTGGTTTGGAACAAGCCGGTCAAATTAGAATACCAGAATTTAATGTATGTTTTAATAGATATGCACCAATACAAAGGGTAGAATGCATGTAATGGTATGTGCTAAGGGTGTCTGATGATGGGTTTATCCTGGCCAGGTAAATTCTTTGCATGTCAAAAAATTTATCTGCTATTAGTCTGAGAAACTATGAGCCATCTCCCACCAGTAAGTACAGTTACTAGCATTGTGTCTACCAGGAGTCAAAAGATATGAAGGAATCGGCTGAGAGATCTTTTAAGGTGATGTGCACTTGGATCAAGGGGGTATCTAGTGCAGAATGCAATGGGGCTGTGAATTGGCCATAAATTTGTCAACCAATTGTCACTAAGTTTCATATTATCAGATCGATGCTTGAATTGATTGTTTTTGTTAGATGGTCGGCTCTCTGGCAATACAAAGCATACGCACATCATCACTTGATGTGGGTGATATTGGAAAAAAAACCCAACAAAATAATTCCATATGTATACATACTGCACAATAGACTAGACAGCATGGTAGAACACAACATGAACGGATATAGATCTACATGTACAGGTGTGAGAGTGCCATTCTGTCAGGGCACTTTTAGGAAGATAGAAGACATTGATATAATTAGCGACAGACAAAAGCAAGCATGAAAACCTTGATTTGGTGAAAATATGGTTGCTCGATTACATCAATCAGGCCATTTTCTCAGTTGATCATCAGGTTTTTGTCAGTCAAATGATGTAGGAAATGGTTATTTGTATAATTACCTAGAAAACTTATTACGTCACTGTATGTTTACCGCAGTGAGTCTTGGCAGATCGCCGTGAACAAGGTCAAAGCAGCACATGGAGAATAACACGGTTGTGGTCGCAGTATATAGCTGATATCCTGATAATATTAGATGAAAACAGCATCCCTGGTGCAAAACTACCTTCTACAATAGTAGAAGACAACTCTCAGGAAGTTTGATTTAAGCTTTAGGTTTTCATTTCTGATCAGTTTGATCCAAGTTTTCCTCTCTGTTTTGTTGGATGGCAACTGGTAAAAGCTGAGTCCAGGTGTCTACCTCTTTGAACTTGTGTGCTTCTGCACACAACAGTCAACATTCATCATTTTCTAATTTTCTCTTATCGGAACGTGAACATTTGTGTATCACACTGGCAAGAGTCAACAGTGCATCTAACGTACTACTCCACTGTGAGTCTGAACTGGTGGCTGAATTTGTCCCCGGTGATCACACAAGATGCATTGCCATTAACATGCTGTGATGTAATAAGGCGACACGGTAATTAAGACAGCACTATGATGCAGAGTTTTTTCTGCACTTGATGGAATGGTCATAAACTTAGGTTCTAAACAAACAATAACAACATAAAGGATGGGTGGGCATCTTTTTGCTGCAGCCTGCACTTGTATGAGCTGAAAGCAATCTTAATTATTCATCTGTATTTATGAAGGTGAATTGGATGTCCTGCAATTTCACTCAGTTTACAGCCTTACTATCTAGAATCATAGTTTTCAGCTTTTATATACATCTTTGTCAGTAGGGCATGTCAGATACACTATTCTCCATTGAGATGGCAGCTGCTTCCTGTGTCACGACATTTTCTAACCAATGATGTAGTCTTGATTCACCCACAGGTGTCTCTACCTGCAACAGGAGGAAGTTGTCTGTGGTGCCACCTACAGGCAACATACACCATTGATTTAAGTGAACTGTTTTCATTTGTTGTTTTTATATGCATCAAGACTCTTCAAGTTTGTGGAAACTTTAGGTAGAACAAATTTAAAGTCTCAGGAAAGGTCACATTGTAAATGTATGTGCAAACGTACTTTCCCACCCTCATGTTGTGAGGGTAACTGTTTCTAATGAACTAGAAACTTTACTAGCAGGAATTATACATTTTAAGTGACTGAAGCCCAAAAATGTGGGGACCTTTCTGTGTATTGCCATGCAATATGACTGCTCTTATTAAGTAATGAAGAAAGACAGTGAGGCACACACATTTATTAAAGGGAACACCTGCAATCTAAGGCCTATCTGCAATAGAAATTTCATATGGTTCAACACAACTTTTGAGAAAGAACCTTGATGGATGTCGTAGATTGATTTATTAATGAAACAGGGTAGTTAACCAAAAGTCTGTCGACAGGAATCCTAGTATGTAAGCCTTTCTGCTCTTAAATTTCAGATAGCTAGATATCAAAGTTTGAGAGAACCAGCCCAGAAAACCTGGCCAAAAGGAGCCCATAACTATACATGTACATGCATTTGTATTTCCATTGTGATCTATGTGTGGGTGATTTTTTTGCTTTTATATATTCCTAAACATAAAAAAACATGAATTGTTTTAAACAGTTTCCCAAGAATATGCTGATGATCAAAATGGTATCAAAATGGTCAACTTAGAAATACAGTAAATATCTGACATGGACAAACATGCAGTCAATAACTTTTCAGCTTGGAAGTTAGGTGTACACGTATGTGGGAAGGTGACATACGCATAGCAATCTTACCGAAGGATGTTTTCCTTTTTTTAATCCTTTTCCTACCCTCTTGATGAACTGTTTCATGCACGTTATTTTTCCACCCGAAAATTGTTATTAATTTTATTTACAGTTTCCTTCAAGCAAGGGCAATCAACAAGCAATCAGTGGTCACTGAATGGGCAGAATTTCCAAATGTATCATTACTGCTGGTTGAGACCTTTTGTAAGATGTCTTTGATCCTGACCACAAGTAAAGCATTAGTACAATTATATGCAGTCGCATGGTGACCCTTGTATATTTGTTCTGTATAAGTGTTAACAACACACGCTGACTACTAATCTCATGTCCATTTTCCTTTTAAAATTTTCCCAAAACATTCACGGGATTACTATATACAAGTCTGAATCTGACAGCTCCCTGCAACAAATAACGACAGCTGTTGAAAATTTGTACCAATTTGGATACCAGTGTAGCACGGGCAACCGTGAAATCTCACCTACTTAACCAGTTCCCAATTGCAACCAATTTAACACATTGAGGGGCCAGAACAGCTTGCAAATATGCAGATGGTACGGGGATCAAACCAGAAATGGAAAAAATAAAAAGGATTAAATTGGGCATGGCACCACAATAATGCAGCCGTTTTTCTTGTCTCATTAGATGGCCTATCTCCTGGTGCCATCAGAACTTATGTTTGTAGTAACTTCCTCTGATTCTTATAGAAAACCAGCCAGTGTGAATTCCCCACCCTATTTGAGTAGTTCAGATATATTTTTTTTTAATTTGATTTATTTGTAGGAGGACTCGCAACGAAACTTCCTTTTCACCACGTACCTTTGGCGAGAAAATGGACACACTTTTGACGTGGTGGCATATGGTTGAGGAGATCTCTTTGCTATCTTGGTATCTGTGGGGTTTTATTGAGCTTTGAAGTACAATGTCATAGAAAGTTGAGTTGGATATCCATGCCAATAGTTGAGAATTTAAGAGATAGCTGACAGTTGGAAAGCCAACAAAAGATTACCTAAAGAGGATGGACCATTGAGAGTTCATGCGAGACAACATAAAATTTAATCCACACTGGGTTTTAGGACCCAATTTAGGGGAAGGTCGCCGGGATTGGACCCCCTAACCTCATCAGCCTGCTACAGGAAAACAAAGACACTTTTTCGCGTGTTGAAGTATGAAATGAATCTGCATCCATAAGCAGATTACTATGGTACTACCAAAGACCAGTTTATGTAAAGAATAATTTAATTACGACAAAAAAATAAGATTTGATGAAAGTGTCCCAATCGAGGATACCTCGTTTTTGATTGGACCACATGGTTTCCACAAGTGGACCGCCGACCCATCAATGTAAAAATGGATTGAATTCTTGTATTCTGAGCTTAATATTGCGAGATAATATTAAAACTTCAGTTATGATTTTTTAGATTTGGCCAATATGTCCACTTTGAGACCAAAAATAACATGTACCCTGTATTGGACCACCATCTCCTCGATAGGACCTCCAAGGTACAAACGGTCCAATCAAGGAAGTTTTTTGGTTCCAATCGAGGCAACTGGACACTACTTTGAATAAATTAATATTGACTTTGACCCCGAATGTTTTTTTGAAACTATGTTTAGGCATTCTTAAGTGAACCTTTATTCCTACGATACAACTAACATTCTGTTTCAAAACGAGTTGTTAACTTGATTTTACACCCAATAATGTGCCACCCTAAAGTTAGATCAGACTTGACAGTTCATTAATCTGCATAAATTTACAGCAAAATGAGGAGACTGGTACCCCCACTTTTCATGGCGTTCTGGAAAGTTTCAAAGGAAGTAGTTACAATAACCAATCAGACTTCTCTACACAAAGGGGCTTCAGGAGAGAAGTGGTCCAATGGAGGCAGTGGTCCAATCCCAGCAACCTTCCCCTACTCAACAGTACTTAACCCATCCCTGATCAGAGGATGACTTTGTCAATAGCTTTCCTTGGCACAGGTTGGGTGCATTGCACCCTACATGCCAATTAAGGAAAGCTTAGGGTATGCCATTATGAATGGTCTTATATACAAATCTCCGCAAAAATATTTTTAGTAATGATTTTCTTTCAGTAAAAACTTTGAGGCAGACGACAGTTTACATCTAGGCAGTTTTAGACAATTTGAGTGCAAAAGTGTTAAAAAACACGGGATAACATCCATTTAGAATAGGTTTAGGACTTACGCATACACTGCAATTGAAACTGGTTTTGAAATTTGCATATCCCAACGCTGAAACGACCCTTCTCACTGTGAATGAGTAAATAATTTCCTTAAATTTGCAGGTCTTTTTAACCATTGAAGTATTTACATTGCTTATTTTAGTTGTGGGATTAGCACAGTTGTGACAAACGTTGTTCTACATGTTAACCCTATCCTGGTTGGAATGAACAGCTGTCTGATAGGTCTCATCTACAATTCTTTTCAAAGTGTTTTCTACTGATGTTAAAACATTAAAGCATATGAAATTTGACCAAAAAAAAAAAAAAAAATACAACTCAAAACTCATTTATTTTAGCCAATCAATACAATGACGATTTCAATATTGAGATATATGTAAATAATGATAAAAAATTGATGTGGCTAGGGGGACTCCTATTAAGACAAATACATGTCGCTCTCATAGGAGCCACCGTTAAGTCTTAAACATTTGACACAATATAGATGGCAGTTACTTAAACAATAAATAATAAATGTCGAAATAAACTTCAAGATATAATACAGTTTACACACACAACATGGGTGGGAAAATATAATTGTTAATTATTTTGACAAACATAGCAGTTATGTATATTACAACTCTGTTCATAATTATTCAAAAAATTATTTTTAATATACAAGGAAAACCCTTGTAAATTATGAGTATGTATTTTCCTTATAACATTACTATCTGTTTGATTCACTGTGACTGGAATATCATAGTTTAAACTCTGTTTTGCAAATATTTTATTGACTCTATTAATAAAAAGGTTATCACAATGTCTGTTGTTATAATTGTTTATTTTATTTATTGGGATGAATTGAAAAGAGAGTAATCTTATGGGTAGATCATTATGGATAAATTTATAATAGAATTTTAATTTAGCTGATGTAAAAATGTGTTGAATTTTTAAAAGTTTGAGAGCTTTCAAAATTGGTTCTGAATGGGCATTGTATTTACTACGATTTATACAGCGTACTGCTTTTTTCTGAAGTTTTTCAATTTTTGAAAGTTTAAATCCCATAGAAGTATTCCAAAATTTAAATGTGGAAGTATTAATGAGTTATGCATAGTTATTTTAACTTTCAGCAGAAGTTGATGTTTAAGTTTATTTAGAATTGCGATAACTCTTGATATTTTACTTGAAATTTTGGTAACATGCTCCTTCCATGACAATTTATCAATTGTAAGCCCTAGAAAGTTAAAAAATGAGACTTGGGTTATTGGGATATTATTCATTTTTAAGTATGGTTTATTAACTTTTTTATTTGAATGATGAAAGATCATAAATTTTTATTTATCAACATTTAATGATAATTCATTAACTTGAAGCCAAACACAAATTTTTGTAAGTTCTCTGTTAATAGTTTCGGTAAACCATCTATAGATGAGTTAACATTTAGTGTAGTTGATAAGGTAGTATCATCTGCATACAGTATAAAATTAAATAAATCACTGGCATTTGATATATCATTTATATAAATAATAAACAGTAGCGGCCCCAAATACTTTAAGCTGTTTGGGTGAGGGGTGAGGGTTCAGGTGCGGGTATGGCTCTAAGGTACACTGGCATGGGAACCCTTCCAGAAAAAATCAATCTTTGATGCATTGATAATGCATGGATGCTGCATTTTGATGCATATGGTTAAATTTAGCTCTTCCGAAAGGTTTTATGTATGGAAGATGCAAGGGTGGTAAAATTCTGTGCATTGGACAAGTGCCTGCACAGAGGTCCATGCATGGACATTTATATAATTTTCCAAAATGCAACACTGGGCCATGTGACTTCCTGTCCCCGTTTTAAACTGGACTATTATACATGTGCTGCTTTGCTGCCTTTGAGTAGTTATGATAGAGTCCTGGTCAAAGCATCCCCCCATCAAAGCGTACCCCAGTCAAACTGTGCCCCAGTTAAATGGTACTCCCATCAAAGCTGCCCTGATTTTTAATGTACATGTCAAATCATACCCCAGTCAAACCACACTCCCCCGTAAAACTGTATCCCCACTCTGGCTAGGCCTATCAGTGTGTTCATGGCTAATGGTCATGCACGTGTCTTTCAATATAATCTTTTATTTATCCCGAATCAGTGTATATAATAATTATCACCTTAATTAATGCAAGTGTACATGCCATTTTAGAAGAAAACTGTTGTCAATCACAGACACTGGTGGCCTTGGTGTGTCACAAATAACAGTAAAAAATAAATCAAAACGGAGTAGTGGATTGGAAACAAATTCTGACTGAAAAGGCTTGACTCTGCTGCTCTTTCCCTTAAATTAATCTGTTTTTGATGTTGGGGGGGGGGGGGGTACTTACTGGGCATCCATGCCCTCTGGGCTATGGCTGCGGAGGTGGGGGTATGGTTTGACCGGGATACGCGACCATTCCCTCTGGCAGTGGAGGTGGAGGTACAGTTTGAAGGGAGTACGGTTTGACTGGGGGATAGTTTACTGCATGGGGTACGGTATGACGGGGCTACGCTTTGACCGTGTTTTGTATGATATGCACTTTTTTCATGTGTAGTTTAAACATTATATACACTTGTATGATGACTGAAACTGATTTTTTTTTTAAACTTGAAAAAATCAGTTTGATGACTGGAGTACATAAATATAGGCAGAATATCAGGGAGGTGTATGAGACACCTCCCTGAGAATATATATGAATGGGCAGTGCAACAGAGTTATTCAGCTTTACCACGTTTTTGTGTACAATGTTTGAAACACAGTGTACTAATCATTGTGATCATATTTATTGTATTTTAAACTCCATACTACTTTATATTTACCATGAAATTTTCCAGTTTGCATTGTGCTACCTATGTAACAAGAATGGGAAAAGGTGTACATGTCAGTAGTAAAATTCTTATTGAACATGCAGATATATATTTTGGGTCGGTAGGACAAGTTTTACACGTGGCATTTATTCATATCCAAACCCATGCGTTTTCCATGCGTAGTGTCAGTGCTTTTGTGGATTTTCTGATTTACCATGCATTTTCCATGCATAAATTAACGAATGCCTTTTTTATGTATGCCAAAATACATGATTTGTGTATGTTTTTGTAATTTTCTTGCATTTTCCATGCATACATAACCATGCATGTCAAATCTATGCATAGCCATGCATGTATGGTAAATACTTGAGTCTTGTACCATTTATACTTACCATGCCAGAAAAATCACAAAATCCATGCACCATTCATTAATCCATGCATATATACATGGATAAAACTTATGTCTTTTCCATGCATTTCTCATGAGTTCTTTTTGCATGGTGTGGGGAACAAATGCTTCAGTTGAGAATAGTTTCACCTTATAAAAGGATAAAAATTGTCCCATTCATCCAATATATGAAATTTATTGATGTAATTTCTTGGCTTTGGGAATGGATGTTAACACAATATGCCTGGTACACATTACAGAAATCAGAATTTGCTCTTAATATGCTATAGATAATCATTTTCTATCTTTCTACATGGTATGACCATTTAAAAACAATGTCTCAGTATGGAGTACACACAACCCCTTATATCTCCCTGAAAAGAATTGAGCACTTACTGGATTGAACAGAATTAACTAACAGAGCTACCAGCAGACACAGTGCAGATATACAGAGTGAAAATGGATAGGCAGAACTCCAAGGCACTGTCTGATATAAACATTGACAATTGTGAGACAAAACTGGACAATGCTCCCAGCTGACAATCACACAAATTCTACCTGAATATAATTTTTTTGATTTCAAAGGGAAAAGTAGCTTGGTGGCTAAATAAATTTGCGTGAGACGCCACAATTAACAGGAGACAGCTAGAGGGGCCTGATCCATGATAATAAGTGAATTGGAATTGGTCATTCATGTGATGGCTCCAGATTTAATCTGGGTTTTCTCAATATAAATTGGACTGACAAAAACATCCACATGTCTTTCTCAAACTGCCTTCAGTTGTACTTTGCTATAAGCGGTTTCAGACAGAGAGAGTTGTAGTGGGTCACTTTTTCTGTGTGTTGGGCCCTGTGTGTGGCAAACTGCAGAAATAATACCATATGTCATGGTCGAATCTACATAGCTATGCATGCCATGGTCACAACTTTTAGTTATGCATGTCATAGTCATACTTCATGGTTATGCATGCCGTGTCACTACCACATAGTTATGTCTGGGTGCCAACCCAGACATATTGCTTTCTTTCTCTCTTTCTTTCTTTCTTTCTTTCTTTCTTTCTTTCTTTCTTTCTTTCTTTCTTTCTTTCTTTCTTTCTTTCTTTCTTTCTTTCTTTCTTTCTTTCTTTCTTTCTTTCTTTCTTTCTTTCTTTCTTTCTTCCTTCCTTCCTTCCTTTCTTTCTTTCTTTCTTTCTTTCTTTCTTTCTTTCTCTCTTTCTTCTTCTTTCCGCCAAATTTGTCCAGAGCTTTTCTCTGACACTGCGCAAGCTACACTGTTTCAACTTGGCATGGTAATACACCTAGTAGGGAAGTTGTCTCTCTGATTTGGAATAGTCATGATGTTCAAAATTATGCTAATTAGGGGCAATTAAAATTTTAAAAGCTCCATATCTTCAAAACTATTATAGATAGATACAAAAGTCAAAGTTCAGCATATAGGTTTGTGACATCTGCCAATCTAATGGACAGTAAACAAAAGTTGTAAAATTTTAAATTATGCTAATTAAGGTACTTTGAAAATTTAAATCTTCAATTTCTTCAAAACTATAATAGATAGAGATTCCATATCCAAATTCAATGTATGGGTTTGTGATAGAGGTGCATCCAATGAACCATGAACCAAACTTGCAGGATTTGAATTTATGCAAATTAGATGATTATCTAAAATTTAAATCTTGAACATCTTAAAAAATACTACAGATAGAGATGTGATTTTCACTTACTGTTTGTGTGTGTGTGTGTGTGTGTGTGTGTGTGTGTGTGTGTGTGTGTGTGTGTGTGTGTGTGTTTTTGTTTGTTTTGTTTTGTTGATATATACAAATGTGTTTGATAGCCAGCTCAGAACCCGGGTTGATGTTTCCTTGTTTCAAATGGATGTTTTACATGTACATACAAAAGGACTGGTTGGCACGCATCGTGAGTATTACCCATTCTCATTATGTATATAAACTTCTCTTCATTGTTTAAAGCCAGAAAATCCAGTTCATTAGTTTATGTTACAAGTCATTTCTAGCATCATGATATTTACTGCAGTTTATCACCACATGAAATTCATCTTCAATGGATGCTGCTCCCCTCATTAAAAAAATTCTCAACTCAACAGGGGCTTTTGATTTAGTGTATCAGCCAAATTCAACAGCTAAAGTATGTGCTTTGATTCTCAGTTTGGAAAAGCGATGTTGTTTATTTTATGAACATTGTCAATTATATGCTCAAGTTGAGGCTACATACAAATTCCCATGTTATGTGTTTTAGAAAGTAGGATTGGCTAATAGTCTGACACTTGACTTTCATGTTTCAGTGATTATGCGTGTTTCTTTAAGTTGGATGGAAAGAGTAGTTATATGGGAAAATTGAATTTTGGCTTTTGATCACAAATGTAGCTTTCATACCTGCCATTTGTTGAGAGTCTCCTACTTTTTGGTGCAAATTTGATTAATTTTTAGAATCTCCCCCATAAAAATCTATTCATTTCTTATTCATTCTCTGTTAAAAAATAAAATCTCCTTCACGGAGACAAAAATCCTTACCTGTTTCTTGCCATAGAATACTGAATGAGCTTTAGAACTGTCGATGGAGGCTACATTTACTAAAGTTACGCATGTATTTGTAAGAGTGTTGCTGCCTAAACAAACTGTCTACTACATATAATATACCAAAAAGTCTAGACGCCTTGAATATACTGATAATCCCACTATTGAGTTGCAAGATTGGAAAATCATGAATTCTTGTCTGACAAAAAGAAAAAAAAAAGATGTGTGGAAAATACTCCAGACTAAACTTGGCAGCCGATCAAGATTGGTAACTGGGAAGTTTATAATTTGAAGCCCTCACTGTCCAAATAGGGTCCACCCTTTAAGTGCTGCTTTGTAGACTGAGTCAAATGCTATTGACTTCGACCATTTACTTTCTTTAGAGCCACCAAATTCAGACCAGCCATGCTGATACTGTAACGTGGTACAGATGAGTGTGGGTATATTACCATGACTGGCTGTCTCCGAGGGTTAACTCATTCCACCCTGATAGAAGACCGAGTCAACAGCTTTCCTTGGCACGCTCTGGCGCAATGTGCCCAGAGTGTGCCAAGGAAAGCTGTTGACCATGGGCATATAATTTGGAATGATCTTCCATGCAAGTTTCATCCAAAATTTTGAAAAATAATCCCTAAATTAGTAAAATACAATTAACAGACAGATATTAGTGGGAAAAAGCGTCATTAGGGTGGAAGGAGTTAAGGTGAACATGGCTTGAGAAACAGTCAAGGTGTTGTGCTTGGGTGTGTTTACACAACAGCTTTCCTGCGGCAGTTAAGCCGTTTTAGACCGTGTGAGTGGACCATGACAAATGGAGACTTAATTATGAGAAAGTTGGAAAAATATTTAGGTTAATTTAAGTAGGTCTGAACTGGATAAAGATGGAGATAATCATCTGCATGGATCATTGCGTTTGTTATCCCTTTAAACTTCCACATACCTTATTCAAGAATGACAGTTGGCAGGCCCTGCATGTTTTCTGATGAATGAAAGAATTCAGTGTGTCATACAGAAAGGATATAAAACTTTTGAATTGTTGTGAGGATAAGAACAGATGCTCAAAGACTTTTTAGCAAATTTTAAAAATTCAATGAAGAGACATTCAGAAAATGTTTCGTAATCATACCTGTCAACATCATATGGCAAGAAATAGGGTACATTTTCTTTTCTTCCAACAGAGAAAATTTTATTTTTAACAATGAATAAACAGGAAATAAATGGATTTTTTTGTATGAGGGAAATGTTCTGCAGTTGGCCAAAATCACACTGCAAAGTCTACGGATGAGGGGCCAAAAAATGGGAAACTCCTGTCAAATGGGGTAGAGTTGACAGGTATGCTTCTTCTTCTTCTTCTTCTTTTTTTTTTTTTTCAAAAGGTCATGCATAACTCTGCAATGATGGAATTACCCTAACTCCTGTGATGAAGTTGTTATATAAGATCTTCTCTTGCTCAGTGATCTTATTAAGACTGTGTGTGTCCTGGCAAACTTATTATGTGTGGTAGATATCTAAGAAATGGACATCCAGTGCATGTCATATAAAATAAGCCCTACATTTATTTTTAGACTTTAATATTAGTTCCCATCTTTGTTCAACATAATTTCAAAATGTTGATGTCCTATCTTGTCAAATCTCTGATTTGCATATATTCTCAAACATATATGCAGCCTCTTACTGCATTTACCTACAAAAATAAAGGTGCTTGAGCAAATTTACTGTGGGACCAGCTGTGCAGTGCATTGTGGGAAGGAAAGGTCAATATCAGCAATATATTTGAAGATGCTGCTGCTCTATAAGGGCTAGATTAAGATAGTGTATTGGTGACATTGATTTCATTATCAAGGTCACAGGTTAACCACTGATTTTAGTTTCTGGAAGGTAAAATTCTGGGCCTAAACATTGTAGGATTTTGATAATGTATTTACTATAATGGTTCTTTGAGTGGGCAACATCACAAATGCTTATGGGTGACCATCACCTAATTGCAAAGGCCATAGGGCAACTTCAGTTAACTTGTGTTACTGAATGAGAACACAATAAATATGTTAAGACTGAGTTTGATTTTGCACATGGTGATGGTCTGCAAAATGGTGTATGTTGGCATTGCATTTAGCATTGCATGACTCCAACCTAATTATCAAGGTAACAGAATGACATTTGTAACCTTAGTTTCACAATGATATCTCTAGAGCTAATTCAGCTAGGACTCTGATTTTTCACACATGACGGTTTTCTATAAGGGCTATACATTTGGGTTACTTGGTCCTACCAAGAGTATAAGACAACTTTAAGTCAAGTTTTAATTGTGGATGATATGTTAGCACTGTTGAGTTATGATTCAATGATGGTCCATTATAGCTTAGATTGAAATTGCATTTGGGTGACCTTGACCTAATTCTTGAGGTCACAGGACAGCTGTCATTAATTTAATTTTCTTACAAATTAGATTCAAAATTATTTTTGTCAAGACTTGGATATTACATGTAAAAATTATCCTTTATAAGGATACTCATGATTGTATTTGAGTGATCTTGATCTACTTTTCAAGGTCTCAAGGCAACATGAAGGAATTGAGTTTTGAGATGATTGCTGTACGTTTATGCTAGCAAGACTTAGATACCACAGTCAAAGCAAACAGACATAGCTGAGCATAGGACTGTCTCAGTCTTCTTGATATTATAATTGTATAAATGTTCAAACAACCAAACAAATAATGGGAAGATGTTCTTTAAAAATGTTTCTTTTTTCAGTTACAAAAAATGCCCAACAAGTAAATTAACCTTAGTGAAATTTACAATTCAGAGTGTTTATGGTGATTTTTAAAATAATGAGTGTAAAGTCTGCACAGTGTAAGGAATTTTTACTGTCTTTTCTGTTTGACTTTTCTCTTTTACTGAATACATGTCAGATATATTTGTATGTGCATTTTATGCTTTCAACTCCTCTTTGGTTCTTTGATATTGTGTACATATGATTTGTATATATTTTGAATAAATACTGAAACAAGCATTTTGTCACAAAACAATATTGATTTTTAACTGTTAGCAGAGCATATGACTAATGTGGATTTGTCTTAAAACTTAATCGGGCAACTTGTCAGTTATCAAAGTTTGTGTGGTCCAGTGACTATTGTACTTGTGTAGTTGATTGACATCCGTTAAAATACCAGCAGAAGGTATTCATAGTTATGTACCTAAGGACCTGTGCTGCCCCCTATCCTGCTGGAGGGAACTTGAAAGGAAGGAGGGCAGATTCCTGCATTAAGCTGGAAAAATGTGTTTCTTTAATCAAAGTAGCAATCTGAGGAAGTAAACTGCATGATAGTGGTCATTCACATTGGTTTCAAAACATATAGGATTCTTGAAAAATTTATAAATTTTTATTTGTAGGTTTGTAGGAAAGAAAGAGTGTTCTTTCTAGGTCTTTAAGTAACATAATTGCTGCAAGTGCCCTCATCATGATGAAGGCATAATTATGTTGCCAAGCAACATGGGGTCAAGAACAGGTCAACAGTAAATTTTGATGGCACCCAGTTGTCCACTTAGAATTTAATTTGTGTTGACATATATAGATATAGGTATATACAGTGGACAAATGTACTTTTTGTTTGGAAATACACTGTGGATGGATGACTATTGGTCATCAGATTTTCCACCTTTGTAAGAAGACTTTGGAAAAGACAACCACTTACCAGTTGACTGACAATGTTGCTGTCAGGATCCACAGGGAATGCATAGTGCTTAATTTGCTCACCAGGTGGTGTTTTCCCTTTTAAAAACTGTGTTATCATGTTTCTCTTGATATTTCTTCCATGTACTGTTTATGCATTTGCTATATGCATATCTGTTAAACATAAAGCTTACAAGGTAAAGTGTCCTTTCATGGTAAATTTATTGTAATTAATCCATTTGGGGACAGATGCTAAATTTACATGTATCTTTAGCTTCTTCGTGGGTACCTTGGTATTCTGTAAAGAGCAATCATGGGTAAGTTTACTGCCAATACTATGATGAAGGTGATTGGATCATCTCAGTGAGGTATTAAGTGTGTCTGATCTTGTTGTTTTTTATTTTAGCATGGAACCAACAGGGGCATAATGCTATTACCTGTGGCACCAACCAGCAAAATAAAAGTGGAAAACATGCATATGCAATTCTGTAAGGCAGGGTATGAGGTAAATTAATTCAGTAATGTACTCTGTGTTTGCAGTAGGGAGAGTCTGAAGTGGGAGGCATAGCTGGATTCCTTAAGTACCTCATGTAGGACCTCCATCCATTGTGTAATGGTCTTTTTTTCTTCATTAAAGATTTCAAAAAAAAAAAAAAGTACTCACAAAAACAATAAAAAATACAAATATGGTGCCCTGGTATCTATCAAACACAATAGAGGTTAATTGACATTAACTTAGCAAGTCTTATCATTTTACTGATAGAGTGCACCTATATAAATGTGAAAGGTGGTTACCAAGGCCTACATGGTTTATCATTAAATTCCACATAAAGTTCATCTTTCGTGATGGAAAATTGGCAGGTCCATTAGGCGATGCTGATCAATGAGCACAGGAGTTCAAAAAGAATGGTGGCAAAGAGGCCCCAGTTTCTTTTCTATTTTATCTGCGGGGGCATGAGTCTTTGTGACTTATCGGGAATGATCAAAACATTTGTCTGAGAAATAGTTGAACTTTATTGGAGCAGGCAGTCCAAGCACGTATTGTCCTTGGGGGTCAGTCAGTAAAGTTTGCTTTTTTATGAGCTCAGATAAATACAGTTTGACAGTAGTATACATAACTCTAACCTGCTCCATTTCCCAGAGGTAACAATTTCGTTCATCATATTTTTAGTAGAGGGCAAGATGGTCAAAATGTTTAAAGAGAAGTTTACATGTTGGACTTTTGATATGGTCCCTTGTCAGATGAAATGCAGGTATCTCTGCTTTCAAGAGGGTGTCCCATAATTTCAGATGTGGGACAAAATGAAATTGAAATGTGACTGTGATGACCTTGGCACATTTGACTTGCGGTGACTGGATGCTGTTGGCAGTCTTCTGTTTTTTTTTCTTTCTTTCATTATTGCAGGAAAAATGAGCTTCCAAATCATCATCATCATCATCATCATCATCATCATCATCATCATCATCATCATCATCATCATCATCATCATCATCATCATCATCATCGAAATATGACTGGGAATAGGTCAGATTCTTTCTCCATGAATACCTTTGCATCACAGGGACCAAATCTGTTAAAAAAGAATAAAATAAAATGACTAGTTTATCCAGAATGTAATTGGGATCGTACAACTGGAGAACCATTAATGATCTACATTTGTGCTGAAATACTTTCACTTTCTATGCTAAAAAGTGAAGCAGAACAAAAGAATCAAAAGTTACAAAGTGAAGAGGCCAGGATGATGCACAAAACATTAACAACTTTCTGAATTTCAAATAAAAGATGAATCTCCCCCCTCTCCGCCAAATTATGAAGTGAATAAGTGTTCCATGATTTTACTTGTGGAGCATTATACTTCATATTCATCAGTAATTTTATGAAGTAAATTTGCGATTACATGTACATGTATACATTAGTCCCTCCTTTGAGAGACCACCTGCCTTTGTGAGATCATGTTTTTATCAGGTCCCGAGTGCTATCTTTGCTGGTTGATGTGACCTGCTTTCCGACACCAGCTGCTTCACCTGACCACTTGGACCTGGACAAGGGATGGTCTCTCAAAGGATGGACTAATGTACAGTGGTTCCCCGCTTGAGAGGCCCCCCTGATGAGAGGCAACCCTCTCTTGAGAGGCCACTTCTCAATGCAGCAAGGGTAGCCTTTACATTATATTTCCCCCCTCATGAGAGGCCACCCCTCTTATAAGGCCAGATTTATGGTGCATTTGGGCTGGCCTCAGAAGAGGGGGACCACTGTACAGTGAAACCGGTTTTGAGAAACCACTGTGATGAAAGACCATCTGCCTTTTCATACCATGTTTACTATGTCCCTTTTGCTAGCTTTCCCATGTTATACCTCTATTGAGAGACCACCTGCCTTATGTGACCACTTTTTGGCTTGCCCTAGGGGTGTTCTCTCAAAACAGGTTTCATTGCATTTGAAGGCAAGGAACTACCATCAGTACGAATGGGTAAACCAGTTATGAGGCAAACCAGACTGCTACAGTAAAAGTTATAACCTGGTATTGAATTGTAAGCACCTCCTCACTTACCTTTTTTCTTTTTTAAAAATTTATTTGTTTAAATGAATTATATATTTTATCAATAGTCGATGGTGGATGGAATGAAAATTGGCGATCAAAGAGGAGATGAATTGTTAGAGTTAAAAAAAAAAAAATAAAAACAAGCAAATATATTTCCATGTTATTTCATGCCTCATTTCTGAACCGTGAGTTGACCTTCATTAGAAAGATACTATCAAAATTCATGGGTAATTGCTCAAGGATCAAACCAGGAACAGTCTTTACGGAGCCAGCACTGCATTCTTTTTATGGGTGACTTGGGACCGCCCACCTGAAATTCTGTGTGCACTGACGGTGCTTTCCTTGCAACACTCTGCAATCATCCACCACCTTGTCATCAAATTTGTATTTCATATTTGATACAAGTTATACATGAATGCTTATTTTGCCTTAAGTTCTGTTGAAAACAAAATAAAACCAAGGAATCTTTGTCTTGCTTGGTAACAAAACAAAATCAACATCTGAAAAGTGTGTTTATTGTTGCCAAAACAATAGAATAAGGGTGAAGTAGAGTACAATTAAGTGCTTGGAACTGATGAGTCAGCAAATTTGTCCTATGACCTGGGCTGATATAGCATGCAGAGGGGTTGCTTCTGCTCCGTGATCAGATGTTCAATCTTCATGGTTGGCAGGTCATTGCATAAAAGGTTATGGTACATGACAACTGGGTAAGGAAAAACTTTATCATCAGTGAGGAAAAGGTCAAGGATGTTCTGATGATCCAAACCTAGCAGGGCCACTATGTCCTAGTTCACAAAATGTGTTGACTTGGGCATGTGGCATGCAGTAAGGACTCCAGCTGATGCTGCTGATTTTAAACTTAATGGTGCTGCCGACAAGGGAAGTTTGGGGGTACATGTACGCTGTTTTTTGGCTTGTCCAATGCTCAAACTGCCTGACTGTCTGTACATAGCACAATCCTTGTGAGCAAAAAGCTTACAATACAATATTATGGTATTGAAAGATCTTGCTGTATTTTTGAGGGCGGGGGGGGGAGGGATTAGTGAGGATTCACTCACCCGAGTCACCCTCGTGAAATAAAGTTATATATACTGGTATATAATATCTTACTTAATTCACAAGCCACATCAAATTGAAATTTACTTCTATTGTGCCTTGACATGTTTCTTGTCCGGATTACATTTTGGTTACCTTGACCTTATTTTCAAGGTCACAGGACCCATATGTGTGGACAAAGCAGGGGTTATCCAGTATGTCAGTGATGGCTGTTCCAGTTCATAATATTGTTCCTTCATATCTGATATTGGGGAAAATGCAGCAGTGTCTAAAGTGTGCATAACTAGGAATTGGGAAGAAGTGTTGCAACCTTTTCACTTGATTGTTAATAAATGTATTGAAAAATGTTAACTGTCTATATTCATTCAGTTAAGGGCCCACACTCTTTTTAGCTTGGCTGACTTGTCAGTCAGCTGAGCTTATATGGTGGTTACGCATCCGTCGTACCGTCAATATTTTGGGGTTAATAATATAACATCTACGCATTTTTGAAATATTTTTTATGTGATCTGAGTGATGGTTTTTGCTATTTTTGACTGTTACAAAACCGTCACTCAGATTATGCTGAAACTTGGTGGATACATTCCTTGTAGAAAGGCCAAACAAAGTTGTTCACAAGGTGGCGTTGCTGTGAATCCCTGATTTTTAATGCATTTTTCAATTCAGGTACTTATTGGTCAATGCACTAATTACAATACAAGTGAATGGGGCTTGCAATGGTAATTCGGGATTTTGAGTTCTTCTTCAAATCCACTGTTCAGATTCAGTTCAAATTTGGTGGGGATGTACCTTGGGTAAGTCTCGACTAAATTTGCTGAAATGGCTGTGCTCCAGTGATTTTTTTTTGGATTTAAAAAAAAAATTTTTGGTTCATTTTTTTGTCCAAACCTTAAAAAGTCTTCTCCAAAACCACTTGGCTTTTGGATTTAAAATTGCATAGGAACACTTGAAGGCATGACAGTGGGAAGTACACAGTACATGAGTGACCTTGACCTTATTCTCAAGGTCACAGGGTCACTTAGGTGTATTTAACTCTACAGATGATAGCTTGAGAACTTTTTCAGCCTGGACTTTGATGTCTTACACCGTTATGATTCTCTTTGAGGGCCACGCTCAGACTGTACATGAGTGACCTTGACTTCATTCCTAAGGTCATAGGACAATTGACATGACATTTACTGTTCACTTGATAGCTTGAGATGTATTTTGAGTTAGGAGCTTGTCGTTGCACATGTTAGTGTTTCTTTATGAAGGTCAAGCTTTGACAGTACATGAGTGACCTTGACCTCATTTATGAGGTCACAGCACAACATACATGAATTTTACTCTTCACTGTAACTTGAGAACTAGTTGAACTGGAACTTGATGTTGCACATGTTAGTGTTCTTCCATAAAGGTCAGATTTACTCAGTGCATGGGTGACCTTGATCCTATCCCAGGTTCATAGAGCCACAAGTTTGATGAATCCCTAGGTCATCTGAGCATGGGCTGGTCATACAGCCCTTATGGTATTTTTTTTTTTCTGGCAGGAAAGAAAGTAAATTTTTATTGATAAATATACATTTGTGCTTAATTCTAGTCCGTCATCTGTTTTTTACCAATATGTCATTCTGTTTTCTGAAAGGGCTCTGTGTGCTTATAAAAATGCACACAGTATGATCTGTTTATGTCTGTAGATTAATAAAGCCAATAACTTGGAAGAGTCTCTTCAGAACTTTTGTCTTCAGAAATTTATGATCTAGATTTATGCTGCATTATCATGTTATGACAAGACATTACTAAAATGACTTAAGAATGTCCAGCCTTCTGCAGACTGAGACAACAGCTTTCATTGGTTCACACTAGGTGGCACCCAGAGCACACCAAGGAAAGCTGTTGACTGATAGCATATTATTTCCAATGACAACAAATAAGAAACAGATGATTTTTATGATATCAGACACTTGCTGGTAATTTTAATGGGAAAAATTGCATGTTAATATGTGTGCACTCACACAGTTAGCTGTAAATTGTTGTCTGTCATGGAGGCATAGACAGTGTGGAGAGTATAATGCAAAATATGTTGAGATGGTGGTCTTTCAGGGCAGGTGGTCTCTCACAACAGGGACCACTGTAGTGCAGGTTATATGTTACAGGGGGTGGGGGAGGAGGGGGGAACTACTTGCAGAGCAGCTGGGGAGCTCTAATTTCATTTTTTACCACTCAGCCCATATAGGCCCGGGGGCTATCGCCTGTGTCTGTGTGTCAATCCATGCGTGTGTCCATGTATTCCTGCTTCTTGCACATGATTTCAGAAGAACCAGATAAGCTGGGATTATGAAACTTTTGTAGTTGATCACCCTTTTTAAAGTTTATGTCAAGTTCGAAGGACAATGACCTTGACCCAATTTTAAGGTCACATAGGTCAATTCTCTTTAAATGTCTTACACACAATATCAGGAGAACCAGAATTGCTAGGATCATGAAACATTTACAGGTAATCACCCTTGTAAAGGTCTTCATCAAGTTTATAGGACAGTGACCTTGACCAAATTTGAAGATCACCAGAGGCAATTTTTCTCTTTAATAAGTCTTTGATACATGATATCTGAAAAATTGGATAATATAGGATCAGCCGACTTTTACAATTAATCACCTTTGTAAGAGTCTGCTCATGTTTGAAGGACAGTGACCTTGACTTGATTTCAAGGTCACCAAGGCCAATCCATTTTTAAACAATTGCAAGGAATATCAGAAGAACCAGATAAAGTAGGATCACAAAACATTTACAGTTGATCTCCCTTTTGAAAGGTGAACTCAGGTTTGAAGGAGAACGATTTTATAGTACTTAGGAAAATACATCCTCCAGCTCTTTATCACATACTAATCATGGCAGATTTCAATGTGGATATTGTAAAGGAAAATTCAGTTGATTCAAAGAAATTGTTACATTTTATGACAAGATATGGACTGAAAGAACATCTATTGCCAAACGTAACAACAAATACTGGCACCAGCATTGACCAAATATATTCCACTGCCAATAGAATTTCAACTGGTGTTCTGGAAACATGTAACTCTCACCATAAAGCAATACTTGCAGCATTTTATATTTAAAACTACTGGTAGACACAGATGTGTAAACCTGATGTGGCTGACGAACATTTTGTGCCTCAGCAAAATTACTGTTCATGAGTATGAGACTGTGAATTTATGAGACCGTGTTCACTGTATGAAACAGAAAAGGTATGTGCTCAGCATACTTTCATAAGAGTACATTGATCATATATTATTTATTCCCTTTTGTGAGTGGCCAAGGGGTTTTAAGGCATGAGCCGTGATGTTTGTGATTAAGTGATTACTTCCAGGACATTAACCCTTTCCCCCCTCAAATTGACCTAAGGCACCCAGAAGGAATTTGTCTGCTTTAATATCTTTGTTGAAATTTCATGATCAAAAGAGAGCATTTTGGCTGAGAATTATACAATAAATGTATCAAATGACATGCTAGCCCCAGATCAATAGCTTTCCTTGGTCAAATCTGCACCAATGAAAGCTGTTGACTCAGTCTCCACTGACCAATTAAGAAAGATTTAATAAAACATCTATTGAACAGTCATGAATTGCCTGATTGATGATGCAGACAAGCTGAACAGTTGTACCCCCCCCCCCCGCCCCTTTTTTTCTATTGAAAAGTGTAACTTTTTTAACAAGTTCATCAGATAACCATACTTGCAGTAAAGTGACATTGCCCCTACTTGTTTTCAAAGTCACAAGAGTTCATGTCAGTTCATGGCATGTTGGAAGACAGCAATTGAGTGGCAGTGAGTTACTCCTGGCACATACTGATAAGAGTATCCTGAGAAGCTGAAGATGAATGGCTTATTATGAGAGCATTTTGCATATCGGATGATGCTGATAGATCTCCATTGTTTGTAGTTTTTAACACTTTTCTGCTCAAATTGCCAGAAGCACTTGGATGTATGCCATCTGCTTTACTCCAATTAAATTTTGGTGTTAATAGAAAAATTTTTTGCTAAGACCTGTAAATAAGACCTATCATAAATCTATGCTCCAGTTCAACAACTTTCCTTGGCATGGATTGGGCACATTGCACCCTACCTGTGCCAAGGAAAGTTGTTGACTCAGTTTTATTCTGTCCAGTATAGCTTTAAATGTTCTTTAATGCCGAAGAATGGTAGAAATAATCGATACGAATGTGTGAAAGGATATGTTCTGCATTACTGTTGTTGGTCTTAATCAATGATATATTGTCTCCTGTTTATAAGGATGTAAATTATTATTATTATTATTATTATTATTATTATTATTATTATTATTATTATTATTATTATTATTATTATTATTATTATTATTATTATTATTATTATTATTATTATCATTATTATTATTAGATGCACAAGTATGCAGAAACTGTCTTCAGATGTGTGTCCATAGTAATTCTGTGAAAATAGTATATGTATTTATTGTTTATCATTTACTAAAAAATGCCACATATCTATCTGAAGTTGCAACTATGATTGATAAGAATTTCTCTCCTGCTGAGAAAATCTGGGTAACAAAAACACCAAGAAAGTCTAAGACGAAAAAAAAAAAACCAAAAAACAAAAACAAAAAACAAACAGACAAAACAAAACAAAAAAATGAACAAACAAACAATCAAAAAAGGGGGAAAATTATTATTATTATTATTATTATTATTATTATTATTATTATTATTATTATTATTATTATTATTATTATTATTATTATTATTATTATTATTATTATTATTATTATTATTATTCACAAATATGCAGAAACTGTCTTCAGATGTGTGTCCATAGTAATTCTGTGAAAATAGTATATGTATTTATTGTTTATCATTTACTAAAAAATGCCACATATCTATCTGAAGTTGCAACTATGATTGATAAGAATTTCTCTCCTGCTGAGAAAATCTGGGTAACAAAAACACCAAGAAAGTCTAAGACGAAAAAAAAAAAACCAAAAAACAAAAACAAAAAACAAACAGACAAAACAAAACAAAAAAATGAACAAACAAACAATCAAAAAAGGGGGAAAAACACACACAAACAAAAAAATAGCATAAAAAAACCTGTAAATTCCAAATTCTAGGCTGTCTTTGTTGGATAGTTGTTTTTCTCATGTGTATGTCATGCTGTTATCCCTAACAACAAAATAAAAACTGCTTGGGATCTTGTTTTGTCATAAGGATCTTTTTTTTTTTTTTTTCATGTCATAGGAAGACAGGTCTTTCAAAATGCAAGAGAATGCTCTGTGGATAATGTGATTAGTTGTACATATAGGGCTTGAAATCGGACCTTGTATAGAGATCCTTATATGGGAGTGATATGATGGATGTACTGTCAGAAAATTCTTTTCATTGTGTCTATATGGGTCATGCAGGCCTGAAAATCAAACCTTATTAAAGAGGATCTTTATTTGGGAGTGGTTTGATTAATGCAAGGTCAGCCTGTATCAAATGACTGTCCAAAAGATGAGGTCAATGAGCAGGTCATTTGATGCAGCTGTGTTTAATAGGAAATAGATGGATGGATGTTTTAGAGTGACCAGAAGGGCAGGTTCAACTGTATTCTATACACCAGACTGCAAACTTTTGTCCGAAAGGACAGCAGTTTCTAACACAAAGGCATCCAGTATTGGAGGTGATGTAAAGCTTTGAAAAAGGGGAGGTTTAGGAGTATGACAAGAGAGACCAGGTGGTTCAGATGTCTGGCGTTTACCAGACCACAGTGTACTTGGAAGATGTCAGGAGTTGAATTTGGTGGCAATGAACTGAGCAGCTGATAGACGCAGGGTTAAAGATGCAGGATGAACTTGGCAGCTGAAATAAGGTGAACACATGACAAAAACACAGGGTGCACTCCATGATGCATTCAAGGTAACTCACCCTCTCAACATGGCAGCTTTTCAGCTCACTGACCTGTCAGTCAGCTGAACTGATCTTGCTGTCCATCATCTTGTCTGTCTGCCCACAATTCACAATTTCAACTTCACAGGAAAAAAAAAAACACATAAAAACAAAAAAAAAACCAAAAAAAAAAAAAAAAAAAAACCAGTTGTCCAGGTCCTCTTCAAACTTAATGGGGATGTACCTGGACCTCTTTTCCAAGGTCACAAGACCACACTGCAGTGAATTTTCTTGACCTCTTGACCATGAGAATTATTTAAGTGGGGACAATGAGATTACAAATGAAACAGTCTCCTTTAAGGCCTGTAATAAAGGGGACTGTTTCATTTGTAATCTTGCCAGGGACTGTTTCATTTGTAATCTTGCCAGGGACTGTTTCATTTGTAATCTTGCCATGTTGAGAATGGTGTCAAGCTAAACTGTCTTTACTCTTTTCTCAATGTGAAATGTCAACTTTTGAATTTTACCTTTCACTTTATCACCTGAGATACAAATCTTTTAGCTGGAAATAGGATTTTTTTCCCCAATCCACTTGATTATTCATGAATTATTTGAATTGGGACTTTAATACTGAGTAAAGACTAAGTTACAATTGCATACAGGTGCCCTTGAACTTGACTTTGACCTTATTCCAATGTACAAGGCCACTTCATGAACTTGAAACATGTGCTTAGTAAGTTAAATTTGATTGCAGTAATATTTAAGCCCAAAATGATAATTTATGCCAGGAATTATCAGTCTGTGCATGAATGATCAACTGAGCACAAAACTGGCATAGTCCTTTGGAATTTTTATTGTAATTATATTTGTCCAAGATATATTTAATGTTATTATAATGTCCTTCATTATAAAACTAGAGGAGCACAAAATCTGAAGGAAAAAGAAGTAAAGGATTTAAAAAAAAATGTTCTGCAGTGTACATGAAATTTGTTATTTGAGACCCACATTCTTTAAGACTTGGGGAAAAGTGCCATGGTTTTCAAACGACAGGCTCCATTTTTCATTATACCATGTAAACAGACAGCTGTTCATTGCCCTTGTCTATGCAGAAAATGTCCCTGACATTTCATTGACGTGTCATTGACGTGTCAATGCAGGCAAAATGTAAACATATTCAAAATGTAAATGTATTCAAACACGCATGCACAAATTCAAACTATTGGGAAAAAATCTACTTGTAAATCGGGAGAATCAACAACTGTGTGTGTTTTCTAATGTGTTTAAATAAAACAAACACAGAAAAGAAAAACAAGAAAAAAAAAGAAACATACAATCTCCACACTTCTGGTGTATCTTTATTGATTGTCAAATACTGCAAGCACCAGTTTGCATTTCAGTTAATTGTCTGAAACATGGTTGTTTTTTTGCTGAAAGTGTCAATTTATTTTCAGTTGAATATCCCATGTATGAGAGACACACCATATTATGTTACTATGTTATCTTGTTGCTATTTGCGGTGGCTATGTAAGAAGGCGCCACAATACTTGAATTTAACAAAGAACTGCTGTACATGGATGCATATGAAGACAACTTGTTGACACCATTGGTTTCTTTGGATACTGGTGGCCATTTGTTGTTTGGTTGTACAGGGTCGGACATCAGGAAAACTCCTGATTGAAAGCATCAATATTTATGGGCTGTCTGATTGTGTTTATAAACAAACAATTTGGTAGATCACCACAGATGAAAACTTAACCCTGTGACAAACTTTAACCCTTTCCTGGGTTAAAAAACAAACAAACAAACAACTGGATTGACAGCTTTTCCTGGCATGGGGTTGGTGCAATACACACAAGCTGCACTGAGGCAAGCTGTTGATAGGGGGTGTGGTGTCATAATGGGTCTTCTATTCAATTCTTATGAAAAATATATTTTATAAGTAAAAAATTCTGGCCAAAACATTGAGGCAGGGATCTGGAGGTGCTTTTGGAAAATTTGGGTGGGAAGAGGTTAAGATGAGCCACATTAATGGGGAAAATATTGTGTGTATCATGTTTTGAACATATTTGTGTTTTTCAATAAATTTTGTAAAAAAATTTTCAGCTGCAGAATATTTTCTGTGAACATCTGGAACAGCTTTATCATGGGGGCCACAGTGCTGGGCCAGTAGGGGTTAAACTGGAGTTCAAATAACAGATGAATGCAGCCAGCCCTCTATCAGGCCTAACTGAGAGACACAGATGTGTATATAATCCCAATGTTTGAGAAGCTGCTGGTGTCCCGGGAGGTTGGTGGACCACTTGAGAGAAAGTTGAGTGATGTTGAACTGGTGGCGTGCAGACACTTGCATCAACTCTCACGACTTCTGACCCTTGCTAGGGAGATAATGGAAGACATGCTGGGCTTGCAGAAACTCATCTGGACTCATCCCATTCTGAGTTTTTCAGGTACTTGATGCATGTGAGACCACACTTGTTTACAGGTAAGTGCAGCATTTGGTATATCATTTTGTTCACTATCCATCAGGCAAAAAGATGTTGTCATACATCAGTAGGCCTACTATCAGCTATTGTGATCCCTAGGGAACACATGTACAATGTAGGGAACATGACCTGCCATGATATAATTAAAAATACAGTAAAATGTGAGAGTAGTGAATGCTTTGGGTACTTGGCAAAAGTGTATAATCAGAGGTGTTCACTAATGTCAGGGCAGACTTATTCATGACTGTGACACAAAGTACATGGACATTGAAAATATCAGCACATGTGCTTCTTAAATTGTTGTGTACTTCTTCTTGAATTTTTGCATGTAGTGACAGTATTATAGTCCTTTGCATATAAATGGTGACATCAAATAGAAATTATCATCAAGATTCAAGATTCATTTATTCCAACAATACAGTATACAGTGTATGTATATGAAGATGATACATTTGGTTGAAACTATCTAGTAATGGTATTGTTGAGGAGACTATCCTTAAGGCTTGTATAGCTGCTTTCAGGATAACCACCTTTACAATTCTACAGAAAAATATTGACTTATGGCCATAAAGGTTAAAATAATGTACGTAAATATATTGGCATGTTAAAGGGGTACATAAGAGTAGTGTTTCGTTTAATAAAAATGGCAACATTAGAGTTGGTTAACAGTATTTGTTGACAAACTTGTTGGGTTCCAAATTGAATTTGTTATGAACAATAATCTGTAATCATTCACATATTAAGTTTGTCTGCAAATATAATGACACCTTTCATTATAATGTTTGATTATATATTTTGTTTAACTATTCTCTTGAATGTATATAAATGTATTCTGGTTATCTTTTAGAACAAATTTAATGGGAGGACATTGGAGTTAATCAAATCAGGAATTTTAAGCCTTATACAGTTCCTAGTAATACTTTTGTTTGTTCTTGTAATCGGAATATGAGGTCTCCAGTTTGTATATTTGTAATTTGAATTGCCTCTATATATACTGGGGGCCCGAATATTTCTTATGGTCAGGTCTAGATTGAAGTGAAAACTATGAAAGTAATAAGGGAGTTGATTATTGTAAATTTTCAAACATGAAAAATGAAATCAATCTCTGACTTTCATTATTAATAGTTTTTACAAATAAGATCTGTATGTGCATTATATTTGGTTTTAACTACTGTTCGAATAGCTTGTTTCTGCACTTTTTGCAACCTATTCAAGTTATCAAAGCCCCATAATGTTATCCCATAAGTAAGATGAGATTCTAAAAGACTTCTATAAATCAGAAACATAATATTAATAGTCAGATAGTTTTTCATTTTGTTTAAATTCCACTAATTCGTGATATTTTCTTTGCAAAATTTCATTTGTGTGATTCGAGTTATTGGAGTTCCACATCAGGTCCAAACACAAAATGAACATAAAAAGGTATGAAATTCTAATGTTAACTGTAAAACCACCTAGTTCAGTCATTTGGCATGATAGCTAGCAGTTAGCAATATTAACTTGTTTGAACCTTGCTTTGGTATTTAATGTTAGCAGGGATGTGGAATTACACAGTGGCATTGTCCTTGTGGCAGTCAATATCTTGCCTCCCAAGCAGACCAAGTTCCATGAAATCTTTACTCCACTTAAAGTGGAGTGCACAGTTAACTCAGAAGTTGGCCTGTTTAGCAGAAGATCAATGTTAGCCCTTTTAACACTTGTTGAAACATTCTCTTTAATCCCATTATATATGAGATATTTGGAGCAGTATCAGTATTTATAAGTACACTTAGCTCTCGACCACCATTTGCCTAGACCTCTGTGTCTGGTTTGAAGAACCCGGAGAATTGATTTGAGTTTTAACTCCCTTGATTCTGAAAACCTGACGATCCTGTGGCGCCATCCCTTGGTTCTTGTGGAACTGATGGTGAATCCTGGTGCACATGCTCCCCATCTCATCCTTCCTCTTTGGAGATTGGTCAGGTGATGTCAGCTATATGAGGAAGCGGGTTGGTCGGGTGGGCTTCTCTGGTGGTCGAGAGGCAAGCACACTTACTAATTAATACCAACACTGATATTACTCCAAATATCTCATATTAGTAACGTAATGTTACCTCTCGACCACATTTTGCTAATATAGAGTCATATAGGTGGAGGGTGCAACGTTACTGGCACACTGACCTCATTTGACCACCAGGACTGGCAGCTCGGGGGTAACCATCTGTCCAAGTGAGGAGGCGATGTCTGAAGGGAAAACCTCAGAGTTGAGGCCACCAAGGGCAGAATCCAGCTGAAACCAGAAACCCTCCTTACCAACCAGCATGGGACTGCTCTGAACCCCCTGGTGCTCGCCAACATGACAACTGTCTCCCTTGTGGGTAGACATTAATGCTTTCAGCTCCACCGGACCTGGAAATCTTAACAGGACCTAGTCACGAAACTAGCGGGTGCTCGGGGGCTATATATTATTCCATGGGCAGTGCACTCCTGTGTCAAACCGGGAACAGGCCAAGACAACAGGACAAACTGCCTGATACTGTTCAAGATTAGGGCAACTAGGCATGAAGCCCTACACGACCCACTAAAAAATGCGCTGACCTATTGGCCTGCATCGAATCTAAGCCACAAGAGCGCCATAAACTGGAATAGGGTGGCTGCTCTGATGGAATCCGGAAGGCCTAATGAACAAGTGTCGGAACCTAAGCTAAGGAGCCTGTTATGCCCACAAAGGCGTACATGCCCTCCTGTAGCACTATCATATCACTCAAGTAGTGGTCAGCAAAAGTCGTAGACGATCATCAGCGGCAGGCCTGCAAAATGTCGACAACTGCAACGTTTCACAGGGCACGCCAGGAAGCATTGAAGGCTCATACCTTGTGAGCTCTGGCTGAGACAAGCTGCAAGGCACCAGGCCTTTCCAGCAAGATCTCATAGGCCTTAAGGCTCATCTGCTTAATCCACGATGAAATTGTGTTTCTGCAAACTTGCTTCTTACTGGGGTTACTCAGTGGTAGAACAAAGTCAGACCTCTGTCCTCTGAGTCCGTCCATGTGAGTAAGGTACCAGCGAAGAGCTCTCACTGGGCACAGGGCTCTTTTCTCAAGGGGAAGAGCAGCTAGCATCCTTAGCATGGAGAGTAAAACTGTTAAAGGCCGTAGCTGGATCTCGAGCCACTTGGTTCTCTGCAAGGAAGCCCAAGTCATGGAAGGAGCACATTACTAAAATTTCAAGTAAAGTATCAAGAGTTATCGCAATTCTAAATAAACTTAAACATTAACTTCCGCTGAAAGTTAAATTAACTATGTATAACTCATTAATACTTCCACATATAAATTTTGTAATACTTCTATGGGGATTTAAACTTTCAAAAATTGAAAAACTTCAGAAAAAAAGCAGTACACTGCATAAGTTGTAGTAAATACAATGCCATTCAGAACCAATTTTGAAAGCTCTCAAACTTTTAAAAATTCAAGACATTTTTACATCAGCTAAATTAAAATTCTATTATAAATTTATCCATAATGATTTATCCCATAAGATTATTCTCTTTTCAATTCATCCCAATAAATGAAATAAACAACTGTAACAACAGACATTGTGATAAACTTTTTATTAATAGAGTCAATAAAATATTTGCAAAACAGAGTTTAAACTATGATATTCCAGTCACAGTGAATCAAACAGATAGTAATGTTATAAGGAAAATACATACTCATAGTTTACAAGGTTTTTCCTTCTATATATTAAAAATAATTTTTTGAATAATTATGAACAGAGTTGTAATATATATAACTGCTATGTTTGTCAAAATAATTAACAATTATAGTTTCCCACCTTGTTGTGTGTGTAAACTGTATTATATCTGAAAGTTTAATTTGACATTTATTGTTTAAATAAGTGCCATCTATATTGTTTCAAATGTTTAAGGCTTAAAGGTGGCTCCTATGAGAGCGACATGTATTTGTCTTAATAGGAGTCCCCCCAGCCACATCAATTTCTATCATTATGTACATATATCTCAATATTGAAAACATCATTGTATCTATTGGCTAAAATAAATGAGAACTCATTTATTTTAGCCAATCAATACAATGATGTTTTCAATATTTTGAGTTTCAGTTTGAGTTTGAGAGTTTTGAGTTTGAGGCCTCAGGGTCACCTGGTAGATCTCGCTTCTCCTAGCCCTAGAAGAGAGTATTAACAGGAAACAAGTTTTCCACCTCCAGTACTTGAGGCAAACTTGCTTGGGGTCCTCAAGGCACTCAAATTGCCACTTCTTCAACATGACTAAAACCAGATCCACATGTGGAGTTTCCCTTCGGGCCCACATGGCCTGAATGATGCTGGGGTGGAGTGACCACTCTGTCTCTCCTGGCTGACCCCTTCTTGAGAGTAGGTTGGCCAGGACCTTCTGACGTCCTGGGAAGTGCATCGCATGTGTGCATACCTTGTGTTTGGAGCACCATCTGGTGATGCCTTTGGCTAACTCTGTCAGCTTCTTGGACTGCGTATCTTTCTGCCTGTTGAGGAATGCTACCGTGGTCCTGTTGTCCCACATTATGAGTACATGTTTGTGCTCCACCAGGTCTCCGAAGTGGAGGAGCACCAAGCGTATCGCCTCCAGTTCCAACAAGTTTATATGGTGAGATGCGAACGACGCCGGTCCAGGGCCCGATGTCACCTGGCTTTTCATACTAGCTCCCCACCCAGACCAAGAAGAGTCTGTGTAAATGGTGAGCTGGGCCTGAAAAGGTTCCAGTGTTAGTCCCTTCATGATGTTCTCCCTTGTGGTCCACCACAGAAGATGCGGGTGATCCTCCTTGAGAATTGGCACCAGGGCCTGATTGCCCTGGTCTCCCACCCACCCACCCCGCAGAGCGTACTGCAAGGGGCGATGGTGGAGATGACCAAGAGGAAGGATGAGATGTGGAGCATGCACACCAGGAGTCACCATCAGTTCCGCAAAAACCAAGAGATGGTGCCACAGGATCGTTAGGTTTTCAGAATCAAGTGAGTCAAACTCAACTTGATTTCATGGGTGTTTGACCCAGACACAAAGGTCTAGGCAAATGGTGGTCGAGAGGTAACGCTACGTAACTACAGAGGTTCTTCACAGCAGCAGGCACTCTTATTATGTAATAAACCCATTATCCTAACTGTAACCATAACATTATGTGATGTCACACAGCATGGGACTTGTGTATTGAGTACTTGTCTGAAAAAATATGCATCTGAGCAACTACAATACACAAAAATACTGGCCTTTTCTTTTTATGCCCCCCTTGGAAGAAGACAGGGCATATAGCTCTGCTCATGTCGGTCTGTAGAAAGACTGTGGTTTCCGCACCTTAACTCAAGAAGTTTTTGAGATAAGACTTTGATTGTGCCCAGGGATATACTCCAGTATAAGGGTAAGGTGAAGAATGAAGGTGGTTGACCTTGACACTATTTCCTAGGTCACAGAGGTACTGTAGTAAGTTTTGGTTTTCGCACGATAACTCAAGAAGTTTTTGATAGGACCTGTACATTGTGTAGTGTTTATAGTCCTTATCCAGGGCTAAGTCAACTTCGAAGATGGTTGACCATGACCTAAATTCAAAGGCTGCAAGATCACTTTGGTGAACTTGGTTTCCACATTGTAACTCAGAATTCAAGTTATAACTTCAATATTGCACATTGTAATAGTCTTCAATTAGGGCTTGGTCAGCTTAGAAGATGGATGACCTTCACCAGATTCCCAAGGTCACCAGGTCAGTTGGTTGGTGGGCAGAGAGACTGTGGTTTCCACACCAAAACTCAAGACTTTTTGAGAGGGGACTTTGATATTGCCTAGATATATACTCCTATATAAGGACTAGGTAAAATATGAAGATCGTTGACCTTGACCCTCTTTTTAAAGTCACGGAGGTACTATAATAAGTTTTGGTTTCTGCATGATAACTAGAACTTTTTACGATAGGACCTACATATTGCACAAGAGTATAGTCCTTATCCAGGGCTATCTCAAGTGGTGAACGTGACCTAATTCAAAGGTCACAATGTCACTTTAGTGAACTTGGTTTCCACATTGTAACTCAAAATTTAAGTTATTTTATATTGTACAGGATTATAGTCCTTATCCAGGGCTATCTCAGTATTGCACATGGTAATAGTCCTCAATCAATTACCACTTGGTCAGCTTAGAACATGGATGACTTTGACCAAATTCCCAAGGCCACCAGGTCAGTCAGTCGGTGGGTAGAGAGATTGTGTTACCACACCATAACTCAAGAAGTTTTTGAGATAGGACTTTGATTGTGCCCAGGTATATAATCCTATATAAGGGCTAGGTGAAGTGTGAAGGTGGTTGACCGTGACCCTAGTACAAGGTCACAGAGGTACTGTAGTAAGCTTTGGTTTCTGCACAATAACTAAAAAGTTTTTATGATAGGATCTGCATATTGTACAGGATTATAGTCCTTATCCAGGGCTATCTCAAGTTTGAAGATTGGGGACCTTGTCCCAAATTCAAAGGTCAAAAGGGCACTTTAGTGAATTTGGTTGCTGCATTGTAACTCAGAATACAAGTTATGACTTCAATATTGCACATGCTAGTAGTCCTAAATCAGGGCTTGGTCAGCTTAGAAAGTGGATGACCTTGACCAAATTCCCAAGGTCACTTCCTAGAGTCCTATTAGTGAACTTGGTTTCCGTATGATAACTAAAGATATGTGTGACCTTGGGCTTTTATATTGCACAGGAATATGATCTTGTATAAGTCAAGTTCTGAAATGAGTCAATTCCCAATGTCAAGGAGCCACATTACTGAATTTGGTTTCTGCTTAATAACTGCAAATTTTTTTGAGCCAGAGCTCTTATCTTGTAGATGTTAATTGTCTTCTATTAGGAATAAATCAGCTTCAAAGAAGGGTGACCTTGACCAAATTTCCAAGGTCACATTGCCCCTTTAGTGAATTTGGTTTCTGCATCCACTTTCCAAGGTCATGAGTGCCCCATTTAGTACTACCAACAGGGTAATGAGGGTGAACATAATGACGATAGGGGGGCATCTATGTTTTTATAAACATGTCTTGTTTCCTTGGTGATGGTGTTCACTAATCTCAGATTGAATTTGTAGTTTGGGAGCCAAAAAGGTGTTCACTGTTCACAAAAATGAGGTGTTCTCTAATACCTTTGGTCCAAATAAGCTAGTACTGTGAGCTACCGCTGCAATGCAGCGATCGCACCCCTGCTCTCTTCTTGGTAACTGGCCTTTCTCCGTTGCTTGGTAGGTCACTCGATCCTCGGCCATTTCACACGGTTCTGCCATCGGTCTGTTTGCGTTCAATCGTCCAGTTGTTATACGGAAATAATGTGGACACTGTGTGTTCTGGTGTCGGACCTTTACCCCCAACAAAACAGATTATGAACCAGGCAAATTCTGTCAAATTTGCCTGGTTCACAATCTTCTGGTCTTCTCACCACATTCAACCACTCCCGTTGTTTCTGTTTTTCTTTCTTTGGAGGAAAACCGTGGAAAGCTACGCCTTGCATCCAGGGGTACTTATCCACTTTACCCAGTTTTCTTGTGTCTGACTTACGGTCAGGAACTTTGCAATAACTATTGTAGACTGCCATTGTAGTTTGTGAATATTTCCATTGTACATTGGAAAATAACGATCAACTTTGGCGATGTCTTTTCCCTGTACTTTAACTATAGTGCAATATGGCTGCTATATTGACAGACCTAACCTGCCGCAAGGTGCACCGGGAAATGACCCTGGCACCATAGCGTCTACCAGCGGTACTAACTAATTTGGACTTTAGGTATGACAGGTAAACTTAGTATGTAATTTGAATGCTGCTTATTAAATATATAGGAAAAAAAGGACCGAAAAAATGTTCACTTAAGTCAGGTGTTCACTAGGATAAGTTTTACAGTACAAGGTCTCAGATTGTACCTCAGAATGAAGAAAATTCGTTTATGATAAAAAAAATACAGTAGACTATGTGCTGAAATTACAGTAAAAACTGAAATTAATTAACGTTTTGGGGACTGGGCAAATTGTTCACTTATCAGAGGTGTTCACTTATGCCAGTTGTTCACTCTGCCAGATTTTCCTCTATTCTTTTCCCTGAATTTTTTCAACATTTAGTGTAATTTCATTCATTACATACATACATATATAGGCAGTGTATTCACTTTATTTCACTCTTTTATTCTCGTGTATTTTGCTGATGCCACAAAAACTTGAAATAAAAACACTGTGAAATAGCATTTTAACATAGGTTTGATGGAAACTATGTCCAAAATAGTTAAATTTAAACTAAAGTTTGTTAAAATATAGAATGTGTGTGTATAAACCTCACTTGTAGACCAAAGGATAATTAAACCCTTTTACCCAGTTACCCTGTAGAAAACCTAATGTACCCTTTTGCACAGAATAAAGGTCTTCCTTTTGACAGACAATGCACAGATTTATCTTCAGATGCATGTCAATGGTTTACAAATCTATGTAAATATCCACCCCTGTCAAATGTGAAAGTTTGAGAATCAAAATTGCTGACAGATCCTCTGTTAAAAACATATCTGCAAACAGACCTTGTGATACACTCTTCCCCTTTCCACTCCCACCCCCACCCTGCTCCACTCCTTCAAGGCTGACTTACCATCAAAAGCCTTGGAAAGGTATTCATGTGACAGGATCAAATGTGGCCAGCTGGCAAGGGCTACAGATGTTATATAAAATGTTGTTTTTAAACATCAAACTTGGTTGATCCCATACAAAGGTGTGGTACAGTCCCTTGGGGGTGAGTTGTCTAAATGCAGGGAGCACAATTTGTAGGATTAGGGTAAAGTGAGAGGGTCACTTTATTCTAACTGCTATTGAGGGGCTTTTAAAGTCCAGATACCAAAAGTAATTGGATGTATTTGTCATTTGCTTTAATGTTTTCACAAACTTTCTTCAATGTTTTCTTTTTTATAAGTTATAGACATTTATCAGAATATATGTTCTGGGTCCACAACTTTTCCTAACACAGTGACTTGCTGGGTCAAAGAAAGTTGTTGACTCAATTTTATTTGAGACAGGGAATGATTAATGTTTATGTACCACAGAGACTCCAGTTGTCCTCGTCTTCAGGGACAGCTTAAAATTTTTGTCAGCTTAAGACACCTGTCCTGTATTTAAATGAAGTATTTTCTTCCAATTTTCTTTGTGTACTTTTTCTCCCTTAAAATAGAAAGAAGAATTTGTATGTTGGCATCATTGGTACCTGCACATATACATGTACATGTACAGTGAAACTTGTCTTACCACCCATACACAGACAGATCCCAAAGGTTGTCTTTTATGAGTAGTTATATGAGGTAGATGGCATTCTGCACCTGGAAAATGCAGCATTTTGAGATATTGGGAGTCCCTCATAACATGATAAGAAAACTAGGTTTCACTGTATTCCTAGTAAATCAAATGCAGAAAAAAACACAGACAGTTTCTCTGATCAATAGGCATGTGGGCATGTTGTGTAAAATGTTCTGTAGATTTTGAATTTTATCTATTGATTGGCATGCTGTGATTCTGTTCATGAGGGAAATTAATGTTGCTCCTTGAACATGCACATGTACTCACATGTACATGGAAAATATCCCATATGAATCAGCCACATAACTTTGACACTCCTTAATTTTTGTGTACAATGTGTATGTACATGTACAGGTATGGACCATATCCAATATCTGAACTGCCTAGTTACACCTGCAGATGGCCATTGCTGCAAAACAAAGTTAACTACAGTTTACAAAGCACTCAGCAGTATGTAGGCTACATGCCTGTGGTTACTCAAGTCTGGCTCAGGTGCCCAATATCCTGGACTTCTACTATGTTAGTCAGCACCCTTGACAAGTTTATAGGGCTCATACACTTGTAAGACAGGACTTAAAAATGAGTCATTAATGGATTATATTTTCTAAGAAGGTTTGCTTTTGAATCCAAGTCCAGGTTTGGGTGGTATTGAGTGAAAACTGTCAGACATATATCAGGAGGGTGAAATTAGGGTGAGGGAGACACAAGTTAACACACTCTGCTGAGCCCATAATCCAGTCAGTCGCTTTGGCATCTGTCGTATTGAACAGTTCAACTAGGATCCACAGTTTCAGGGTTTCAAAATAATTTCCTATTGTAAAAGATACTGTAATTTTGCCGTATTTTTACTTTTGCCCATTTGGTAATGGCCCAACATGAAAATTAAAAAAAAAAAAAAAAAATACTATGAAATAGTATTTTAATGTAGGTTTAATGGGAACTTGGTCCAACATATTTACATCCTGTCAATCCCTTTGGTATCTGTCTTATTGAGCAGTTCAACTAGGATCCTCAGTTTCAGGGTTTCAAAATAATTTCCTATTGTAAAAGATACTGTAATTTTGCCGTATTTTTACTTTTGCCCATTTGCTAATGGCCCAACATGAACATTAAAAAAACAAAAAAAAATACTATGAAATAGTATTTCAATGTAGGTTTTATGGGAACTTGGTCCAACATAATGACATTAAGGACAGGAGATATACAAAAAAAAATTTTGCTTCAGTCATCTGTAACTGAGAGTGTATTGCTTGTAGCATGCTAAAACAATAAACACATGCATTCCTCATGTCCCACAAAACATGCCAGCATCACATCTGATTGCCTTGTTTTATAATTGTTAAAAAAACAAGCTTCACCATGAGAAAAAACATGGACCTCATGTCATATGAAATAACTCACAAACTAATGGACATCAAATTTTATTAAACTTTTATTTAGAAGTCAACCTATTTTTCACAAACTAATGGACATCAAATTTTATTAAGCTTTTATTTAGAAGTCAATCTATTTTTCAAAATAAAATAAAATAAAAAGAACTAAAATCAGCAAATCTTTTTACTTGGCTTAACTTTTTACAAGTGGGTCTCAAAGTTGAATGCATTCCTGTTCTCTTTTATTTCTTGTATTTCATTTTCTTCATTTTATAGAGAATGAGGAAAGCAGCGAAATTGCTGATGCATTTTTGCAGTTAAGACCTTAGAAACACAAATACTTTTGTATTTTTTCTGAACTTAAATTTCCTAGTCTGTCATCCTCTCTTTCTTTTGTAGAAAAGGCATTTCTTTAGTTTAGTTTAGTTAAGTTTAGTTTAGTTTATAGTTTAGTTTAGTTTTGTTTAGTTTAGTTTATAGTTTAGTTTAGTTTAGTTTATAGTTTAGTTTAGTTTAGTTTAGTTTAGTTTAGTCTAGCCTAAACATTTATTTTCACTGGATTACCCAACAGTACAGAATAGTAACTAATCTAGTGGTTCGCCAGACTTTTATGAGAAAATACCAGGCGAGACTTTTACCAGAGGCTATATACCAGACCACCCCTACTGTCAGACAGAAGTGGTCACATGTTGCTGGTGGTCTTAAAAGCAGGTACCACTGTATAGGCCTTTTGTATGTGAAAATAATTGTCAGCAGATATAGTCATAATTTACAGTGTATTGCCACTTTTCATGTATACACAGTGAAAGTTTCAGCAGTCTCACTCTCCCCCTTGGATTTAAGAAGTAATCAACAGGTGTCTTTTAACGTGGACAGGGCTCCAAGCGCACAAGCTGTGCCAAGGAAGGTATTCAACCTAGGGCATACTATTTTCACAACTAAGCCCCAACCCATGCCTAAAGCACAGCCAGTGACTCAGGGCATGTTGGCTTGATGGCTAGGCTTCATATGCAATTTTCCTTCAAATTGTTTTTGATTATTTAACACTTAAATTAGGTCAAAACATTGATTTCATTTGACATCCAGCCACTTTTTTGTCCGTTTCCAGGGCCAGTTTAATGGGGCAAGGTTTATCATTACGGAAAATAATGTGTAATTTTAGCACTTGTGTGGAAAATTAAGTGTGAAATAGCTACAGGTTTTCAGATACACTGCTGTCTGAATGTTTAAGGTTACCCAGTCAGCTTAGAAGCGAGCTGGATTATAGATTTTACAAGTTGGGCAATATGTTACTCAAGAACAAGCAAATTCTCTCAATTTAACCATGCACTTCAGTGATTTCAAATTTACTTTTCAACTTGAAATTCATGATGGAAAGATAATTTGCAAACAACTCTGCCATTGACAAGCTGTTTGTCAGTGACTCCACCTGAGTGACCTCCGACCAGGCACAGAGCCCACAGGAAAGTCATGACAACCAGAATATAAAGGGAGCTTAAAGACAAGCCAGAGGGTTGATTTGTGCCTTGGAGAACGAAGGGGTAGTGAAACCTTTGATGTGTCAAATCTTGCTGCATCCTCAAAATTTGCCAAGTTTTTGGTATGCTGAATGCCCTACCATCATGTGTCACAGGAATATATACACACCTTGGCTGACATGTGACACTAAAACAGAGATGTTTTGATTGTTAATGCAAGATGAAGTCAACAGCTTTCATTGGCACATTGGAGAAAGCTGTTCACTGGGGTCGTGCTGTCATGACAGAACTCATAAGTTTAATTCAAAATGTTTTCTAAGTATAAACTTAAACTGAAACATTGTAGTAGATGTTAACTTCAAGGTGTGTATTTCATTGTACTGTGTTGGAAAAATATGTGGCCAGAAAGCGCCATATTGATTTTATTTGTCTCATAATAGGAAAAATCAGATAAAATGTTATCATTGTGGATAATTTTTGCACGAACAGATAGAGTTCATTATTGTCAGTTTATCTTAGTGGAGTTGGAATTATGGGGATGCATATAGGATTTTGGTAGAATTTTGGCTCTGCCATCAAACATGGTTTTTTGCTGTAACTCTGCTACCTATTCACCTATTGCTTTGAATTTTTGCACACATTCTATTCACGTCTGGAGAATTCTTCTCGTGTTAGTACTGTGATCGTCTATTTTTACAGGCCCAAGATCCAGCTATTTTTAGCTTAGCTGATAAGTTAGCTGAGCTTTCAGGAGGGCAGTTCATTCATCATCCGTCCATCCACAGCTCACATTTTTTACTTCTTTTCAAAACCGTCGGCCAGATTCACTTCAAACTTGGTAGCAATGTACCTTGGGTGGGTCTTTACCCAGTTTGTTCAATTGGTCACTCTGCAGTGATTTTTGGATTTTTTTTGGGGGGGGGGGCAAATCTTAAAAAATCTTCTCTGAAACGCTCACCCAAATTCCTTTGATATTACATAAAAACAGTCCTAGGGACTCTTAGTTCTTAGTTGGTTCACCAGGTGGAACTGTGATTTTTTCTAATTTTTTTTATTTTTGTGTGTGTGTTTTTGCTATTTTTGACTTCTTCTCCAGAAGAACTCAGATTAAGCTGAAACTTGGTGGATATTTCCTTACGAAAGGGCCAAACAAAGTTGTTCACTAGGTGGCACTGCTGTGGATTCCTGATTTTTAACAATTTTTTCAATTCGGGTACTTATTGGTAAATGCACCTGTCCTATTGATTACTATGCAAGTCAATGGGCAAATTTTTTTACTTCTTCTGTGAAACCGTCAGTCATATTGACTTCAAAGTTGGTGATAATGTACCTTGGGTGGGTCTCTACCAGATTGTTCAAATGGTCACACTCCATTGATTTTAGAAACCCCATGTTGTAGAATCCATTCACTGCTGTGACATTGCATGCCAATTAAATTAAATAACTGTATTAACAGTTATCTTTCATTTTTCCATCCCAAAGTACTTATGCCAAAAAGGAATTTTAAAAAAATAGATAAGTTATGAATAAATTTGATATATGTTTCTTCAATTTTGCTTTAAAACCATATATTGACTTCTTGAGTGCAAAAATTTCCTTTGTGATAGAAAATTAAAAATTCATGCTAGAGTTTGACCCCCGAAACCCAAAGGTATGTTTGTTTGTTTTTGTTTTTTTTTATGCCATGGGAGACTCCCCCCATCAAATTGTAGTCTCTCCAGACAGCTGATGTTCCATAGGAGGTATAAATACCATGAAAATCACTAAGCAAAGTACATGCATCTTGGAAGGGGTGGTCTTCTAAAGCAGGTGGTCTCTCATTGGAGTGGTCTTTCAAGACAGGAACTACTTCACTTGCCACATGAAATGAGACACTGTTGCTCTCTTTTTTAAGTTCTAGGGATGACCAAATTGTGGTCTCTCAAGACAGGTGGTCTTTCATAGGGGGTACAAATGACAAGAAAAGTACTAAGCAAAGTATGTTGAAAAGGTGGTCCTTCAAGGCAGGTGGTCTGTCTTTGGAGTGGTCTCTCAAGACAGGGACTACTGTACATCACAAATGGAGACAAGTATCTTGACCGTACTGCATGGGTGTTTTAAAAAAGCTATGTGGTTTCAACAAATGGTCTTCACAGAGGATACCACATACATGGGTCTTTACAAGTGGCATGAAAGTCCTAAGTCAACCCAAAATATGTGACATATTGGCAGAAGAAGACAGGAATGAAGAATCTGTCACTTGAAAGAGGTACCGAAACATTTCTTTCGACCTCATGACCATGATGGATGCATCATTTGTTTGCAGTGTTTATTGACACTCAAAAGTGGACAGCAGAGATAAACAAGAATGATGCAACACTGTAACTTACCTGGCATGCATCTACTACAGGTGTTATATTAGTCCTGTAACTATTGGGTCAGCAGAAGTGTCAGAATGCGCTTGATGGTACTGTAGGTTGGTGCATCGTGCCCTCATGGTAAATGAGTCTGTCATTGGCAATGACTACATCAGTCAATTCATCATGTTTTCTGTTCACTTGGACATGTCGTTATTCAACTGACCATTGTATCAATAAATCCAATTACAAGAAGCATTTGGAGATGAACATTAAATAATGCTCTTCTTTCTTCAGATGTCTGAAGGGTGTAGCCACAAACTGCCAAAGCTAAAACTCCATTTATGTTTGAATTATAAAAGACACAATGGGTGCCTTATTGCAGACTTCAGTGTTTGTGGGCTTATGTACATGTATTTTCCAACTACCAGCATCAGTCATCAAAAATTGTTCATGCTGAGCAGTGAAAAAAAGGGTGAACAGTCAGATAAAGTGTCAGCTGACCAGGTGAATTCAATGTAGACATTCTGAAAGCCCTAAATATCGATTGAAGCCATGAGCTTATTATGAGAAATGTCTCAGAAAATAAAGTGGGAAATTCAAAAGTTTGTTAGAATGTGCATGCGCAAAAGAATTAAAATTATCTACGTATATTTTGGCAAAGGTCTAACAGATGCATGAGATATTTTAAACATTTTTAAAGAAGTCCTGTCACAAACACTACAGCTCATGCAGTGGTTCGACCATGGAAGCTTAAATTTGGACAGGAAAAGCACAAAATGCCGATGATCATAAATGCATAGATGTGAGAGGCATGCTGATGCATGAAGGCCGTAGCTATATCAACAGGCCTCCAGCGCAGTCCAGCCTCTCACAGGCATGTATGTTAGTTCCCATGTCATTATGTTCAGTCTACTGGTATGTAAAAGTAAGTGAGAGAAAAAAAATCAACCAAAAAAAAAAAAAAAGGAAAGAAAAATATTCAAAGAAAAACTGGTCAGTTTTATTCCATTGCAATCCAAGGTCCTGACCTGCCTTGAGGGTCAACCAACAGACCTGTGTTAAAAGGAGGCAGATCCAGCCTTGGGGTACAAATAAATGAGTCACTGATATTTAGACCAAATATGTACTAATTGGATCATGGGATACAAAGGGCTTCAGTATGTGCCCTTCCACCTTGCCCTTTCACCCCATGTGCATGATGCTCAGCGCACAAAGTTAAAAAGATGATAGGTTGTTAGCACGTAGTTATCTCGTCTTGAAAGTTTACTCAAGGAGAGTGGCGATGTCAACCCTTTCAGAGAACGTGGCACTTGAGGTTTATATGAGGCCCAGAATTGTGGCCCAGGGATTGGTCCTGTACCTGTTGAAATGAGAAAACTTCAAAGTGCATGGTTTAATTTGGATCATTGATCTTCTTTGCCACATGCCAATGAATTACCATGCCTTCTAGAGTGGTCCAAACACACAAAAAAAGTAGTACCCTGTATTCTTTGCATGTCTTTCTCCTACTCATCCCTCTCTTTTGTCAAATTGGCAAAACTCAGCAAGGCAAAGGCTGAGAGCTTCCCAGTAGGTGGTGGTGCGATCAACGGTGCGTGACGTGACGCCTGCTGGAACAACCAATTATAACACGTTACTCCAATAGAGGTCCATGCATGTATTTGCAGGTGTATACAGACCATATACACACTTTCCCCAATGTGGTTGTAGGGTCTTAGTTCTACTCTGGTGGTTCCCCTGATCACTGTGATTAGGGGCCAGGTCCGCAGCATCGAAGCTCAATGCTTGCATGCACACTGAGAGGTCCACAGATATAAGGTCCACTTGCTCTTTGGAATTCTTGATTTGCACAACTTTGGGAGCAAGCACATCCTGATCACTCAGACAAAGATGTTAGCACCTTGATCCCAAATGTTGGAGGTAGGTGTTGAGTTTTGTTTACTTCATACACATAGATTGCTCATTTGAGACCCCAATATACATTCTTCGACCTTTTGCCGATGAGTGGTATTCAGGTTCACCCTGGTTTATATTGCACTTTTGGTGGGTTTTCTTGTTGAAAGGTAGGTCATGCACGGAACTGGTCTGGCCACACAAACATGTAAAAGTGCCATTGCACTGACTGACAGATATCGTTCAGGGCCACTAATGATGCTAATTTCTTGCCAGAACACTGGTTGAAGTGATATGTGTATTCACATTCATTAACAAGAGAGAGCAGAATTGATTGTAAGTGCATGGTGTCACCATGTGGCATAAAATATAGATGTGCTTGACACTCATGTAACATGAGGTATATATAGTAGTTTTAGCACCCATTGACATCTACATTTATTCCTTTGATTTTTTACCAAGTTCAGTGGTACCTTAAGTCTCTAACACTGCTATATATGAAGTCATTAAAAGTTTATGAGGACCATATATAAATCTGGGTAGCTTTTGTTGAAATTCTATTCCTAACCATACAATTTATAATTGTGTTTCTTTCGTGGTTTAGCAGGACTGGGTCAGGATTGTTAAAAAAAATATAGCCTGACACCCTGATCTATACCATTTTGACTCCCACGGCCCTTTGCTTAGAGCCAGGACCCTACTTAGAGTGATCATTGGCAGGGTGATGGCACGTTAACATACAAAGATACAAAAGGGTAAACAAGTACGCAATGACTGGTTTGGATTGTGATCAGTAACAGGGTCACGCACTCGTAAGAATTTAGATCCTCAGGAAATGTGCAAATGTGGCAAAAATATGGGTTAAATTCTAAATTTGCCAATAACAATTTCTTTGGAACTGCAGAAAAAAAATATCTTCTTGCTGTGACTGCATGCCAGTGGTAGCAAGGAGTAAAGTTACTGTTAAAACTGTGATTTTTTTCCTAAACTATCTTACACCAAAGATACATGTTGAACTTTGCAACTAATACTTTCATTGAGAATAACATCCATTCAATATTATTCATCTGCATCAGTATAGTCCTTTATCCCTGTAGGAAACTTTTCCTTTTTTCATCAATCTTTTATCCACACAGAATTATTGCTTTAAGATACATGGTAATTGAAAGATTCAGTTACAGCTCAGTGACAAGCTTTTAGGATGGACACCTAACTGTATATGTGGTTTTGAGCCGAACTTTATTGCCTGTAGAGATGTTTTTGACACAGCAATTAAGGTGGCCAGAACTCTTGCAAAGGAATAAGAAAGTTTAAACTATTGCGATCTGTCTGGTTTATGGCTTTGCTATTGCAAGAGGCCTATCTGTATTGCTTTGTTAGCAAGTAAACATGTGAAGGCAAAGCAGATATGTCTTGCATGCTTTCCTAAGCTGGTGAGAAAATTGCCTTATGGACAATTCTTCCCTGGGTTTTTATGCACCATGTGAATTGTAAGAAGCAAAGGGCGAAAGCAAAAGTTTGACCTTGCGAATGCTGGGCTTCAGACATGCAACATTTAAAATTTAAAAAAAAAAATCACTTTGTCAACAGGATTTCATTCATTCTTGAATGAGCAATACCAGACTTTATGCACAAGAATGCTGGCCTTTCAAGAGGGGTGGCCTCTGGTGAGAGGGGCCTTATCAGGTGGGGATCACTGTACATGTAATGAAACATGCTAAGTAATGTCGCCTGAATATTCAGTCATATGACATCAGCTCAGATTCATTATCAAATGATGGTACCTTGATGGGAAAATCATCATCATTGAAAAACACGGTTTTTACACTTTTTGTATGACAACCTGCAGTAAATAAAACCACCTGTTTATTCAGTCATATGATGCCAAGTCAGATTCCATGATCAAATCAGGATACCTTTAAGGGAAAATTGTCATTAAAATACATAGATGTTACTCTGATTGCAAAAAATGGGACTTCTGCATGTTCTGGCTACCCCAGAGACACCAGCCCTGTAAGTGGTATCTGCTATTTAAGACCATCCCTTATGCCAGCCCAAGATGGTCACATATAACAGGTGGTCTTAAATTGGATGTAAATTTACAAAGAATTTATTGTCTTGTGCCATCAGAAATATGGTCACAAAAGCCAAGTGGTCTCCCATGGTAGTGGTCTTAAATTGCAGGTACCACTCTATTGGAATTCCAGCTTATCTGGGTCAGAGAGGGTGTTCTACGTTTTTTTTTCATGTAGAATTAACTCTTTCAGTGCCAAGCGCAGCTAAAGTCAATTTACTTAGTCAAACTAGTCTGAATTATAATCAGGATCCCAGATTCGCCTTCTTCATAAAAAGACCTTTCATTCAAGTACCAGCATGCCTATAGTTCAAGAGAAGATATCCCAGGTCAACAGCTTTTCTCGGCACGCATTGGGCTAGCTGAAAAAAGCTGTCGACTCAGTCCAAAATTTGGCACTGAAAGCGTTAACTAAAATTGTGTTTCAGATATTGTATTGACATGGTCAGAAAGAGGATTTTATTCTCTTTAATGTCATATGATTTGTTATTTATTTTGTACCATTTCACTGCATGTATGAGCGAGTTGAATATGTTAAGTCATGTGAAGTGGACTTTGGCGCATGGTGTATTATCATTTTCAATTCAAATTGTGACTTTGTTCTTCTCAATGGAAAATTCTTAAATTTTTCAACAATATGAGGGCTTTAGGAGCTTTGGTATGAAATTTGAACAAAATTATCTGACACGTAGAACTTGTTCTTACAAGCAAGATTGCTAGCTAAGATTGTAAAGTATCAAAAGTGGCCTCAAAAAGCACATCATATGTTAAAAACTGGTCATCACTTCAGCGATTAGTTTAAATCCTCAGTAATTTGACAGTGGTAGTGTAAGGTGGCTTCACCTCAGATGTGCACAGTCTTTTTTTGGTCACACCAAATCGTTAAGCACATATTTAACTTTTTGAGGGGGGGGGGAAATACTTTATAGTCAAAGCAACAATGATTTTTAAATCTTTCTTATTGTCATTATTATTTCGTTTTATTTATTTGTTTTTTGTTTTAGATGAATAGTTGGTCTGACTGATCAGGGCAGTCAGATCCAGTCGCAGCAGACTTGTATCTGTCAGTGAATCAGTATTCATATTACATGTTACAGAATCTTTGCGATTGTGTTTATATCTATCAATAAATTACTGCTGATACTACAAGTACTTGTTACAGAATCTGCAACTGTTTTGTGCGAGAGACCCATAGATACTTATAACAATTCTTTCATTTTTGTCTCAGATTTTCAAATAGATATTTTTAGGTCGTTGATGCATTGTGCATTATTTGTAAGCATATTTAAAGTACAGCACTGCTATTGTGCATTGGGATGTCAAGTTGCCTGTTAACACTCTATTTTACACGTTTGCCTAATGTTTCTGCTGCGGAACAAAACATATTGCATAAGATTAAATCTGAATGAAACACTGAAAAGTACAGAAAGGAAAGCATGAAACTTTTATGTGGGAGTTTTTTAACCATTGTACCAATGTCAATAATCTTTCAATAACTGTATCTCTCTGAAAACCTGCAAATTAAATGTATTAACAAATGTAAAACAAGACTCTTATATTTAATTGGAATTGGATATGTTTGGTTTTCTCATTCTCAAAAGGTATTGCCTATTTTACAGCAGATGATTTTTTAAGAAACTGCAATCATCGGGGTAGTGACAATACTCCTATGTGTGCGTCAAGAAGGTTGAAAGTGATACGACGCAGACCCTCTCATCTGATAAGATCTTGCATACTCCTGTGACAGAAAGACTGTCATTTAACAACTTTTTGGGTGTCCATCTTTCAGCAGAAGAGTATTCAAATACAAGAAAAAGAAAAATGTTTCCTGAATTTGAATACATTGGATGCTGAGCTGGTGCGTTTGAAGTGACAGATACCATCACTTAAATCATGCTGTCTGGCAAATATACCCTGCAAGCCATACGGCCATCAAGAAAACTAAGGGTGTAAAGGAAGACTCGGGAACTTTTATCACAAACAGTAAATAGTTGGTAGATAAGCAAATGATCACACAAATATAATTGTGTAAATTTGGGGGTTTCCTGATATGCTATGCTAGAACAAAAATGGTTACGAATTATTGAAGTGTAAAACTGCCATAGAAATTTTTTGTTATACTGAAGTGTGACCTATCTGTGTGTGTGGTACAGGTACACGTATTGCTTGACTGCTGTTGGTGAAACTTTAAGCAGCGTCATCTGTCACAGTCATCAGAGTGCCCTTATATATCATCATTTGGCTCTTGTCATCATTACCATTGTATAGTCTTTGTCATGAAGCACTTTCTCTGGACAAGGCACACAGTTGCAAATTTTTGAGCAAACAAAAGTTTATATGTGGAGCTTAAGTTTACATCAGAGTAGATTTTTTACAAAGTGACAACAGTGAAAAAAGAACAGTTTGCTTCAATGTAGCATTCTATTTCCATAGAAAGATTTTGGATGTGCGTACCTTTATATTTGGCCAATCTGCTTGTAGATTATGAATGAAATACCTGGGTGTTAATGCTGGCCCAAAACATGATGTTTTGCATGCAGACATATTTCTACTTTTTCACAGGAGCACTTCTTAATTATACTCCTGTGAGGTATAATTTTCTGCAGACACAGCTACAAGCTTTTTTTTTTTTTTAATTCTCGCAGCTCTGTTTCACTTGTCACTCTTGCTGTATATAGATGCTAGTTCCAGCCAAGTTTCAATGCTACATAGCACATAAAAAATTAGGTCAGATGAAAAAATGATAGATGTTTATCCATTAGGCAGGTACATTCTTTGATTCTTGCCACACAGACAGGCCTCCGTCAGAGATACTTCCAACTTTTTATATCAACAGGTAAAAATTTCTAGAGTGGAAAGGATGATTGGGTAATTAGAGGCCTTGTGTGAATGAAGTGGTGTAACTTTGTAGGGACAGACAAGGATAGAGAAGTGATACTTTTTTTTTAACATAATAGGAAAAACAAAAACAAAGGATGTTATCTTTTGTTTGGAAAATAAGGTACGTGAACACAAACTGTTTATTTCAAATGCAGTGAAACTTCTCTTGAGTAACTCTTGAAATAACCAAATTGTGGTCTTTCGTTCTGGGTGATCTTTAATAGGAGGAAAAAAGGAGATGAAAAGTACAAAGCAAAGCATCCGGAAAAGGTGGTCTTTCAAGACAGGTGGTCCCTTTTTGGACTGGTCTGTCAAGACAGGACTAGTGTACTTCTGTTTGGTCCCCAAGACAAAGACTTCCTTCCTAATTGCAGTCGAGTATCCTGTTTTGATTCCATTCATTTGGTAGTTTGTAAAGAGCTGACAAAGAGCTGCAATGTAGAATGCCTTTTAATGTACTTTTAGGCTGACCATTTGTCCGACATGGCTTGCATGTTGGTGCAAAAGAAAGGACACGAAACCTGATAATTTTCCTCCACTTATATTGACAGGAAGCATCGCTGTCGCAAGACCTGAGAGCTTTTAATACAGAAAGTCTGCAAATTACACAGATTGCTCCCCTTGTCCGCAGACTCTCCTTGGAACAAAACTGTCACCATGAATACAAAATGGGGACAAAAAAAGCAGAGGGGACAGTAGACTGTGACCCATTTGACCATTAAGGCCCCTCCTAACTGGTATAATTAGAAGAGATCTGTGGAGACGACTGATTATCGGTAACATGCTTGAATGGTTTGCTGCAGTTTGTTGCCATCATGTCAAGTGTTTTGGCCAGAGTCAGAATTAGATTTGACCAACTTGCCAATTCCTGTACCAAATTTGGAAATTGTTAGGGTCAGCTAATTTCTAAATAGGTGAGTACTGGCAACTGGACACTAAGAGATGAAAAGCATCTTGTTTGGAAGTACTAATTACCTGAAGTATGTGACTCACTTATTCTGAAAGCAGTTCTTAAATCCAACTGACTGCAATTTAATTAAACTTGGGTGAAACTTTTCACATAATAGCTTGTGAGGAAGGTGTACTATTTTTCTCACATTAGAGGGGCAGTAATTTCTAGTCGGCTGCTTTTGTTGTGGATGCCTTAAGGGTCTAAAACATGTATTGCCTGTCTCAACAGGCTTCATTTTACTTTAATTAGCACAACTTACTTGGCATTCCCCAGTCCCCCACAGTCTTGGTCGTCCAATTAGAGAATGATTACTGCACTGCAGGACACTCAAATATTCACCGCTATCTCTTTAATGAAAAGGTAGAAGAAATACATGTTTTGAAAAGCCTTTTGTCAAGAAAATTGTACACATCAGTTGACCTATACCCACCCTCAATGACTTTAAAATGTGTCTTTAATTGTTGGCTGCTCTCTATAGCTTTCAACAGTTACTCAAAGGAATTTAAGTATTTTGTTGCACAATTTGGCTGAAGTCTGTCAAAACACCAGCCTTGATGCATCTCAACTCAGTCAGCATTTATGCACATGTATTGCTGAAGTCTGTCAAAACACCAGTCTTGATGCATCTTAACACAGTCAGTATTTATGCACATATTTTGCTAAAGTCTGTCAAAACAGCAATCTTGATGGATCTTCACTCAGTCAGCATTTATGCACATATACTGCTGAAGTCTGGTCTTGATGCACCTTAACTCAGTCAGCATTTATGCACATATGTTGCTGAAATCTGTCAAAAACACCAAATTAGATCTTAACTCAGTCAGCATTTTTGCACATGTATTTACGGTACAATATGCAGCCAAAACGCTCACAGAAAAGTTGCTAATGCATGTTTCTTTTTTCTTTCTTTTTTTTTGACCTGGTTGAGTTAACGGTTAAATGGTAAATTGCTTTTGGTGCCTTCCTCTGGTGGTATACTCCCATAGGCATAGGATTTTTTCCAGAAAAAAAACAACAAAAAACTAATGCATCATTTGAGAGTTAGCATTTCAATGTGCACCGGTGTAACAGTGAAACCACTTAGAGCTCTGTTTATCTAGGTGTTAAGTTAGGAAATGTTTCAAAATGCCGTGTTTCTTGTCATGCATGAAGTTTCATACATTTCTGTAAGATTGCTCAAAGTCCATATTTTATTGTGGTGTTTCATGCAAGTCTTTGACTTTTGGATGGACCTGTTCATGAACAGGGTCCCTCTTCAGGGAGACCATGAAGGCCAAAACGATCCATGTATTCATGTAATCACAAACTGAAGTATTTCAATATAGGTATGCAACAAAATGGAAGAGATAGTGGCAGGAGTTTGAAAAACATAAAATCTCAAGCCAGGTGGCCCAGCAAGAGAAGATCGAGTTACCATGTAGCCTTCTTTTAATTTTTTTCCCACATTGTCAATTATGAAGAAAAATCAGCCAGACATGTAGCAGATACTTACTCTTTTTTTTTTTAGGTAAAAAAAAAATCTAAATATATAATACTTTTTTGGGGGAAAGCTACCAAGTCCCACTATATGGCTGCTAACCAATTCTGTCATAATTAAAGTCGGTCGCTCTTGATGGAAGCTGCAGACCAGAGAGAGCAAATTATTTATATATGTTAACAATTATGTTGATTATGTAGAACTGAATTCTATGCATTCATGATGAAGTTGATGAGGCCATTCAGTTATTTACCAATGGTTATAACATGGATTTTTTTTTTTCCATTTTCAACCTGAAAGAGTTGATGCAATTGTTAGATAGTGTCCCGAAGCGGCGAGTTTTTCTGTCTCTCTTGACAAAAGACAGTGCCTCGGGTACAGATAACCATCAACGATTCTCTGTCTCTACATTCTTTGTGAATAATACAAGGTTGGACCATGATGGCATGATGCTGGGAAATTAGTGGGGTCCTCCATTCATGAGCAAGGCATCCAGTCACAGGGCAGCTCAAAGCAAAATAGTGCTGGAACTACTATTTGTCCCATGGGCTACATGTGACAGCATGTCGTTTTGTGTGAATAAGCACTGCCAGAGATGCTGTCAATTTGACCTTTGATTTGCCACTCTGAGAATACACGTATAGTTATATAATATGGTCTCATCCAGGGAGATCGAAAATTATGGGGTCTGCTTGGACTTTGTGTACTCTGACTACTTCTCAGCATGTAGCATATGGCATGGAGACAGGAATGGTTTCCATTGACACAGTAATGCCAAGTGGTGTTCATTAGAATTTTATAATCTGCTCCTTTTGTCTTTTCTTTTCTTTTTTTTTTTAAATGCTGATGTTTTATCACATGCTTTGACACTAAGAAGGTAAAAATATAGGAGTTAACATATGAAAGATCCTGCAAGTTGAAATAAACAAAGAATTTTAATGATATGCCAAGAGATTGGAACAAAATGTTCTGAGGCTACCTGAACCATTGTCTTTCATTATACATGACATGATTTTTATTTTTTTATTATTTTTTTTGAGGGGGGGTTTACTTTACTGTTTTACTTTTTTTTACTTTAAAGAAAAGAGTGTGCAATTCTCAGCTTTTAAATGGTCATAGGCTGAAAAAAAAAAGTATTTTGTTTGCTAGGATATACTCCTGTAGTGTAAAGTGACATATATCAGCATGAAAGGTTGCTTAGCAATGCAAACATGCAATTTAAGATCACATTTCACTGGCCAAAGGGGCCAGGGAATAAATAGCAGGCTTTACTCTGTCATACTGTTCCTTGACCAGTCAATTTACATGTATTTAGAACTTTTTAAAGATTTATGTTAACATTTCTGACAACTTTGGAACGTATCCACTCATTTCAGTGTGTGGTATTAACAAAGGGTTGCATTGTAGCTCCTGGTAGGAAATGGTAACTAAATGAGTGTAACTGCAGCGATAAACACAATGTGTGAGGCTCTGCAGTTTTGGTACTGAAAAAAGGAAAGACAATATGGTAAATTATAGGCTAAACAAGTGCCAAAACATTTGTCAACAGAAATGGAACTTGCCAAAAAAGAAGACAGTTATAATTCACCAAAAGTTCATTTGTCATGGGAGAGTTACATACCACCATGCTAATGGTCAAAAGAGCCTGTGTCAAATTCTCCCCACACAGACAGAACAACACCTTCAATTCCCTCAATGATCTCCAGTGCCCCTGAGCCTGGACAAAGAAGCCGTACACACATTGCCAAATTTGAAGGCACAAATGTCTTAGGTACACTTATTTTGTACAGGTGTTGATGTAATTACATGTTTCTTGGCCTAATTTTGACCCTAAGGACAAAGGATCATCTTGTGTGGTTAACCTCCTGTCCTTTCAGATTGCTAGGTCCTTTTGGTGTTGTAAGGAAAAATGTGCAATGCTTTTTTTTTCTATGGTGTTGCCAATTGGTTAGTGGCCAATGTAGCATAGTTACACTTTTTTTAAAAAACACACAGAGAAGACTATTAGTCTTTGTTATTGATCATGCATGTATGCATGCAACTTGCCCTCTTGACGTTTTATAAACAATCGTGGATGGTGCCTCAGTGTTTTTGAACACCATGAAATTGTCACTGAAAATGGCAGGTTTTTGCATTAAAGCAGAATTAAGGGACTTAAACATTGTACTGAGAGCCTTTGCCAAAAAAAAAAAAAAAATGTTTTCTAACTCTACTACAGGTTGCAGAGCTTGTGTCATTGATCTTGTCTGTCTGTCCTACCTTCCATCCATCCATAAACTTTGCTTGTGAATGCAATACAGTCTACAGTATTCAAGTTGACCCCTTATAACTTTCATGACTCAAGTAGGGTGTTAAAATGTAGGTTGAGTTTGATATTGGTCAGGTGCTGTTTATATTATTATGTAATATACGGGCCAAAATGTGAACATGTTGCAAATGCTGTTTTTCAGTTTTTCATGAGACATAACAAAACTTGGTAGGAATGTTCATCAGGTAAAAACACAAAAAAGTGTATAACTTGGTGGTGCCACCTACAGTGTTATGCAAGAAAGGGCCAAAATATGTTGAAAACACATTAAATTCAATATATGTAGTTTGTGAAAGAACAAGGCTAATGATACCCAGTGGAACACAAATGTGCATCATATGTGGAAGTTTCATATTGCATTATATAGGTGAACTTGGGGGGGGGGGGGGGGTTGTCAACATTGCAGAGGGAATCCATTTCAAGAATTTCTTTTGTGATGGTTATTACATTGTAAATTGTCTATTTATATCCACTTATACCATTACAGAAACATCATGCAGACCAAAAGTCTATGTGTGGAGCCATGGTGGCACCACTGGTGGTTTTAATTGGAACTAACATCATAGGCATCAAAAACGTATTAAAAATTCATTGATTTGATAATGAATTAAGATGGTACTACAAAATCTACATCAAATATGCATGAAACCAATGGTCATATGTCATACAATTTTTGATGACTTTGACCTATTTTTTAAAGGTCAGTAAGCACTTTAGTAAAGGAACCTGAATTCGATATGTTGAGAAAGAATGAGGTTAATGATACCAGAGGTACCACAAATGTGGAAATTTGATATTGCATAATATGGATGACCTTGACTTACTTTCTCAAGGTTACAGAGTAAAGGGTTTTTTTGTTATGGTCATTACATCTCTATTTGTGAACATATGTCCATATACCATTATCGGAACTGTTCAACATTAGACACAGCAAAAGTTTATGATGGGTGGAGTCATGCTGGTGCCACTGGTGGTATTCGTTGGAATTTATATCATAGGTATTAGAAACACATTAAATTTATTACTGTGATAATAGATTGAGACGGAAGCATAAAATTAACATCAAATATGCATGGACTAATGGTCAGATTTTATATAATTTTGGTTGACCTTAGCCTATTTTCAAGGTCATGAAGCACTAAATTTGTTATTACATAATATAAACCTTGACATACTTTCTCAAGGTCAGAGAGAGAATGCATTTCAGGCTTTTTTTTTGTCATTACATTTTAATTTGTGAATATACATCCCTATATGTTGAGAAAGAATAAGGCTAATAATATTCAATGTACCACAAATGTGTATCATATGGAAGTTTGATATTGTGCAATGTGTATGACCTTGGACTATATGCTCAAGGTTACTGAGGTATAAAATTTTAGGAAATTACAATATTTGTAGGGTTATCTGATTACATGTCAGCTGAGCATTAGGCCGATGGGCCTCTTGTTTGTTTGTTTGGTATACATGTAGTCATTTAATTTGGAGTATATATCCCATTAACTCTTTCATTCTTTACATAAACATCTAATACTCTAGGTACATATTTGTTAAATATTTTTGAAACCAGTGAAAAATACATTGTGTGAAACAATATTGGCTCCAGTTTAGAATGTTCTTGATGTGCATGCAATCAGCGCCAAAGAAGTCTGACTTCTACCAGTGTCAGTGATACTTCTCTTGAAAAGTGACACACAATTTTGCACAGGGGTTTCCAAGGGTGAGAGAAACCTCTTATGAAGTATGTGATGAAGCAACGGAGCAAAGCAGAGGGATTCATCATCAGCCTGTCATCAAACTCTTTTCCAGTTTCACACAAGTAAATCATGTTGTGTGTTCAGACAAATTGTAGTTAAAGGGGTTTGTACTTTATCTGTTTGGCACACAGAAGCCACTGGGAAAGTACTGTGATGTGGACAGTGAACTTATCATCAATTCTCTTTAACCTGTTCCTGGTTTGAATAGGACTGAGTCAACAGTTTTCCTTGGCATAAGTTGTGCAAAAAAGTGTCGAAGCCTCATCAAGGAAATCCATTGATCTGAATAATTACTATCACAATAGGTCTTATCAGCAGTTCATGCCAAACTATGTGCTGTGAATGATAAAGTAAAGTAAAAACATTGAAGCTGATGATAATTTCAATCCAGACAATTTTGGGGCAATTTATTAAAGCAGGAAAGGGTTAAGGCACATCATATAGTTGATAAAATCAACAAAGGTATAATGTGAGTGCCAGTAATAGGGTCACTGGTATGGCAGTAACTCATCATATATCTTACCCCAAATGGCCATCATGCTCAAAAATAATTTTTGCTGAAAAATGGATAAATCAATGAAATACTTATAGGTCCAGCAATATGGATCATCAAAACTGGTATCTGATGCATGCTAAAAAAGTCTGCATAGAGTTACAATAATAAATGTATGAATCATGATATGGTATAAGCAGTATTGTCATGGTTTAGGAGCATTGGAATTCTGAAATATTCTTTGGCCCAGGAAACAAGATTTATTCAATTAGTTTTCAAACAGAAGATGTCTCGGTTGAATTTTGTTAAAGCATGCATTCATTTTATTTATTTCGCAGATATAGCAGGGTTGTGCCATGTAAACTTAAAACTCAGACATATGAGAAAGAAGTATATCTTATAACTAAAATAAATGTGAAAACTATGGATAGCTAGGAATTGTTGTTATTTGACTCCTTCCAACAGAACTTGAGTAAGTTGAAACCACTGCACCTGCAGCTAGGATAGAGCAAGGTGTACAGGTTTCAGGTAAATAACTACACAGACAAGAAACATAGTCTTCAGAGGGTCTTAAGTCATTAATAATAATCACAAACCTTCATCGTTAATCTTTCTAAACATGGAGACCTGCTGTTTTCACCATGTACTGTATGGGTTTGTCACACAAATTTTAGAGGATTATTTTACTGATTTATTTTTCTGTGATGTCATTGCAACTTTCACAAGTATAACATAGTTACATGTAATATGAAATGCCACAGTTCATTGGAGTTTGAAATGCAACTTTTCATCACTTTCTCTTTTCATGGTTTGTGGGCAGTAAACAGATGATTCAGCATGGCTTTGTCTTCGTGGGAATATGCCCTGAAGAAAAATGTATTTGCTGATGAGAAATTTGCAGTATTCATTGTGGCCTGACGGACTGCACTTCCTAAGAGAACAACAGTGTCTGAGATACCATATGAAATGGGGATATTTTCAGTTGATCATAGAGATCTCACTTGTACTTTTTTATGATAAATTACAGGATACAAGCTGTTATTGAGGTAGACAAAGCATTATTTCCTCCTAAAGTCCTTCTAAACAGAAATCACTCGTCAGATCCTACATAATGTCCAGTAGCAGAACAGAAGGTATGTCCCAATTTTTAAAGAGATAAACCATTCTAATGCAGTCAGATTTCTAACACATTAAGGGTTGCGTCTTACAAAACAGACCACTATAAGTTTTTAGAACTAGATGTATATATCTGTTGTTCCGAAAGAAAACGAAAATCAGAATTTAAAAAGTCTTCTCATATTTAAGTTTCCCAGCTAGAAGGATGCTTGTAGATTTACATTGGGTGTGTTCAGTTGATAGTCCTGGATTGCTTTCGACTGGAAGCAGTCAAGTGAAACATTTTGATACATGTTTTCAAGATGAGCTTCCAACTTGCTGCAATTGTGGTTTTCTTTCTTTTTTGTGCTAATGAACAATTTCTTAAGGGGACTTTTTTGTATTTTGAGATGTCAAAGGCAGAACAGTTGAAAAACCTGATGTATTCATATTGAGTGAAGTTTTACATCCAATTAGAGGGGTCAGTGATTTATTATTGACAGAGCAAAAATTTTCCATTTCCTGCACTTCAAAAGCATCTGGCAGTGGTGTACAAACCCCTTTTTGTAAATTGCCAGCCATAGTTAGCCTTGGAAACACATTCTGAAAAAAATTGTCAGTGATGCAGACAAAAAAGTATTTGATAAAAGAGGTTAATATGGTTATAAAATGTAGATTTATCAATTTTGTAAATGTCGTGATTTGAAAGTGATATTTTACTTGATAACTGCCTGTCTCCTTCCAAAACCATTGATATATACCTATCTCAGTCTCTGGCTGAACACAAAAGGTAGTTGTCTGTGGCATACATGTTTATGTCAAGTACAGAATGTAAGTTTTAACTTCATGGTAGTGTACACTAGTATGTATATGATTCCATGCATTTGATTATTGATTAAGTGGCATTACTACCGCTTGAAACCATTATTAAGATTTGTAGTTCACATGGTTTCATTGGCAGCAACATTGAATTAAATGAAATGTTAAAATTTTGCCATCATTAACAATTGCACTGTATGTACTAAGGGTACAAAATTAATACTTTCAGCACTCATCAGTAAAATTTTACTTCATACCTTCTGTTTTCTTTCTTCAGTCGACCATGAACATGATAGATATACCGGCATCTTGTAATGCTAGGTTCCAACTACTGTTAACAACTTGGCATGATATAATTTTTTAATTGTTTCTTTTAGTTTTAGAGTCTAATATGACAACCCATATTTTGGGAACTATCAATTTACCAGTAAGTACCCTGTAGGTAACACTGAATGTACTCTGGCACCTGTCCAGCACAGAGAAACCTGGATTAAAAGATCACCTCTAGGAATTAGCAGAATTGTGGTCTCTGAAAACAGGTGGTATTTCACAGGAGGTAAAAATAATGAGAAAAGTATATTTAAGATAAGTATTCTGATAATGCTTTCAAAGACAGCTGTATGGTTTCTCATTATAGAGTGGTCTTTCAAGACAGAGACCTCTATACTCCCAGTAAAAAAAATGCACCTTTTGTTCACAAGTTTGTTTCAACAAAATTTTTTGTGATAAGTCAAGGCATGACAAGAGGTTTACCTCAAACAAAAGTGATTACTTGTCCAGCGAGTAGCAGGTAGGTAACTTCAAACTACATGGGGACAAAAGAACATGCTTATGAATGCTTACACCATCCCAAAAAGTGCAGAGACCTTGGGCAGTGGAAGCTGATCCAATTTCATGTAGTTGTGTCCTTCAATGGTTTTATCTTCTGGCTCCAAGGGATAAGCTGTCATGGTGAGGAACACAAACATTTTCTGGAGTTGTCAAGTAAATCATTTGACACAGAAACAAGACATTTATTATGTCGAACGTGCCTCGGAAATACATGTATATCAAATGAAGTAATATTGTGTCAGTACTTGTGGCCTGTAACATTTTGTGGGAAAGCTTATGGAATTCTGACATGGTAGAAGAAACTTATTCGGCACATTTCTAAGAACAATTTCTATATGTATTTGTGTTTTATGTTTAGTATGGAATGGAACCATAAACATACTAGTGTATACTACAATAAAGTTAAATTTGTGTTTTATGTTGAAAATGGACAAAAAGGACTGACTTTTAATTTCTTAGATACACATGGGAAAGTATACATTCCATTACATCTAAAAGTCCAGCAAGATACATACATGTATTAAAGTTTCCAAAGTCCGTCAATAGTAATGAGTGCGTGTTTTATAAGTAGAAAACGTTGATAGGCCTACATTATTTACAGTTCCAGCTTCATGTATATAGCCTAAATTTTTCCATCTAAGGAATACCTGGGTCAATATACCAAATATGTATGGTGATATAAACTATGAAATACAAAGAATAAACATTCAAAGCAATAGGAGAGGTTACAATCACCAATTAGATGTGTACTCATGATTCTTGCAGGCTGCACCTATGTATTCCGGTGAGATTGAATGTTCAGGTAGACTTTTCCCTTCCCCAATATAATCTCCTAAAAATGCCCTAAAGCACCAGGATATCAATTGCTGTATGCTTTAATGCTTTTGCTTCAGCTGCATGTTTATAGAAACTGTTCTTGTTCAGAATTGCAAATAATTAGCTAAAAAGATGGTGCACCCCAGGTCAATAAGTTTCTTTGACATAGGTCTAGTATCTGACCTGTGCCAAGGAAAGCCCTTGATTCATTCTTATTCTGACCATGCAGGAAAAGGTCAAACAAACTGGTCACTTTTGCAGCTAAGATAGTAAGAATTGTATGGCTGTGTAAGCTATACACCTTGATTTATCATGTGAAACAGCGGTGTTTCTACATGCAGCAGTTAGTTAAATTGCAGATCACGAGGGAAGTAATGGGAGTACATAACCCTGGTGGTCTTGAGTGAAGTAATGGGAGTACATAACCCTGGTGGTCCTGAGTGAAGATACCTCCACAGGATGGGAACAGGAACCCTTTTATTCTGGGTTCTCTCTAGAGGGTTGGAAAGGGGTTTCCCGTACTGGCGTACTGGGGCTTTTTATTTACCGTACTGGCGTACTGGAAGCCCTCTTATTTTACGTACTTCGTACTATCCAGAATTTTGAAAGATTTTTATTTTCCGTACTACGTACTCTAGAAAAATTACCTGTACCAGCGTACTGAAAGACTCCCTTACCCCCCTTCTCTCTATTCCGATGCCTTGTTGTTTTCATCTCACCCAAAAATCTCCACAGTTGTTCAAGTCAGTTTTTGCCTACATGTTATTATCAAGGTGATGGTTTTCATTCTCTAATGTCTTCTGGATACACCCCTTTTAGCCTTACCTTCAAAATCCTTAATTTCAAAGTGTATTAACAGGATTTGTGAGCAACTGCTGTCCAAATTTGATGTAAAGATTCCTACTGAGTGATTTATATTCATCTGTAGTTTACTTTAAAGCAACGTGAATGTAAAACTCGGTTAATATTTACAGGAGTCTTTCTGTATTCAGTGTGGTCTACTCTGTCATAGCAGTATCTCTTACATACTTATGAGAACTATGTTGGCCTGTAGCTAATAAAAGACGGCAGGATCTGGTTTGATCAGGAACAACAGCTCTGGACCCCCAGGACAGAATAGAAAATTAACGGCCAGATTTTCTCTTGACACCTGGGGCTGAACTTGCAAATAAATTGGTAGGTCAACCCCAATTTTAGTGATATATGCCCTCTGCACCAGGGCTATCAATGGACCCTGCGTGTTTTGCCATGGAAATGACAAAATATTCTGTGTAGGGCAGTTGCTAAATCTGGATGATACCATGTGTGGATTTTATGCAGCTGCCGAGAGTTGAATGGTGACAACAGTGAGAGCCATGGTAAGACATAAGTGAAATCAGTGCTGATTGGATCCCAGTCACCAAGTGTCAGATTCACAGGATAATTTGCCTTTTTGATCTTTTTATTTCTTTTTTGTTAAATATTAGTCTGCTGGTGGCAAAGTAAGTTGTATAATGGCTTTTGGAAAGAAGCCGAAAGTAAGCTGTCAAATTCATGCCTTTGGATTTTGAAACTTAGTGCACAAACCTCGGGGGAAACTGGATATGTGTTTCTTCAAAATGCCTTTGAAGCTAATAGTTTTGGGTCCTTTTAGACTAGTCTCTAGGCAAGGTGCGGGTTATTTTTCATGGTCACTGAATGCATTATATTGCTCAGTATACCACAAGTTGGGTTGTATGTTTTAGCACAATTTGCTTGTGTTGTGGGTGTTTCTTGTCCTTTGATAATGCCTTTTTTATATTTCCAAGACAAGTGAATCTGTAACAGACAAGTCCACTTGCCACTGCACCTGACCAAACTTTACATGCATTTCAACAAGAGCAACTCTCATTTTACCAAAGCTGCCAGTTTGTGGACAAGTTAAAAATTGTCTTTTATTTCCATCACCATACACAGCCTATCTGTGTTCATGTATGTTTCTCTGCAGCATCCATTACGATACAGGTATGCTTCATATGCAGAGTATTTGCTTCAGGCTCTGTTGAAACTCCATCATAGGCCACTATTATACTTGGTGCGATACCTGTAATCTGTGGTGCCCTTTTGATGAGCATGTATTTATGGTCATCTTTTCTTCAGCCCTGTTATCATCATTATCACCGTTGCCTCCCACCTTCATCAATAATTACTGCCGTCTTTATACTTAACGGTCTCCCACTATCATCAAACCAACCACACACTCCATATTTGCTCAAACTTGCTCAGATCCAATTCACAGCATATCAGAGTCCATCAAATTGGTGCAAAATCTTGTGGGAAAAAAATAAAACTTTAAGCATTTGTAAAAAGAAACAAAATCAAGAAAATGTCCTCGAGATGTTTGTCACCATAAGTGGTACTACATCATGGATTGATGATTAGTGGAATTGAATAAGTTGATTCTGTTATCATTTTATTTGAGGTCTATGTTAATTTCATGACAATGTGGAGGAAATGTAGGCAATCTTGAAACACTCTAACTGTTAATTGTCCTAGTGTAGTGGTCAAAGTTTCCACAAATGGATTGTACTTATATGTTTGTTGTTATATATAGGCTATTTCTTTTTTGGCTGTTAATAGTATATGTAAGGCATCAGTTTAATTGTAACACCATTGTATCTGTGACATTCTGCAATAAGTTGCCCATTGTAATACACCAGCCAGATTCTATGTTAAATTACAACAATTGTTTGGAACATATACTCTATTATCTTGGGATAATCTTTGCACATGTATATCGGCAGGATTCCAATTAAACCAGGAGCGTACAAATTGTACATATCTTATTATTGCATGCTTGCTGTGACAGGTGGTCACAGGGTAAGGATGACTAAGAAAGCATGCTGTAATCCAGTGACACTGCTCAGCATTCACACGCACGTGCAGGCCAATTTGATGGAAAACACAATTGGCTATTTTTGCCGTCTCTTTACTATGCAACAGGAAATTGATAAATGAAATAAATACACCTCCACATGTAACAAATTGTAATTGGTCTTCCTGTCTTGTGTGATTTGGCGCAGCGTAGCTGGGTTGATTACTGTACAGGGTCATTGACTTTTAACATGGGTGTGCCCACACAGGGTGACACAAGAAAATGTGTGCCCACACATGACGACAAAAAAACATGTGCCCAGATAGGACCACATTTCAAAATGAAAGCATTTGCAGGGTTTTATAATCCAAAATACCTTTGCAAAATAGCAATTGTGTGCTTCTTGCTGCATCGTATTTCATGGGTTTGACTTTACTTCAGCAGGATGAATAAAGGGATAAGGAGTCCTTTTTGCACACCAAAATTAAGGGTCATTTCTTGATATGTTGAAAGTTGGATCACCAGTAATTTTTTGTCACCAAAATGAATGTTATTGTTATGGATGTAGAAAGTTGGATTACCAGTCCGTTTTTGACATCAAAATGAGTGTTATTATTCTGGATGTTGAAAGTTAAGGCTTATTATCCTGGGAACAAGAAAGCTACCCATGATGTTATCACATGTATAGAGAGGGCGATAGTATCACGTCACCAAAACTTATGCTGGTGGACAGAGAGCCATGCCTCATTCTCTTGTTTATTTTGTCAATGTGGATGAGTTTGTCATGTCTGGAACTTGATACCTGACTAAGAGATCTGTCATTTAGAACAAGGTTAATTGCTGTTGCAGATTATGTCCATGACAGGTAAGATTGAAAATAGGCCAGGTATATGAAGAGACCTCTTCTACAGAGCTTGCTCTTATCTGTTTGGCAGCCTTGCACTTTTGATGGGAAATTGCACTCTGGTGTTGTATTGGTCAGATTTTCATGCAAAGGTACGCTTTCAGGAATGTTACAATATGGCACAAAGTTCAATTGTGGACTCCATGTGCAAAAATGGTCTGCACCAATTTTGTCAGCTAATGATAAGTGCTACAACAGATATGTTAACACCTTCTGACCATAAATAGGAAGACTTTTGTTGCCTTATAGGCTAGATCTAATAAGTAATGAATCATTTTATAGACAAATGATTCTGACCTATGAGTCATACAATCAGTCATACAGCAATTCAGATTGATGAATTTTGCCAAGCAGTATTGGCATGTGTAATGAAGGAATGTGGTGTCAGCCACACATACTATATATTGTTCTTACAAAACGGCATATTGTGATTGCATACATCACATGTTCAAAGTACATACATCCTACATCACTATAAGTACTGTAAATTGCTTTAGTTTCGCTGTACTCTCATGTTCGCTTATTTCGCTGATGGTACAAAACCGTGAAAATAAAAACACAGTGAAATAGTATTTTAACATTGTTTGAATAGGAATTAGGTCCAAAACAGTGAAATTAAAACTACAGTGAAATGTCAAAAATACAAAAACTGTGAAAATATATACATGCAAAAGTAAAGCAATTTACAGTAAGCAAATTATAACCAGAAAATTAAAGGTCTAATTCTTCTAAATTAAATATAGTCTCATTAAAAAATGAAGAACTGAATGGGATTTTTTGTGTGAAATATTTGCCAATCAGCCAAATTTCTGTTGAAATTAAAAGAAAGAAAAAGAGAAGAGAAAGACAGAAAGAAAAAAGAACCTGTGTTGGAAGACTCCTTCCAAACGAGGATCACTTGACAGGTATGCCATGAAAATTGAATGGTATTTAGATCAGCTATAGATGACTGCCGCTTGAGACAGTAACAACAAAAATCAACAAAATTCAATCAATGTTTTGCTCTTTGTGAGGCCTTCATTGGAAGGAGTCTCATGCTGTGATAACAAATAATTCTATAAGATGAATCTTGTCTTCTTGTGAAATGGATCAGACCCCGTGTGTTTTGACCCATGCTTGACACTCACAATGAGGGTTTCTGGTGCTGCACTGGGGGTTGACCCTTGTGTGTTTTGGCAAAGGCCCAGTGCAGGAGGTGCCCACTAGAAGACGGCATGAACAGAGAATTGTCTCAGCTACATAGCCTTGTAATTACTGTCAGTTGTCCCTCTCCATTGGAGACACAATTCTGAAATGCATTGACGAGGGTGACAGTAACAAGTAGCTTGACTGTGTTATTGTAAGTGGACAGGTGGAACTAGATACTGTCCTAGAGTATGCAAGTTAGTTTAGCTTTTCATCTAGCAGGTGGTTGCATAATTTTATACCTCAAAATGCCTGATTATCACTAATTTGATTATTGTGGATCATGTCTAAAATCAAAATTGTCTAGATTTATGCAATTAAGTCTGGAAAATTAGTCTTACATTGTACATATAAGAATAGAAAAGATAGTTATCTTGTCAATGCCTGGATTATCTTCATGAAGAATTTTTTTTTTTTTTGAACAGAACATATTCTTGGTGCCTTTTCATTGATTTTTCCTCACATTTTGCATGAAGAAAAATAGTTGTAAACGTAAACAAATAACATTTTGCTTTTACCTGCACTTGCTGCTGTCACTATATGAGGATAGTAAATGTGTTGCCAATACAAGAAAACAACAAAAAATGAACACATGTTGACTGATGGCACATCATTCAGAAAATAGTGAATTTTATGTTAATGCAAACAAAAATATCTTGGCATCATGTGTATATTTAGTTTTTGTCTTGCACTCGAAGGTCCTTCATGTGTTTCTTTATCCTGCACCCCAAGCACTGGCCTACTGAGATATCCTCTTGAAATCAAGTTTTACATATGTATGTATATATGTATATATATATATATATATATATATATATATATATATATATATATATATATATATATATATATATATATATATATATATATATATATATATATATTATAGATTCATCACTTTAACATCAGAGCAAGTAGAGATATCAGGTGTGAGGCTGTTCTCGTACCCACACCTTTGCATAGTATGCAATGTATAGATCTGCCCCTTTGTCTGTTGGATATCTTTGGCAGTAAACAGACAATTGTTAACTTGTATATAGGGATTTCGCCCAAGAGGCCCTGCACACAAGACACAGCTCACTTTCATATTGTTTAATGTATCAATAAAGTACAGGCAGTAGGTGGTTAGCCTACTGGCCAAATTCATCCAAATTTCATGTTGGAGTTCTGGTTTGTGCAATTATCTGCAAACCTAGCAGCCAGAGATTTATATGTGCCCGTTTGTGAGGCCATAAAATAAATTAACAATCACAAAGAAGTTGAGTGTTTGAACCATACTATGATATGTGTGTTCCATTGGTGAGCACACTATTTGAATTTAAACAGCCCCCCTCCATTTCCTTTAATTTCTAAACATCTGCCAGTTCTTGAAAACTTGCAATTTTCCTAGGACCAGATATCAATCAACAGATATACATCTCATAATGGAGCACTGTTGGTTTTGATTGAAACCTAACAGTTAATACAATCAGATGAGAAGCTGGGCTGGGTGAATAGTGACTGGTATTGGTGAGTTTGCATTCATTCTTACACATATCATCAGTTTGAGTTTTAGGTGGACACTATGACAAACTATGTGTCAGAGTAAAGGTTCCCTTTGAAGCCAGAACTTGAGTCTTTGAAGCACCCCCGAACCTGTTTCCAACACCTTGTTGAAGAGCACAGTGGTTTGAATAATCGACCGTGTGACCCTGTCTCGTTACAAGGCCGACCCCTTGAACTAGCCACCATTCGAAAGTATGTAAAGTGAGCTCAGCAAATAGGAGCACCGTGCACAGCATGTTTCTACAGCTCAAACAATGGCAAACTACTACAGTCTAAATAGATGGCAACGAAACCACATTGAGGGCTGTCATACCACCATTCCACAGGTAAAACAATTTGCTCCTGCCCCACTGGGTGCATGCAAAACATGAAATTGACAACATTGCGAGGATTTGGGGACATCAAAGCAAGTAGAGAAAGAGAATTGTTTTCATTCCATACAAGATGATCAACAAGATATTAATAGGATGGGCATGCACTTGAGAGAAAAACAGGTATTTAAATGTTTGTGCCTTGTTGTGAAGCAAATTTGAAAATGCCGGAACAGCACTTATATTTTTCCATGGTATTATTTACATGTGGACATAGAGGTTGGGTCTGTAGATGGTCCACATTTAGTGAATGGTTTGCTCATGTTTTGTAAATTACCAGCTGCGGGCATATCCACCTGGTTATTGTTAACTCCTTCAGTGTCAACTGCGACTTAAGTCAAACTACTACAAGGGAACAGCTCTGAATTATAATAAGGGTGCAAGATTCCTGTTCTTTGTAAAGGAACCTTGTATTCAAGTACCAGCATGCCTATAGTTACATAGAATATAATTGTCCAGGTCAACAGCTTTCCTTGGCATGCTTTGGGGTGCATTACACCCAAACATGCCCAGGAAGCCTGTTGACTCAGTCAAAAATGAGGCACTGAAAGAGTTTACCTAGGTCTGGAAAAACAGCATGTCCAATGCTGTCTTACTATTCTGTGCCTGTGTGATCAGTTTGGAACAACGATTTTCTCATGCACCCAAGGGCAGTGATTCTCGTGACAGGTTGTATCTGAAAGATGTGCATGTGATGTTACATACAAACATTATAGATAAGGTCTCAAAAGCAGTAGAGGCTTGCTCACTGTCAGGAAAACATCTGTATTCTTATACCGTAATGTAGTATTTGTATGCACGTTGTGTTTGAATCTTTACCATTTTTGCAGTGCCAAGAGGCATGCATTTCAATTTGCTCAAAGTGTGCACATGACCTTACAAGTCATTATTGTCTGAAAGAAATGATGTCGTCTCTTTTTTGGAAAAATGTCAAGTTTTGTACTCTAATTGGCACAGATTGCTGAAGTTACATAAGACAGATCCAGAAAGATGTTTCCAAATTGTAGAAAGGTTCAGGAAATCTTAGTCTCTCTGTCTGGCAATAACATGTACCATTGATCTCTTCGACTTGGAGTTTAATCAAATTAAGAAGAAAAAAAGTATAAGGGACCTGAGATTGTGAATTCCCAGGCAAGGTAGTATTTTAGTGGAATACACTTATAAAATTAGAGTGCAGATGCTTACTTTAAAATTAACCAATAATTGTAGGAAAACATAAATTGTATCTTTACAATGCTTTCTCTCTTCATCCAGGTACTATATACATACCTTGTGCAAAATCAGCGGAATTAGGTTCTTTTTCTGCCATGTTCATGAAGACATTGTGTCCTCAACATCCGCAGGCGATCTTTCTGGTTACTCACAAGTTTAGCTCGTGGCTGTACCTGTGTTAAAACACCATAAACAAGGATACCCAATTAGTGAACCTGAGTACCACAGTTTTAAACCCAATCTCCTGTCAAATGTATAGCCAGGGGTCAGATGGTCCCAAATTGGCAGTTTGTACATTCCAGAAGAAAGGTTTTGACAGGGGATGGGTGGGTGTGGGAAAAAGTTAGCATGCACACATTTTTCTCATCCCTTTTCATGTGATCAAGCCTGTCTATAAAATTTGTGCAAAAGTCTTCTTTGTGAAATATGTGTGATAATTTTCTGAGCAATTACCGCAGGAGTAACCATTTCCTTGAACTGCATGTTTACATGTCAGCATTAGATAAGTGGGCAAATTACCATCAGTCACCTTAAGTAGCTGTGAAAGTCTATGACTGTGCATGATTTGAAATTGATTCTATAAAGCATTTACATTGATTTTTTGGGGGGAGGCTAAAGATGTTGATAAAAAGGGGGAAAACCTTTTCATGATTTAACAACTTTGGTTGCTACCTGCCGAGACACACTTCTCTGGGCTGGTATGTTTTTGCGTGACATCCGTCAAATGAGGTTCCAGCTTAAGGCCACAAAGTCTGAAAAACAGGCAACTTTGGTGACAAAACTTTGACAAAGATGACTTGTAGGTTTCATGTATGCATCTATAATTTTTTGGTGCCACTCATATATGGATATGCGTGTTTTGAGTGTAAAAATGATTGGCAAGCCAAAGTTGGATCTCCCTTGTAAAATGCATAGCATGACTTTCACTAATACATGTATAGTTAATTCAGCAGCATATATTAGACTGCCACAACTTTTAGTGAGCATTTTTCCAATCATATGAAAAGTATGTAATGCAGAGTAATACTGATTAAACACTTTTTTTAACTCTTTTAGTGCCAAATTTTGGACTGAGTCAACAGCTTTTCTCGGCATGCATTGGTCGCAATGTGCCCAATGTGCACTGAGACAAGCTGTTGACACCGGATACTTTTGCTGGAACTATAGGCATGCTGGCACTTGAATGAAAGGTCTTTTTATGACGAATATGAATCTGCGCTCCTAATGATAATTCAGACTAGTTTGACTTAATTAGACTGATGTAACACGTGATTGGCACTGAAAGAGTTAAGTAGTTACCAATGTTAGGTCTACTATATATGCAGTGCAGACACTGCCCATGAGTTCAGTCCCTCCAGAGATCCATTATAGATCAAAGCTAGTTGGACTTTGCTGCAAACATCTGACTTGATGCCACTGACCTTACGTCTTTTTGTTTTGTTCCTATCATCCTCCTCCTCCTCCCCCCCCCCCCCCCCCCCCGAATAAACAAATAGTTCAACTCTTAGTTATTTAGGGTGTCATTTGCTTCTAATTTATACACTACAAAGGTACTCCATGCTCCTAGGGGATTTAATTTTTTCTGGAGCGAAAAGAACACCGGAAAATTCCTGGGTTAAATGGACACTAGAATGCAGGTTCAAAGACTGGACAACATAATGGCCATTTGTCTATTTGTCTGAGGCTAGTGATGACAAAAAGTGTTTTCAAAACAGTCCTAAAAGTACCAAATATATTCTAAAATAACCATATAGCTTCAGCAGTGACAAGCCATGACAGTTTTATTTGTGGTTTGCACAGTGCTCATACAGAGAATCCGTTCACCCTGTCTCTGGGTTACTTACCTTTGCCCCGCTACACTCCCCTTCTCTGTGATCCTCAAATCTTCCATCTGATAAAGATTGATCAGAAACCCTGATATACACAATTTACATTTTCAATAGCTGCTTTCGACTTGATGTAATGTTTAGTCATGCACCCATTATAACTATTTGAACAAAATAAAATAGACAGTCAAGTTTTTTTTTTTTTATGGTGACCTATAATTGTCGACTTCCACAAGGACACATTAGAATGGGCGAGGTTGTGTACATTCTATAGCTGGGAAGGATGTGTGTCATTTGATTGTGTTGTCTTTTACTGTTGCGGTGAATCAACCCTTCAGATTTCACGTGAACACGGTAATGTGAACTAAGGATTTGTTGTATCCCCTACGTGGTTGACTCGTATCAAGTTACTTGGTGGCAGTGATCTACAGTAGCAGTGGTAAAATGGGCAAGGCACCTATTATGATGCAGAATTTTGCAAAAGACCTGTAAGAAGCCCAGCACTTTGGACATGTCAGCCCGCCATGATCAATCTGTTGACGCCTCAGGGTTCTTCAATCACATGATGAAAGTTCTATCAAAGATGTCCATCCGATCTCCTGTTTCTTATGTCTCCATGGAGGAAGTATTTTCTTGTGCTGTGGGAAAGGGTGTACATGTACATGTATTGATTGAGATGGGCAGGGAGTTTCCCAGGGCATAGGTATGGTTGTGCACATTAGTAAGGTACAACATGATCCTGTTTTCCTGTGCTTGACTGAAGAGGTACAGCTCCAAAAATTTTTTTTTGTGAGAAAGGAAAGAAAATTGAAACCGGTGCAGTATGCATCAAAAGATACATGACAGTAGTCCAGAAAGCCTCTTTTGGGGCGTTCCAGAATTGAGCAAAGTGTGACATATTTATTAAAGGAACACTTTTTATGGCTGTTTTGAAGCAAGCATTTCTTTCAAACTTTGGACACAACACCTGGAACATTTCACTACACTCTTGTCTACTTTTGCTACATTTTACGGTTAAAGCTTCTTTGATACATCTTACCTTTACTGCATTTTATAGTCAAAGCTATGTGTGCTATAATTTACTACTGTCAAAATTGTACTATGGTGAATGCCACTTACTAAAATGTGGAGTTTTGGTCACGTAGTAGATTGTATTTTGTGTATTCTTGTGGGATGACACCAGCCCACCTAGGGTTTTGAATATCCCAGTCAATGTTTTTTCTTATAACATTTTGGTTATCATTATATGAGCCAGTTTTTTCCCACACTGTTAATGTTTGCAGTATGTGTATGTAATCACATACAATACTTTTGAATTGACAATAAACTACTTGTGTTTTATACATTGCTTTGTCTGTCTTGTGCTACCATGTATTGCTCTTACATAGTTTATTCTTTTTCTTTGTTTGCATGAATTTTTTCCCTAATTCTATCAACCTTTACCAGTATGCTTTCTTTGAAAAAAAATCTCATTCAGGCCACTGATGAATAAGTAAACATATTTTATTTTTGAGTATAAACCACTCAGATTTTAAGTTTATGTGGATTGGGCAATTAAAGTTTGAAGTACATTATTTGACACAAAGGTATATCTTACTACTTTTTACAAAATCCAAACTTCCGAATTTTCCTTTAATAAACATCTATTTTTTCAACATTTTATTTGAGAGCATGGATGGAATATTAGTGGTGCATATACAGATATTGCCTGCATGGCAGACTCTAATGTTTTTGTTTCTGAATTGGCATGGGGACCAAGGCCGCATTGCAGGCAAATACAGATACTGTAAGTTCTAGATAAGTTCTGGTTCCCATGATATGGGTTAAGTCTTGTATCAAATCAAAGCTGTAGTGTTACCTTAGAACTTAACAACCGACATCTAATTATATCTCTACTTTTAACAACTTGCTTTCAGTAATGTATTCTTCTCTTCAGTTGATGCACCGAGCTTCTTGAAACATGGGTCTAACACAAAAGATGGACCATGAACTCTAAGCAATCTACATGTTTAGTTGCAGGCATAACAATGTTACCCCCCTGCTAATTGGTTACAGTTAGCGGTATTACAGTAATTAACTTAGGAACACTTGAGTCTGAACTGTGATAAATGTCACCTCTGTGACAAAAAGCATAAGGAAGTACCTCAGTCAAATGCACCTGCATACCTTTCATGGCCACTTCTTTAGGACACCGGACATCTATATTTAGTTTCTAGGTGACTGCCTGAGGCATGTGACATCACCTATCTGGTCTCACAACTTCCAATCACTAATGAGTGATCCTCATTAACAGGTCAAAATGCATAACTTTGCAACTTAGAAACAAACAGCAAATTAGGCCTCTGTACATCTGAAGGGATTGGGGGTGGGTGGGGTGCTTTTGCACAGTGATACGCACCATAGTTAAAGGTCTTTGATCCCCTGTGAAAATTAACAAAGTTACTGAACCTGACAATTGTCCAGAAGCCTGATAGTATGTGTACCAGAAAATTTTCACCTTATTCCAACTCACAATAGTCATTACCCATCTTTCATGAATGAAAACATGCAAATAAAAAGTAATTTGGAGCTCAGATTGTAAAGAGATGTCCAGCTTAGTCAATTTCCTGCACATGTTATCTGGCATTTGGCCCAGGCATTGGTGTGAATATGTAAATAATGTATTATTTTGTTAATTTGCTGCAGTGATGATTTAAAATTGAGGTGTAAAAGAAAAATATGTAAATAAATAAATCAATTGGTTGTAATGTATCTTTGATGAGAATTATAGGTAGTTTTGTGAAAGGTAAAGCTGAACACCAAACAAAAAAAAAAAGAACAATTGCAGAAAGTGCATTTACTCAAAGCTTTTATTCAGGGACAGAAAAAAATGAAAAAGCAAGCAAACATCAAAGGCAAAAGGAAGTAGAAAAAGTACATCAAAGGCACAGTTTGAACTTTTCAGTGAAATGAGGCATAATCTTTAAGACTACACTTCTTTGTGCAGAAATTCTGTCCTTAATTTGAAGAAAAAAGTTGAACATAATCTTCCTTTTCACTCTTGGGATTGTATGTACTGATCTTTTCTCACATTCTATGTCCTGGTTAACCCCCCCCCCCCATATTCAAAACTGAGTCAACAGCTTTCCTTTGCAGAGGGTGAGCAGTAAGGATGCAACCCATACCGAGGAAAGCTGTTGACGAAAGGGAAAGCTATTTTCATGTAGGACAACCTTAATTCTCATTTAATTTGTTTTCCACGGATGTTGAAATTAGTCAAAAACATCGACATACACCGCATTTGACCCCAGCAGTGCATTGCCAGATTGAAGGGGAAAGGGGTTAAACCAAACTCAGTTGCTGATGGATGAAACTGGCAGTAACCTAAACAATACAAACAGGCTTTTACAGAAGATGGGTTTCAAAAGCATGCTTTGACAATAATTGCCCTACAGTTGACACCTTTCTCCCGGGATTAACAGTACCTTATTGTGCAGCTGATGTCTTTCATGTGGGCCTATAAGCCACATGTCTCATTGTCGTTTTTGCCATCCATAGGATCTGTTCACCAGGGCCAGGTAGTTGTTAGCATTAGAGATTTGGGAACAGTTCAGTGAAGCACAATACAGCAGTGACACAAGCTAGATCCCCAGGTAGTGTTACGCTGGTCTTGCATAACTTGGTGCAGGTATGTTAGGACATGACAAGAACATCGCGGGTCCCATGGGGAGGTTTTCAGAGGCTTTTATTTCGAGAAACTTGTTCGGACTGTGGGGCTCTTCACATACTGGAGGCATTACATACATTTGTAAGTACATAATATGGTGGAGAGATACTGCGATGTTTTAAGTCGCACATAAAAACATGCGAGCTCTCCTGTTGTAAGTAATATTATGGGGCAGTGACAGTGCACAGGTGACCACACATTGGTGCTACTTTCTACACAGCAGTGTAAAAGACCTTGTTGGGCCCTTGCCACCAGAAAATTGTGAACCCTTTCCTGGTCAGAACAAAAGAAATTCAAGGGCTTTCTTTGTCACAGGTTGGGTATATTGTGTCCAACCTGTACCAAGGAAAGATGATGACCAGGCCACCACCATCATCGCATGTGTTATCTGTAATTCTCAGAAAAAAAAATTATATTAACATTAAATTTAAGTAAATAAACCAAAAACATTAAAGCAGGTGATAGTTTACATCTGGGGTTTTTGGGCATGGGAAAGGGTTAACAGTCAGAGTTTGTTTCAGAAAAAGGTCATATAATATGAAATTGGGGAATATTTAAAACTGCACAAGACAGTTTAGTGTGTATGCTTTGTTCTGGATATGCTAGGTGCAAATAATTAATTTGACAAAACTAACAAGTATTTGCAGGTAGGGAAATTGGAAAAGTTGCATTTATCAATGATAATGCAAGAAAATATTCTTGTTGCCTTACATGTTATTTAGACACTGAAGGAACTATTGATTTATTTGTATAGTTCAGACATTTCAGTGTTACACCTGGTTATACATATATATTTATATGTATTAAAAGTTTCTACACTTTGAAGTCATAAGAAGACTAGGCAAGTGTTGGTAAGACACAAGAGAAAAAAAAACACTTTGAAGCCAGTCACATATAACATGTTTTTTAAAAAAACTAATGATTTATCTGTATAGTTCAGACATTTCAGAGATACACCTAGTTCAACATTGAAAAAAAGTTTCTGCACCTGGAAGTCAGTCACAAATTACATGCATGTATAATGATAAGTAGTCACTATGAGAGTAAACAGCCCTTAGCATGCTAGACAACTATGCACTGAAGTTTGAGTGATTGATTTTGCCCCAATGAATAATAATAAGATATGTAATATAGTTTGAAATTATCCCAGTTATAAATAATAATGACCCCAGCAATTAGTCCATTCCATGTCAAATTCTTAATGATGGAGACTCACTCTGTGAAAATTAAAATTATAAATCCAGAGCATGATGTGAAAATGTTTCCAGGCACTAATTCTGGAGGAAAAAAAATCAACAATATATAAGTGCTAATATATAAAAAGTTCCAAACTGTGAACATTTCCCGAGTGTTTCCCCACTTTCTCCCATGCCTGGAGACATGTAAGATCAGTGTATTCATCATGATAAAGTCCTAGGACAATAGGACTGCAAGGGAGATGTAGTATTTTTGCATTTTTTTCCATGAGCTGAATAGACAGGCTTAGGGCCTGTGGGCAGCTGGTCAGCCTGCATATATACTGAATTTTCAGTTTGTTCAGAGGTGAAAGACAAACATTTTGAACCAGGGAGAGTTGCTGAATGAATAGCTTGAGGCACATTTGGTTTCAGAAATTGAAATTTTCTTTGCTTAATGTCTGTTTTGTGGTGCACATCTATCAAAACCATAGGAGGTAAATATATACCATGTGGCCATTTTCCCAAAGGCATAAATTTATGTATTTAGCAACCAGGGTAAAATGTTAATTGAAATGGTATATTGGGTACTGAAATATACTGGCTCTCAGGTTGTGAATAAAACTGGTGGGATATTACAGGTATGCAGATGGCATATTGACAGAAATAGTAGCAGTGATGATGATGATGACGACGACGACGACGACAACGACAACAGTACCCCGTCCATGTTTGGACAGTGATAGAGAGTGGATGCATGGGGGAGGGGGTGGGAAGAGAAAGAACTATTCTCTCTATACCTATAGAACAGGGGTACTTTGTGGAACCAGTGTTAGCTGGAACCAGTGTTAGCTAGGTGATAGGCTTCATTGAAGAGAGGTAATATCAGACAGCAGACCAGGGTCATTTGGACCTTATACATGTCTTAAGAAACCACATGGAAAAATATAGTTTTCAAAGAAGGTCAACTTCCAATTTCCCCTGATAACAGATGTACTGCATGTGTGTAACACATCTATTTGCTGGAGCACATACCACAATGATGACTATCAAAAATTTATGACAACAGCGTACCCCAAGTATATCATAGATTGTTTACAGTTGATAAATACAACCCCTGCAAGAACTGTCATAAGAATCAAGGTAGTTATTAATGAAAAACAAAATTGTCGAGCACACCACAATCTATTGCTATAAATTACTTCATTTATTGTTGTTAAATTGACTATGCAAATTTATAAATGCCACCAGCCTTTTATGACTATTAGGTTTTGTGCATTTCTGGAAGATAAATGATAACATTCTGTATTTTATATTGGTCAAAATGTGAATCACCCCCCTTGTAAATTTGTCCATTTATGAATAAAAAAGTATGCATGAAAAAGTATAGCAATGCACAGAATATGAAGCACCTGCAGTATAATGAACCACATGACTTGTTTGACCTTTGTGACCCTTTGAGTTCTGATATTAACTCCTTGTTGCCCACAAAATTCCTAGTTATTTCTTATTTTCTTGTTTCGTTTTTTTGGGGAGGTGTTTTTTTTTTTTTTTTTTTTTTTTTTATTGTGTTAGTCTATAAAGTAGATAAAATAGAAATTGTTCATATACACATGCATTTTAGTCGGTTCTCCAAAGTTAGTGCAAGTTATCTGTAAAAGTTATTGCATTTTTAGAAACTGCGATGTAAAAATTGGTATATGTCTATATAATTTACTGGGGAAAAAAGTTGCATCTGCATTAAGTGCCAAAGGGTTCATTCCTTTGTTCATATAAAACACTACATTGTTGATGGGCCTGAGAATACATGTCTGTCCATGCCAGTGACACAAGTGGCATATACTGGCCCATTGTGACACACTTGAGCCAGTATCCACAGTGTGTTGACAATTCCATATCCCAGTGATACTCCTTGACTTCACAGGTAGCCCTGGAATGAAGCACCTAACACGCATTCTTCACAAAGAATGCAGATCGTGGCGAAGGCCTGACCACTTTGAAATTGCCCACAGCCCCCCCCCTCCCCTGTGTCCGTGGCCATGGCCATGTCCAAATAATAGGGTCTTGTCAGAACAGGAATGTGCTAGGAATGTCACAGTCTGCCAGTCCTGATTGTATTCATCCATAAGATTTGACGCGACTTTCATTTATAATTACTTTCTGACTTTGTAGACTTTATATTGTAATGACAGAACATTCAAGAACCGAGTACTTTTTTTATATATAAATATATTGCTCATAATGTTCAAAAATGGCAAGAGCCTGACAAGGTTCAAAGGTGTGGAAATAATAGGATATTTTATATGTTATTTGTACATGTATGTTGGCTCAAAAAGATGTCTGTTGCCTTTTGTGCAAAATTCATCTGTACACACAAAAAGCAGACTGTTTTTGTTGTTTCTGAATATTATATCCAATCAAAGCAAATACAAAAGTTGACACAACCACAGTTGGCAACACAATGGAAGCTTCAGTGATGCTTTCATGTAAAGCATCACAAAAATAGTCAATGGGTCAGCCAATGGCAGGGAGGGGTTTGCTGGTCAGCAGGTGCAAATGGCACAAAAATTTTGTAGAATGTCAAGATATGGCAGGCCTTCGTTGGGAGCATGAGTGAAGTGTCAGCAGAGTCTGTCATATTGCAGCCTTGACCTTAGCTGATGGTGATACAGTTATACCTGATATAGAGACCACCTGTTGATACATTGTATCTAGAGTAGAAACCACCTGCCACTGGGAAATTGCACATGTACTTTTTTAACTGTGTAGATACACACTTTTAAGATTTGTTTCTCAGGGATTTGTGGTACAGTTGATCCAATTATAAGCATGATAAAAATCCACTTTCTTACCACAGCAGTTAATTGAAGGTAGTCATATTTTTAAGTCTGCAGCACTCGAAAGCTATTTTTAGTTATATTGTACATTCACAGCCACTGTCATGGTAAGACCAAACAAGCTCTGTACTACACAATCATGGTTGTATGTTTCACACAACAGAAGATACCCCACAATCTTTATGACCGGCTTAGCATCATTTTCACAACACTCTCAGGGCTTCCTGACAAGTTGCATTACTGATTGAAATGAAATGAAATGAATAGTACATGTTTTTCGACGATCACAGTAACCCTTGCCTAGTCCTTGCTAAAAGACATAAAAATGTATTTTTGAAAAATGCCTTAAATGTAAAAGCTGATCATATGTACCCGGAAACATAAATGTTGTTGATGGCACAAACCTGTGGAAACAAAAACACAATAGAAGCTAGGAAAGATGATTTGCTGCATAGCAAATCAGTGTGTGTGCCTTCAAAGCATATTGGTATTGTAATGTGCAACTATTCCATAACACAAAGAATAAGGTTTTGTCTGGGCGAGGCCAGGAGCAAACCCGTTCTTAAACTATATTCCGACCGGTTTCGCTACACCGTAGCTCATCAGGGAATGAGAGTAACGGCCGTTGGGGCTGGTTTATATAATGAGGGGAAACACGGTTTACGTTACCAACGTAAACTTGCTTAAATATACGTCAAAGACCTGTGACGTGTATTGAAACGTAAGATGACAGGTTTGATTTATTCGTCATAGATACGTTCCTCATAAAACAGCACTAAGAAAAGTACATTAACCCTGCCCCTATTGGGGTCCGGTATGTACCAAGATGACCTCTGGTCTATAATTCGATTTAATAGGCTTGGTATCAATTCTGATAGCCATTTCATTAATACTTCACGGCACGTTACCTTGTGGAAACAATTTTCACACAAGTGGAAATGTTGATGGGTAGGGAGCTCGGAAATGTAAAATTATTCCATAACACAGGAGTAGAAGTTGGAATGGCATCTCTATCTATTATAGCTTTGAAGTTATTCAAGATTTAAAATTTCTAATGGTGCTATTTAGCATGATTAAATTGCTACAACTTTTATTTTAAATTCATTAGGTGCGCAATGGTCAACAACCCCCTAATAGAAGTTGGAAGACATCTCTATCTATTATAGTGTTGAAGATATTCAAGATTTAAAATTTTGAATAGTGCTAATTAGCATAATTTAAATTGCTACAACTTTTGTTTTAGATTCATTAGATGCGCAATGGTCAACAACCCCCTAGTAGAAGTTGAAATGACATCTCTATCTATAATAGTTTTGAAGATATTCAAGTTTTAAAATTTCAAAATGTTGCTAATTAGCATTATTTAAATTGCTACAACTTTTGTTTTAAATTCATTAGATGCGCAATGGTCAATAACCCCCTAGTAGAAGTTGGAATGACATCTCTATCTATTATAGTTTTGAAGATATTCAAGATTTAAAATTTCAAATGCCTCTAATTTGCATAATTTTAAACATCTTCAACTCTTTGTATAAAACAGTCAAACTCCTTGTATGGAGGTACAAGCATGCCAAGTTTGGAGTTTCTATGTATAATAGTATTTGAGAAAAGTGTCGGGCAAATTTGCTGGTAAAGAAGAAAGAAAGAAAGAAAGAAAGAAAGAAAGAGAGAGAAAGAAAGAAAGAAAGAAAGAGAGAAAGAAAGAAAGAAAGAAAGCATAATGGTATTGTAATGTGCAACTATTCCATAACACAGGAGTAGAAGTTGGAATGGCATCTCTATCTATTATAGCTTTGAAGTTATTCAAGATTTAAAATTTCTAATGGTGCTATTTAGCATAATTTAAATTGCTACAACTTGTATTTTAAATTCATTAGGTGCGCAATGGTCAACAACCACCTAGTAGAAGTTGGAATGACATCTCTGTCTATTTTTGTGTTGAAGATATTCAAGATTGAAAATTTCAAATACTCCTAATTAGCATAATTTAAATTGCTTCAACTTTTGTTTTAGATTCATTAGATGCGCAATGGTCAACAACCCCCCCATTAGAAGTTGAAAAGACATCTCTATCTATAATAGTTTTGACGATATTCAAGTTTAAAATTTTTAAATGCTGCTAATTAGCATAATTTGAATTGCTACAACTTTTGCTTTAGATTTTCATACATGCGCAATGGTCAATAACCCCCTAGTAGAAGTTAAAATGACATCTCTATCTATAATAGTTTTGAAGATATTCAAGTTTTAAAATTTCAAATGCTGCTAATTAGCATAATTTAAATTGCTACAACATTTTTTAAAAATTCATTAGATGCGCAATTGTCAATAACTCCCTAGTAGAAGTTGACATGACATCTGTATCCATTATACTTTTGAAGATATCCAAGATTTAAAATTTCAAATGCCCCTAATTTGCATAATTTTAAACATCTTCATTCTTTTGTATAAAACAGTCAAACTCTTTGTATGGAGGTACAATCATGCCAAGTTTGGAGTTTCTATGTATAATAGTGTTCGAGGAAAGTGTCGGACAAATTTGCTGGTAAAGAAGAAAGAAAGAAAGAAAGAAAGAAAGAAAGAAAGAAAGAAAGAAAGAAAGAAAGAAAGAAAGAAGGAAAGAAAGAAAGAAAGAAAGGAAAAACAAAAAAAAGTGTGTTGACACACACACTTTAAATATTGTAGCACAGGAAAATGATACAAAATTGCATGTAGCAGATTAAAAGTTTCATAGAAATATACAAAATGCAGAAACTGAACATTTATGCCAAAGATGCCTGTAGTGGCACAAAGTCAACAATAAAATTTAAACACAAGGAAAAATATTATGTTCATATGAAAAATGTCACACTGCACTTAATGAATTGAAAGGTTTAAAACAGAATCCAGAATGCAAAAATTAGGGGGAAATGGCATATTTGAAGATAATACACATGACGGAATTGAAATTACTGTATGCAAGGGAGTTTCTACTTCAGCCCTATGCCTGCAGTGGAACAATTATGTCTTGGCTTACCTGACTGCCTTTTGCTGCATATAAATTAGCCTACTTGTTAGTTAACACACAAAACAATAACATATATCAGGGGTCCTTAGGGTATTTGATAGTTATCATGCCTAACTTTATGTATTTTATTTGTTCCACTTGGCAGCGTGCCTTGCCACATTCTTCCTACAGAGAGATGCCCAATAAGATCAGAGCCTCTACTTAATAATAATAATGCCAGAATAGCTCATGAAAGTCAATGAGTTCTGGGTCACATAACAAGGGGAGCATTGAAATTCTAGATCCCTGTACTTAAGACAAATATATACAGGTTTTAGTGTGCACAAAGGACAGCAGGATTATTACTAAGCAATGGACAGGAATTCTATACAACAGAAAGGACTGGGAAAGAATCTCTGTACTGAAGGAAAAGCTGAAAGACGGCATCAAGTTGGAGCTCAAGTTGCACTGAGTAAGCTGAAGGTTCATGCAGGCATGGAGGTATTTGTTTATTTATTTATTTGTATATTGGCAGCTGTCCGAGAGTAGCCCAACCCATATTGGTATTTACTGGTGGATCATGTTTCCTAGTCAGCATGTTAGCTACACAAGGGGGACCCGAAACATGTGCATTTAGCTCAGGATCAGATAGGTCTTTCAAGTTTCAGAAAGCTTGTACATGCATCCGAGTACTTGTCAAGTATGACAGCCCTCACAGGCTTTCAAAGCTGAGACTAGATATTGGGAGTCTGCCCACAATTTCCCTGTGGTTTCCACCAGCAAATGGTAAGGATTTATTTTTTTTTTATTTTTGGTTCCAACTTTTTTTCTCTCTTTTTGTGGAGAAGTGGATGTTGTGCACCTCTTCACTCATTGCTGTTGGCTTTACAATGTGTGCATGGCCATTCTTCTATGTGGTGGGCTATGTGAGGAAAAAATATTGCTGGCCATGCATGCAAGGTGGATGGCCATTCATTGCTCGCAATGTATGCAAGGTGGATGGCAATTTGTTGCTGGCCATGTATGCAAGGTGGATGGCAATTTGTTGTTGGCCGTGCATGCAAGGTGGATGGCCATTTATTGCTGGCCATGCATGCAAGGTGGATGGCAATATGTTGCCAGCCATGCAATGCAGAGTGGATGGCAGTTTGTTGATGGCTATCTCCTTATGTTTCTGGCCATAGAGACTGGATGGACAGCAGTGAGAAGGATAAAGGCTGGACATCTCACCTCCACATAAGCCTTTCAGTGCTTGGTTTATGACTGGGTCAACAGTTTACCTTGGTGCTTTTTTGCTGAGGAAAGACTTTCCCCCACAGGAACTGTGGATTTGCTGGCAATTGAGTGATGTCTTTTCACTTGAATCAGAGTACACATTATTATGATTTAGCACAGTTTTTGTTGGGAAATTTGCTGAATGAGTTAATTATGCTCCTCCAAAGGAGGAGGGGCATATAGCAAATATGTTGTCCATGTGTGAGTGCGTGCATGCATCCGTCTGTCCATCCGGACAGTTTTCATGCTATAACTCAAAATGTTTCGGGCATAGGGCTTTCATATTGCATGTGCTTATAGTCTTGCATAAGATCTCAAATGAGTTTGAAGATGGGTGACCATGATCCAATTGCCAAGGTCAAAGAGCCATTTTTGGTTTTCACAGGATAACTTGGAAAGTTTTAACATAGACATTTCTTATTGCACATGGTTTTAATCCTACATATTAAAGGTCTCAGACAAGCTGGAAGATGGATTACCTTGACCAAGGTCACAGAGCCATTTAGTGAATTTAGTTTTCACAGGATAAGTTGCAAAAAATTGACATTGGCCTTTCATATTGCACATGCTTATAGTCCTGCATAAGGTCTTAGACGAGTTAAAAGATGGGTGACCTTGACCTAATTCCCAAGGTTACAGAGCCATTATAATGAATTTGGTTTTCACACAATAAGTTGATTTTTTTTGGGACACAGGGCTTGCATATTGTACATACTTGGAGTCCTGCATTAAGTCTTGGATAAAATTTGAAGATGGGTGACCTTTACCCAATTCCCCAGGTCACAAAGCCATTTTAGTGAATTTTGTTTTCACGCGATAAGTTAAAAAGCTTTTACTACAGACATTTCATATTGTACATGCTTAAAGTCCTGCATAAGGTCTGAGATGAGTTTGAAGATGGGTGACCTTGACTCAAATCCCAAGGTCACAGAGCCATTTTAGTGGATCTGGTTTTCATGTGATAACTTGGCAAATTTTTGACATAGGCCTTTCAAGTTGCAGATGATTATAGTCCTACGTAAGATCTCAGACAAGATGACCTTGACCTTATTGCCAAGGTCAGGAAGCCAATTTAGTGAATTTGGTTTTCATGTGATAAGTTGAAAACTTTTTGACATAGGCCTTCCGTATTGCTCATGATTTTAGTCCTACATAAGATCTGTCTTAGACGAGTTTAAAAATGGATAACCTTGACCCAAATTGCAAGGCCACAGAGCCATTTTAGTGAATTTGGTTTTCAAGCAACAAGTTGAAAAGTTTTTACATAGGCCTTTCATATTGCACATCATTTTAATCCTGCATAAGGTCTTAGAGGAGTTTGAAGATGGGCCACCATGACCCAAATCCCAAGGTCACTGAGCCATTTTGGTTTTCACATGATCAGTTGAAAAGTTTTTGACATAGACATTTCTTATTGCACATGGTTTTAATCCTCCATATTAAAGGTCTCAGACAAGTTGGAAGATGGATCACCTTGGCCCAAATCCCAAGGTCACAGAGCCATGACTCCTGTCTGTACTAACAGATGTAGCATGGGGGGAGGGGGGGGGGCATAGATCTAGCAATCTCTGACTGTGTTTTAATTGCTTAAGACACCATCAAAATTTACCATTTTAACAATTCTGAATTTGAGTTATTCAGAGTCTGACTATGTGTACTTCTTGAGCACATAATATCTACACAGAGTAGAAAACTTTGAACCTGGATTTCATGTGTGCGCACATGTTTAATCTGTTAAGTCTGCATCATGACCCTATTTCAACAAGGCATCTATTTATTATGATAATCATTCAGTGTAAAATTTCACAAATAAAGCACAAACGACTGCAAAATGTTTATATCATATGTAGTAAGTTGCGTAATACATAAACACGTCAGAGTGATAACTTGAAACAGCATATTTTGGGTGATTTGGAGATAACCATAAATACTGATGAGGGTCAAGGATTCACTTTTTATTTTTCACTTTTAGTCTTCAGGGCAAGTTATTTTGTTTTACGTGCTGCTTGTTCTTACTCACTTGTCCATCCATTCAAACCTTTGTGAAAGTAAATCTTTTAGGTACCCGGAGATCAAGTGTGTTTCATATTTCCTCCCCAAATTGGAATTGTACTTGTCTTGGGCTAAGGGCCATATGAATTAGTGAGCCATGCTCATTGCCACCCTTACCCCCCCCCCCCCCCCCGTCCATCCACACACTCACACACACACACACACGAGATTAACTTGTTTGTTTTTTTCTTTAGATCTATGGAATGGGTACGTTTTTATATCTGTACTGTTTCATAGTGCAATCTGCAGAAAACATGATTTTCCTTTTAGTTCATGACAAGAGAAGTGACACGAACAACACTTATATATGTATTTAACAGAGCTATGTAGAGCATACAATGATAGGGGGAAAAAAAAGAGAAAAGACTCCAATGGCGATGTTATTTCCGTATTGACGCAGCATGGTATTGAACACAACAAAAAAAAGTAATGACCAATTCTGTATAAAAATTCATTTTCAGCCTGTATTTCCTGTAAAAGCTATTTGCAATCTGCTTATTGATGTGATGATGATTTTTTTGATTTTTTTGTTTTTGTTTTGGGTGTATTTTTTTTTTTTTTTTTTTTTTTCACTTGACTCTTTATGCTCTGTGACATCATAGAGTTAAATGGAAAGCAAAAAGACAAGCCAAGTATGCTGGCAGGGATGCTCTTTTATGTGGAAAAGGCCATTTAGCTTTGTTGATTTAAACCAGTAACTGCTGTGGTTGTGGACATGTTGCACAAAGAGCAAATCCCTACATATAATTTAAAAGCTGGAAAGTTACGGTGAAACAAATAATTCACAGTGTCACAACTTCTAGTTCATAAGAGTTAAAACCCTTGCTGCCATCAGGCAAATGGCCCTTTTATAAGTGTGGTGATTATTCCATGCCTCACCTTTGTGACTTCACCAATTTTGTTCACTTTTTACATCCATAGTAAATCAAGTAATTGATTAGATTACATTTTACATGCACACATATTTACATGCCCTCAGGGGTTACACAGAAACAAGCTATTTATATGATAAGTGGGTGAACCTCAGGGGAAAAGGTGCATAATACTTTAATTCTTTTTTTTTTTTTTTCTGTCTACTGCAGATATCAACTGAATGTTCCAAGAGCAGTTGTACATTTTTAACAGACATTTTATTTCCTTAGATGACTTTCACCTGTGGGGTAGAGTCCCTTTTACCCCTGAAAGTTAACATGTACATGTAGTTACTTTTTCATGTTGTGATGAAGAGATAGATTTTGACTGATTTGCTCCAGTTATTTGCCCTTTCAATAACAGATCTGTAAGGAGTTCTCATGGTAATATATATATATATATATATATATATATATATATGATTTACTTTGCTTTATTGGGAGGGTGGAACCTTCTGAAATATGAAATTTTTTTTTGAGGTTGGTGAAATGAAGAAAAGAAAAAAATAGGCTGTTTGTTGTTCAAGAATTTTTGTGTAACATATGGTGAACCATTCAAGCTGAAACTATGCAAAGAATTGTAAATCATATGAATGAACATGTATCATGTATGTTTTATCTGTCTGTGTGCTTGTCTGTCTCTCCCTGTCTCTCTGTCTGTCGACCATCCATTTATTCATATATTCTTATATGTAAATCACTACAAGGCAAAGATGTAAATCTGATGTTCTGTGCATCCGTGTCCCAAATCATTTTTCGTCAGATATTTTTTTCTCACTGAAACTTTCAGCTTGTGAACATGTATGGAACAATTTTGAACAGGCGTTTTAACTTTGCGTTTTTAAGATGGGACCATACAAGAAGAAAGTGAAAAATATGCCTCAGAGTTATTACTTATGCAACAAAAAACACAATGCACACAAGTTAAATTATGATAACTTAGATATTTCTTCTTCTTCTTCTTCTTCTTCTTCTTCTTCTTCTTCTTCTTCTTCTTCTTCTTCTTCTTCTTCTTCTTCTTCTTCTTCTCCTCCTCCTCCTCCTCCTCCTCCTCCTCCTCCTCCTCCTCCTCCTCCTCCTCCTCCTCCTCCTCCTCCTCCTCCTCTTTTTTCTTAAGCAAAGGGAAAAGCACTGTATGAGTAAAGGAATCCATACTTCTTCTTCTTCTTCTTCTTCTTCGCCTTCTTCTTCTTCTTCTTCTTCTTCTTCTTCTTCTTCTTCTTCTTCTTCTTCTTCTTCTTCTTCTTCTTCTTCTTCTTCTCCTTCTCCTCCTTCTTATCCTCCTCCTCTTTTCTTAAGAAAAGGGAAAAGCACTCCATGAGTAAAGAAGCCATACTACTTCTTTTTCTTCTTCTGCTCCCTCTTTTTTTTCTTCTGCTTCTTCTCCTCCTCCTCCTCCTCCTCCTCCTCCTCCTCCTCCTCCTCCTCCTCTTTTTTTCTTAAGAAAAGGGAAAAGCACTGTATGAGTAAAGAAGCCATAATTAATACAGCATTATATCAAGCTAAAAACTGAGACTGGAGGAATGACTTATTGTATACTTGCAGGATTAAGTGCATACTTTTAAAGTTTTCAGGTTTGTTTTGCATCTATGGTTGTAGTTTTTCCCATGATTGCCAGACATTTAATATTCCAAAAATGCACAAACATGCACATGAAAGTTGCACTGAATAAACTTTTCTTGGGAAAAGTGGTAATCAATATATGCGTGTATATTTATGTCTATCACAAAGCAATTATGGTGACAACAATGAATCCAAGGTGAGCTTCTGCTGCTAACAATATCATACCAATCAGCATTCTGTAATGTAGAAATACAAATTTCATTCACATGTATGTATGTATGTATGTATGTATGTATGTATGTATGTATGTATGTATGTATGTCACAGTACATCTTTTAAGAGACCACCCAAGGGCAGGTCTAAAAGTGGTCTCTCAGTAGAGTGGTCTCTTGGAATAGAGACTAATGTATGTATGTATAGAGCCGTGCCCAATTGTCGGACATGCCCAATTCTCGGAAATCGATGATATTTTGGCCATTCATGGACAAGATGTGTAAAAAAAGTATTAATTTAATAAGCACAGAGAGACTGATGTGGGATCAAAGACAAGTTGACCATTTTTTAAATATACATATTTTTAGACACAATGTCAGCTTTCAAATAGAAAATATCCATTTTAGTCAGCAAGTGTTATTCAACACCCATGCAACGAAGTATGCAAAATAAAGTTGTAAATATAATATGTGCATTAAAATACAAAGGTTCTCGCCTCAAGGGCTTGAGTACAATTTCCAGCTAGAAGGTGATCAAAAATAACATGGAGCAAAATACCTTCCCATGTCCCACATTTGGGCACACCTAACTTTCTGCTCATGGCAGTATTTTGTCAATCATCTCTTGTGAAATGTGTGCACATTCGCAATCCAAAGAGTGTGATTTGACAAGAAACATATGCCAACAATTTATAGTGTTTGGTCTTTTCAGCCGCACTCCCATACAACATGAGAAAATGTAATTTGATTTTCAGTTTGGCAATGAACGCAACCCAGCTCTTAGTTGTCCAACAGTTAGGCACCCCAGTATATATGCATGTGAACAGCAAAAAAATTTATACCAGTAACCAAATTTCTGGGGAACACTTTAAAATTTTGTAGAGATAAGGGTGGGGGACTGCCATGGCCAACTGATTAGACTGCTAGTCAGTTAGGACCTCTAAGTGGCACCAGTGACACTGCAAGGAATCGTGTAGGGGCACGGGGGGAATGGCAGCTTACTTGCTAAGGAAAGAAATGCAACTGGTTCCCTCAGCCAGTCCACATTGTAGCTGCTCATCAGAGTTGAAACTTGCGTCCCTTTTCCAATTATGTTGTTTTCATGACAATTTTCATTGAGATGTTTTCAGTCTTTTCTTACCAATGAACCTGTTCACAAGTAAATTGGTCGCGTACAGCAAAGCAATTTTCGCAAAGTTTGAGGTCGCCCCGGGGGGTTAACAGGTGCAAAAGGTATTCCGTTTTACTCCATTTTGGTTGGAAACAAATGAATTGGTTGAATGGAGGAATTGCTTGAGGGTCAGTAACCACCAAGAGAGGCTTTTTTTATCCGTTGAACAAGCATGCCATAATTATCTTGTCACGGTGGTCAGTAGATAAAGCATTACATAAGAGACCATTCAATTTCTACTTTGTGGAAAATTATAGAAACATTTGCAGTTACTATACAAAGTAGAAATACATATTGTACTACTCATATGTATGTTGTTGACTTGGGTTCATGATAAATTTGTTTTCTTAAAGTGTGTTTGCTGAAGAATTCAAACAAAAAAATATATAATGGGATAAAATATACGTAAGTTAACATTTCTCTCAGTAGGATTCTACTGGATGTGAATCACCGAAACTTTGCACCTAGAGTATACAGAGAACAGCTAGAGGAAAGAGAAAAAATATATCAAAAGACACCTCCCCCCCCCCCACACTTCCACATATATCATCCCAATTATTATTTTACACTTACAAATTTACAAATAGTTGAGCTATATGTCAGGCTGAGAATCACCTAAACCATCAGAATGAAGTTTCCAAGGGAAGGCCAAGCCTCAAAACAAAATAAATGGAACCTTCACCACCATCAGACCTCTCATGTTGTAAATTCCATGATGTTGTTGAGTCACCCCTCATCTGACCAGGTGAGGATAAATGTCTGCTGAAAATATAATTGAAAGTTGAAAACATGAAGTGATTTACTAAATGCTTGTGTGTGTATTAGAAGTATTAGGATCACTTACAAGTTGGCTAAAATTCAACTACATTATGATGCCTGCCTTGATCTGCCTATAAATAACTTCTTGAATATTTATGATTGCTGCATTTAAAAGAAAAATAGCTCCAGCCAAGGAACTTTGATGTTTTATGGTTAGTCATGTTTAGTCCTTTGTATTTTCCATTAAATGATATGTTATGCATCAGACACACCTCAGTCCTTGTACTAAGTTAGGACAAAAGGAGAGCCATGCAAGGCCTTGGAGCTGGACTTACTGTATATGCATCTATCGTAAAAATAAAAAGTATCTGTTTACAAGTAATGATAGCTCAAGCTGTTAGCATTAAGCTACTCTGAATGGGGAAGGTCATAGTTTAAAGCCATCTAAAAGTATGGTTGTATTTACTTATCTTTAACAATGTGAAAGATCTTTTGCTCAAATGATCCGCATTTTAAGCCTATTCAGTCAAATGAAGTGGAATATGCTATTCATCACCCATGTGGCTTAGACGTTTTATTGAATAACTGACAGAAACATTACTTAGGAATGTTCAGTTTCTTCTTGTCTTAATCCCACAATGCAACACCATTCTGTGATGTGGATTGTAGTTTTGTTTAGGTGCATCGAACCCTGATAATTGCATTAATTTCTCACAATGTGCAGACAGTAAATAGCCAAGCATGTAACAGAAGACTTGCATACCTGTAATTGAATAAGTATTTGTCATTGATGCTGGCAAAGTGCCCAAATATTAATGTATTATCCACATAAAAAATGTATGATTTACACTGTTGGCCATTGAGAAACACCTGCTTAGTATTCTGCTTCAGAAAGTACATGATCAAAAGCACTAATGGTTTTTCAAATGTCATCTAATCCAATATTTTAATCCACCTTATTTTTAGCATAAAATTAGGATAGAATTGACTTGTTTTGTAGCAGTTAGAGCTGTTTGTGGCTGACTTTGAGTGCTGCTTTGAGACCCATTCATAGAACTTGACTCATTTTTGTAATGTTTTGGAAATGATAAAAAAACCCACTTCAATGGCATTTTTTTTTTCACACAAACTTACTTCATTTATAGTACCTGTTCTGTAAAACACGTATACACAAACATGTATGTATGTATGTATGTATGTATGTATGTATGTATGTATGTATGTATGTATGTATGTATGTATGTATGTATGTATGTATGCATACATGTATGTATCAAAATACAATATTTTTCATGGCACATACTGAGTCTGTCAAAGAGGATCCTTGAATGTACGTATAGAGGTAAACTGCCACAGTTCTTGATCTTATTAACTTCACACCGTAATGAAGGGAGATACAGTGTCACCCTGTATGATACCACATTTAGTGGAGTGTAGAGGTCAAATTTAAGCTAGTGCCCACATTGGTTACAGAATTTGGTGAGGTTTTGTTGCTTAAGATAAATGTAAACAATAGGGAAAAGTCAACATTTTCAACTTTTGTGTAAACGTATGCATTGACATCCCCCTCCCCAATTAACAACATTTTCGCATGATGTTGCTGCTGAAACAAGACCTTGAGCTAGCAGAGAAATGTATCAATGTAGGCCTATACTTTTTGTGCAGTATGTGGTTTAATTTATGGAAATTTAGTTTGATACTCAAATAAGACTCTCAGGTGTGAAAGAAAAGCCTTATTTGCAGTATGAAGAGATGACTACAGGAGAACACATGCGCATGTACTTTGTGCTTGTCTGGACAATATAAACACTTATACCTAAATGTTGAAAAAGTTCTGAGCAAAAATAAAATAATATAGATGTGGGTTTCTAAAATGTAAGATGTTAACATGAAACATTAAGGTGTGGTGTAAAACACTTAGCATAATGTCCCAATGCTATTGTGAGTATTCATTTATTTCTATTTCTCGGTAGACAGTCAATGGCTGCCACTTCCATGAATAATGATCTACAGAAAACAAAAACAAACTAGGTTTGCAGCATTTACTTTTTGTTCCACATTCTTTGACTTCAAAGTTACGTGGACAAGTAATTGTGTCAACATAGAGAAAAAAAATGAAAAAGAAAGGTAATCCCAGGAGCCTAATGGTGTTGGACAAAATGGGTAACTGAAATATGTAATGCGGGTAACGGCCCTGGCATGCCAGGCTTAAGAAGTATAGTAGGGATTACACGGTGGGTGCCTGCAGGCATTTACCAAGCCACTGGTTGTTTGCAATAGGATTTTGCCGGGTTGCCTTATAAGTGACCTGGTCCTATTCTTTTACCGCTATGGTATATCCGCATCCAGCCCTCCTGTGGCCAAGTTCGGCTCCTGTTGCATAGAGGTTGGAGTAAGCAGGTGACTACAGCATATACATTCTCACTGTCAGCTATTGTAAACTCATTGTAAGTAGAAAGTCAGATGAACAGAGACAGAATCACCATCTGCACAGTGTGACCTGTATTTGCAGTGGAATGTAGAGTCAGTGCAGTACGGAATGTCATTACATGTCAAAAATAGGTAAAACAATATTTTTGCCTGTTTTGTAGTAATGGACACTTCAGCAAGGTCTGGAGCACAGACTCGCTTTGATGTTCTGTGGTCATAGCATTGGGGATAAACCTGTGAAAGCCAGGAGTGTTTTGTCTGTGTAGTATGGGAAAATATGACCAGTCATTTTCATGGTATGGCAGGTCAAAATTACATTTTAACATGCAGGAGATGCTGCTTGGTATCAGGTTTCCTCATTTGACTGAGCTGTCAAACTCCTGTCTGGCTGTCTTCAATGTACATGTATACGCCTTGTGTGTTCTCCAGTATCTTTCATCTGTTTTACAGGTATGTGCATAACTGACTGCCATTGTGAAGAAGACAATGGCAAATGGTACACAATTGGTGAGTAACAATCACTTTTTACAGCTTTGGATAATCAAGGAGGGCAGAGAGAGAGCTGTACCCTCCTTGGGATAATAGAGGGACGGAGAGACATTGTAGTGCTACACATCAAGCTACTGCTAGCTATTAGTATGATAATTATGAATTATGAACTTGTTCGTTTGAGTAGATTCAATCAATATTCATGTAAAGAAGTCTTTTTATGAAGGTCAGTGGAACAAATTATGATCATGAAAATTGCAGGCCAAATAAAAACTTCAGGATTTGTCAAATATATTTTACTGAATTTTAGGTGAAAATTAACTTTTTTAGTTTTTGTTATGAGTTGTGCCCAAGCACAGATATGATAATGGTTTCTGTGCACAGCAAACTCTGAATTACATTGGAGACTTTGGTGTTTTGTCAACTTAGCAAAAAATAGGTACAAAATATACCCAAAACTAAAATTTGAAAATGTTTAACTGTACACAATGTATATCTGCTCATACTTTTTTTTTGTGGAACAGACCCATGCGTGATTTTCTAAGAGGGGGACAAAGGGTTTTCCATACTGGCGCACTGGATAATTTTGTTCTATATATCAGCGCTATGAAAGCCATCTTATTTTCTGTACTTCATAAGTGGTCATTATTTTGGGACATTAGTTTTTGTATGCTTGATAAGTGAAAAATTATTTCCTGTACCAGTGTACTGGGACCCCTCCCCCCCCCCCCCCCTTCCTGTAAATTCCTGCTTGTAATACGTACAGCAGAGACAAGTTCATGCAGTCCAGGTATAACTTTCTGCACAAGGGTGTTCAGGTCTTAAATGTTACCAGAGAGTGGAGGCAATATATATTGGAGTCCTGGGGACATCAAACTCAAGGATCATTAGTTCTAAATAGAGTCCTCCCCTGGTGTCAGTATTGTAAGGTTTCAGCATTGTGCACCTTTTTACATCAAAAGAAAAAGCTAGGTGGCTTGACTATTGCTTTCGATTTCTTAAAGACGTCTGGATGAAGTGTTAATCACAATTGCTGGTTGCATGGTTAAGCAGATTCCTGGCGTTTGATCAAGGGTGTAAATGTGGTCAATGGCAGTCTGATAGTTATGTCCCATCCCCTTACCAAACTACCCAATAGAATCCATACCTCCATGTAAATCGGCTGAAAAGAACAAATGAAGGATAAAGCTTCATTTTATTTGTCGGTGTTCCCGTATTTCTTTTGTGTCAAACTGTTTGTTCTGCAGTCATAGTCACAGCTAGGTAAAACATATAATGGGACAAAAATTGTCAAATATTATTCACGAGATGGAAGGCTAGGCACTTCCAGGGTTGCTAAGGATGTATTTGTGGTACGTGATGGGGTTCCACCCAAATTGTACAATAGTTTGAATCACGATGCTTTCAAATGTCAGTCACAGTGGTATGTCATCCTTCACAGGTTTATTTCATCCTGACTTTCAAAGTTACCTAATAGTTGAAGTGTGGTTGTACCTGCTTGCTGTGTATTTTGCTGTTGTGTTTTGTTTTGAATGTTTCATTTTAAAGTTGACATTTGTGCCATGTTCCTCGCTTGTCAGAGGGTCTCTGAAGTAAAACTGTCTTTCGATCAGAGCTTACAGTACATGATTTCATTTAACTCTTTCAATGCCAATTGCAACTAAAGTTGAACTACTTACAACAAACTGCTCTAAAGCATAATAAGGATACTAAATTCATGTTCCTTATGAAATACCTTTCATTCAAGTACCAGATTGCCTGTCATTCCATAGGATATAATGGTCTGGGTCAACAGCTCTTTTGGGACACGCTTTGGGCGTATTGTGCCCAAAGTGTGCCAAGGAAAGCAGTTAGCTCAGTCCAAAATGTGGTGCTGAAACAGTTAATGACAGTTTCCTTGTATTTTCAATTTTGATTTCAGGCTCCGTGTGCAGCCCCTGCAGATAGGGTGTTTAACCGCTACAGGAGTAGGGCGAGAGATTATACGCAGCCAAATGACTGGATGTTTACATAGTTGTGGTATCTTGGACACTTAAGGACTACATGGAATTTCATTAGTGACTTTTCAAGGGGTGATGCTCACTGATTTGATTGGATTGTCAGTGGTATGTTAGAGAACCGGCAAGAACTCAAGCATGGAAAAGAAAACTACCGCCATGGATAACGGAGGTGGCATGGCATACATCCTATGTGCTATTACAGCACTGGGCATTCTCTTCAACTTACTCCTTGTCATATGGCATTGCAAAAATCTTCGGTCCCGCTCACATTTGGCGGTGACTGTTAAGTATACTTTACTTTTGATGAATGTTTCATACATCATTGCAGGATTTGCAATCATTGTTATGGTATTACATAGGGGTTTTGGTGGTGACGCACTATGCAAAGCAGGTGGATTCCTTGTCATGTTTTCGACCCAAGAGTCTATCTGGACCCTTGCCGGGTCTTGTGCTGCCTTGTTCTTATGGACACAAAACAAACTGTCTCAGGAGCTACAAAAACACAATATTCCCATATTCTTTCTCATCCTGGTGATCCAGGGATTGGTGCTGCTCGTTCTTTCATTCTTGCCATTTACCGAAATGCATTATTTTGATACACAATCACCTTATTACTACCTCTGCGTTCCGCTGCGCTTTCCTGGTGAAAAAAGCTGGGCATACTCCTCACTCATTCTGGTCATGAACTGGATATCCATTGTCTTATCCATCGCCATTGTGCTGGCGATCATAATCAAATACAGGAAGCACTTCAGGGCTCAGGGAATTAACCGCAAAGATGCTTCTGTAAGACAGTCGAAAAGTTTGAAACATCGGACGCAACTAGCAACAGGAATTTATATTGCTTTATGTGTGGACATAATTTGTTGGTTTATCATCCTTGTCACAATAAACTCTGGATATTTTAACCAAGATGGACACAGTAGGACTCGTATACAGTGGATACTTGGGTTTAGCGTTTCGGCAACCACAGTATTTCACTCAGTGATTCTCCTGGGCACAAGCTTGGCGAAGCGGTGCCAGGCTTGTTGTTGCTGTACCAGTGGTGAAATCGACTTTGAGAAGCTTAATGTTGAGTGTCCTAAAACATTGGAGCAAGTGGAGAAAATTCCGAAGCACCATGGGGTAAGGATCTTGTTTTTGAACTTGGCAGTAACCTAAACCCTTTGCCCCTTACACCAGTCTAAACAGGCTGGTGGTCAAATGTCATCTGCTTCAATGTTTTAATTTGAATTTCAACGGTAATGAAACTCAACTTGAACAGGCATTGTAGGTTAGACCTATCAAGATAACATGCCCCAGATCAACAGCTTTCCTTTGCATGGATTTGGTACTAAGCGCCAACCCATGTAAAGGAAACCTGTTGCCTCAATCTTAGTTCAAGGGGGGGAAAGGGATAACCAAAAATACTTGGTCATATAAATACTGTACCTTAATGCAAACACTCTGAATAAGTAGCACAACATAAAAAATGGATGGATTTGCTTAACCCTTTAAATTCATATATATATATATATATATATATATATATATATATATATATATATATATATATATATATATATATATATATATATATATATATATATATATATATATACATAAAATTTGTACAATGGAATAGGTCCTACCGCCAGTTTGTGGGTCATGCCCATTGCCTGCAGGTCAAATCACTTAGCAGTGTGTACCAAGTACAGCTTACCACAGTTTCTGGGCATTTATAGCTTCCCATAATATTTGGGCAAATTTGCTAATTTGTACGTTTCTGGAAACCCCCCAGGTGGCGCACATTGAATTTAAGGCAAACATGGTTTATGGGCATTTTTCAACTGCTGATAAATAGAACAACTGCCCACCAGATGGTCTGAAGATTACAATTCTGCCCATAAACCACCCAAGGCATGTTCACCATAGTAAGTTTTAGGCTTGGCCTTTCTGATCAACTTTATATTGTAGCAAAATTTTGTTTCAGTTAGAATCAATAAAAAGGGCTTGAATGAGCTCATCAACTGTATGGGTTAAACTCTGAATAAAGATATTTTGGTGAGAAAAAAAATGTGAGTACATGTGTTCTATCTATAGGCACACTCCTGTAGCACTTTTTGCCCATGTTTATCAGCTCCAAGCATCATATATTCACTGCTCAAAATTGGATTATTCTACTCGTGAGTCATTGATATTCACACATAGCCAGATTAAAGTACGCGTAGAGTTGTTAGCACTGGGTCAAGAAAAAAATTGAAAACAGTTTTCCTTCTTTAACAAAAGTAAACTTTTATACAAGTGCACAGTTTGTTGTAACTTACATTAAAAAAAAAAACAATGCTTGCAAAAGTTGCTTATCCTTAAATCCGATATTGTGGGGAGAAAGGTTGGCATTCTTAGACCTTCTTCTGCAAGACGTAAAAAGTTGGTGGAAGATAAAAAAAATGTCTATCCTCCGCTTGGGCTCACATATTGTGTAAACTACATACTTTTGGATGTGTACAAATCATTCATAAAAACTGCCATTAAAATGGCCTTTGTAAGATTGTGAACATAGTCGTTAAATGCAAGCATTGAGCATGACGTCGTAAAATGGATACATCTAGCCATTTTTTCTTTGGCATTAAAAATATTCCCCATATCAAAATATTTTGTTAACCTCCTGTCTGCATTACTTGTTCCTCCAGCATTGTAGCTGTTATGGCTAAATCCTATCAGATGTTTGTTTTGCCACAAAGCAGGCAATATTTGTGAATAATTGAGTTGCATGGCCATGGTAAATTCATTTCTGTTTATGAAGTGCTTGCATGAATCCAAGCAGGTTGAAGTTCACCTTCATTTCTCACCGCAGCCCCATGACTGGAGACAAAAAGAATCCTGTGACAGTGTCAACAGGTGTACAATAGACACGAGAAATACTAATGTGAAATACCTGCATGTGTAACTGTATAACATCAACTCAGGCACTGAATCAAATCTAGGTTAAGTTCCATGTGCTACAATTCAGTAATAAATTGTGGCACTTAAATATACTTCACACGCAGGAATTTTGAGAAGAAAAAAGTGATAGCGTTTTTTCTCGACTTTACTTAACTATTTCCCCCTGTGTTAAATTTTAAATATTTTTGCAGAGCAAGAAAATTGTTTACGGTTGTGCTTGTTTACAGGACGAGTGATTTTGAAGTTTCACCTGTCCCTTGGATAAAATTTCTTGTCCTTATACATAAGTGACAGCAATTTGGATAGAAAGTAATCAAAGAACCATAGAACTTTCGATTTCACATGCAACTCTTGTCATCATTTTAAACACATTTGTGACTTCAATTTGTTCCACTGCTGATGTAAATTTGAAAATTTTGTCCATAGGACAAGGGACCATAGCAAGTCACTTGTCCCGAAGAGGATTCACTTGTCCCAGACTGTAGGATCATATGAATTTCTGTGCCCTGTTTTTGCACACCAAAGTTCTGATTATGGATCATGCCACTTTATAATTTTTTGTTTTTTTATTATTATTTTTTTTGGGGGGGGGATAAAGGAGTTTGTTTCCTTTGTGTGCTTCCCAGTGAAGATGAGAATATTAACATATAATTTAACATTTCTTTAGATAGAACCAAATGTGGGTCCTTTGGGTGACAATTATAGGGGCATAGATCATTTGTTTTCCTCCAAAAAGGCCTCTTGCTCTCACCTAATGTATGATCATGGGTACTAGAACTCTGTGCAACTACATGTAGTTGTTTATTTATATCAGCAGTGAAATTATTTGTCAGCTGTCAATAAATTCTGTATCACATTTTCATTAAAACACAGTGATTTTATATGAATTTTTATGCAATAGTTTTCTTTGCATTTATTACCAGGACTACAATATTCGGCGGTACCTGGTGCATTGGAATGATCCAACGAAGGCTAACTTCAGGGCTGGAGTGATGAAGGTGTTTCCTCCATGGTGTAAATCCAAGTGGCAAAATGAAGTATATACCCTATGGAAGTTGCAACAGCATGAGCCACACCCTAACATTGTCAAGTATGTGTGGGTGGCAAGTCAGAATCACTTCCATCAGACTATTTGTGCCCTTGCTGGTGATGTTCTTAGTAGAGAAAGCAGGTGAGACCAGTTGAAAAAAAGTGTAATAGAATTGTTGGGATGTATTGAAATTCGTTAAGATGCAGAGGTCCAAGTGGCATAGCACAGAAAAATAGCTGCCTGCTGCACGGATATCACTTTGTGCTGTTGATAGTTTGGATGGCACTTCAAGATGTGTGCAGCACTTGCAGAATTATGCAAACACATACAGTCTGCCATAGCAGACAAAAAGCAAAAAAAAAAAAACAAAATCCGTGCAGAAGAGTTTGGTGAAGATAATTGCTAAAAGCTGGAGTTATACCAACTTAACTTAGCCAACATCATATAAAAATAGGATATGGGAAATGGCAAATTCAAGCAATTGTCAAGATCAACAAATCAGAAAAGAAAATGTTCCACTTATTGGGAGATTTGCAGTCTGTTCAGGAAGACTTGTTCTTTTCTTTGTCTGTTTTGTCTTCTGTCTCAGCTGCTGATCAATACATTTGTGCCTAGAAGGATTTGAGATTTTATAAAACTTGCAGAGACTATAGATCTCACTTACAACTCACTTGGGATTGCATTTGGGTGACCTTGATCTCAGTTTAAAGGTCACAGGGTCTCATTAAGTGGAGAAGGATTTGACAAAAGTTATGTTTTTGAGAAATTACAAATGAGTGACCTTGACCCACTGGTCAGTTAGAGCTAATCTGCCCGTCAGTGCAATAACTCTAGAAATAATTGACAAAAATTGATGAAACTCAGGGAGAGTCTGCACCCTTTGTAAGACCTCACTTGGGACTGCAGAGGGGTATTCCCTGACTTCTTTTTCAAAACCGAAATGTTGTCTAATGGAAATGTGTTTCCATGCAATAACTTGATGGAATTTGATCACACGTGGACAGCTCACGTGTCTCTGCAAGGATGTGCTTGGGATTGAAAAGCTGTAATCTTGACTGCATCTTCAATGCCCTGTGTAATGTCTTTTCAAGGAAATTTGTTTCTCTGTGCAATAATTTGAGGAGAAGTTCTAGACACATGTTTTTAAGATAAACCATCTGCATTTCAGCTTAGGAATTTATTACAACACCTCAATTCCTGTCTAATTAACATTTCTAATTGAAAATGAAACATTAAATTTTGCTATGAAACCAGTATACTTGATGTATGATAATTCTTTTAGAGACCAAATGTTTTTTGGGTTTTTTTTTGGCCAGGAAAGAAATTTTACACTGTAGATATGTATTTTAATGACTAAAAAAAAAAATAAGGATATGTCATTGTAGAACTGCAAAGTTTGGATTACAAATGTAAATATATATATTTGTAAACTTGATAAGTGTCCATGTCACTGATATTGTTTGATTGGGGATTCTGAAGCTACACATTAATCACAATGGTGGAACAATTAACACTCTAGATATTTGCATCACATGTAGGTGACTTCTTTGCAGGAATTATCAAAACCTAGGAGCAAAGTCAATAAACTTTGTTGAAGTAAACTGCATATTGGACCCACCTTTACTAAAGATATGAGGGTATGAAAGCTGTGTACATAAGACGATTTATTTTTATGTGTTTCACTGACAACTTCTCTTACTTGACAGCATTACGTGTATCCAGCAGTACCCAAATGGTAGTCTGGAGCAGTACCTGCGTACTCGAGTGGGCCACCTGACAGAGGTAGGCATGCACAAGATTGTGCTGGATATGGCGCGAGGCTTGTCGTACCTACAGGGACACAGGATGGTACACAACAACCTGACCTCCCAGTCCGTCTACATGGCCTCTATATCGGATGTAAGTGTGCTCACGTTAACTCAATTCTTCCTCAGGCTGCATAGCTTTTCAACCTCAACTATCAAAGAGTTAACCCTTTTCTTCCTCAATTGTATGAGTTCACAATGTAACATATTTCCCCACCTTATGGGACAAAAAAAAAAACCAAATAAATTTGTCTACGTGTGCTCGACAGTATATTTAACCCTTTCTCCTTAAATTGGCCAAAACCAGCTGAACTTAAAGGTGAAGTGTCATCTGCTTAAATGGTTTTGATTAACATCAGTGTTAATTGTTCAAGAAAAAAAAGACTAAAAAATAAAAAATAATGAATGACAACTCTAGATGGGCCCTGTCAGATTAGCTGTGCGGATCAGCAGCTTTACAGGGGGAAATGGTTAAAGACTGTTGCATGAATAATTACATACATATGATGTATACATGTACATATAATATAATTTGTTAATTAATAGGACTACTGTATACAAGATTCTATTTGATAAGTTTGTAAAATGCTAATACAAGCGTTGTCTGTAGAACAGACCAAGTTCTATTTATTTTCCACTCTAGAGTGTTAAAAGGAAACACTGAGCTGAACTGTGAAGGGTATATATTTATACATATGTACATATATGTACACAAACCTTCCTGCCAACCCAACTCCTGCCTCCAGTGTACCCATGCCTGTGTACCAGCTGAGCCCAGGATATGCAGGAGAGAAAATTGACTGTTGATTGAAAATAATCATTCTCATACATAAAGGTGACTTTCTGTTGTGAAACTAACATTCAACAGCAATAAAAAGCAATGGAAATAGGTATTTAAAAAAAGGCCAAAGCAAAAGTATGTGAACTGTCATGACTTATATAAATCAAACAAGCCTAAGAGGATTTGTTTGTTGTCATTTTTTCCCTGGAAAGACCTGGAAATCATTGTGCCATGGGTATTGCTATTTTGTGCCATTTGAAGCATGAACTTTGGCTTTAGTCTTTGTCGACAGAAAAGTACAATAACATTAAAAACATGCTACCTGGAGCAATGTAGTTTTCTCACTGAGGAATGTTGAGCCGTGCAGTCCTGTTTTTCTCAGGCTTTTGGCCATCGTACATGTCAAATGAACAGCAGCAGAATTGTGCTCCCTGTTATGACAACATGGCTCATTTTTTAAGGCATAAAATGTCATTTTTTTTACCCGTTAGTGTTATTTGAATGTGTATTTTTCAAGTGCCTGAGTGGCCCTCTTGCCCAGTGCAATGAGTGGCAAACATCAGTTTTGCATTTCAATGCATGCGGCTCTCTGTGACATAATGAGCTCATTGCATATGCGCTCCTCACTTTTTTTTTAATTGACTGAGTCAACAGCTTTCCTTGGACTGCTTTGGGCACTACGGGCCCAAAGTGTGCCAGGGAAAGTTCTTTTTATCTGGACCTTTTTATGTTCTGTCATGGCCCCGCCAACCGCAGACATGCTGGTACTTGAATGAAAGGTTGGTTTATACAGAATATGTCCAGCATTGTGATGTCAATTTAGAACACCAAGACTTTTGTCAACATTGGCAGTGAGAGAGTTAATCTCTTGTCAAGTTGTTTGGCCCATTTTATTTAGCACGAGGACAAGTTACATTATCAGTGGGACAAGTGAAAAATTCAGAGTCATATATCGTTTGGACAAGTGGTTGTCTAGAAAGCTGTCCCCACTCTTGCCAATGTTCCAGGATCAAATTGGTGTCTTGAAAAGCCAATTCAGTGAACTGAACACACCATATTTGTGACTGTATTTGCTATGCAGATTAACTATGCAAAAAGCACTCCAAGACTCTGGCTCTATTGTAAATTGTTCACATCAGTCAAGTGCTTACTCCCAGCCAGGGTCTATTGAACTTGTATTCCCAATGACAATGGAAAGGACACTTGTGCTAATTGGTTTCTAAGTTGTTCTATTGCTGTTTTCCTTTAAATACACTGTTGTGTCAATACACATGGCCCCTAGGTGTTTCAAAGTGTGTGAAAAGCTAACGTATTGGGCAGAGAAGTTACGTGCATGACAAATTGAAGCAACATGTTGGTTGATACTTCACTGTGTAATAACAAGTTTGTAGACTCAATTGGGAGTTTACGTTTTAAACATTATGCGAGTTGAATTTAGATGTTATTTTTTTTCTCCAGCTGCATGTACTTTTTATGTGCTTCATGTGGCACAAAAAAGAAACCTCAAGAAAAAAGGGGATAAAATGGTAAATATTTGAAGCAGGAAGCAAAAAGAAAAAGAAAAAAAAGGATGGCAAGTGAAGTATCAAGTGTCATGCTTTAGTGACATCAAAATCCTGCCTTGAAGTGAGCATTCAGTAAAGCTGTATTACACCCCAAAAATCACAAATTAAGACCTGTCAGGAAAGTTGAGGTTTAAAAACTGATATGTAACTTCCTTTCCCAGGGAAACTTGATGTCAAACTGAATGACAAAGCTGTTTTGCTGGAGAGCCAGCATTTTTTTTTTTTTTTTTGCACAAGTATCATTTGTCTGTGTCATGAATTATTATGGCATACCAGTACATGTCTGAATATTTTACTGCTAAGTCACACTCAGTTCAAATGCTTAACCCTCAGGGGGCTGAGTCAACAGCTTTCACCATGCTTTACTGAGGAAAGATGCTGACTCATCCCCTATGTCCTTGTTTATGAAAAAACAAGCGGATCATATTTATTTATTTATTCATTCATTCATTCATTCATTCATTCATTCATTCATTCATTCATTCATTCATTCATTCATTCATTCATTCATTCATTTTGTTTGTTTATTTATTAATGTTGAATTCTACAGTCCTTGAAATTTTATTTAAAAATGTTTGATCTCAGATGATGAACACACAAAAATATATTTTTATGGCTTATCTGGTTAATCTTTGCAACATGTGGTGGCTTTAAATTCAAAATATCTAGCCATTTGGCCACGAAAGGGTTATTGAGGTAGCAGCTGGTTTTAGGTATTCCAAAAGGTAAACATCTAGTTTTTAGAAAATGGTAAATGTGACATTTGTTTCTGTAGTGCAAGGCAATGTGCATGTTGCCAAGTGGGCTGGTTTCAAACATCAGAGGTAGCAAAGATATTTTTTCAAAAGTCGTGATTTTTTTGTTCCCAAGTTCATCTTACCTGTGCACCCACACCAAAGTTAGCTAAGGTAAAAGTAACCTTTCCACAAATAATGAATTCCTGGTCAGAAGCAGACAGAAACTGAGTAAATAAACAGGACAAAGTAATGTAAGCAAACAGCAGAGTAAAACAAAATGGTGGGAAGTGCTGCTGGAAACCACTGTCAAGTACACAGTCATGGTTCACAGCCCATAATGCTCACAGCAGGTACTTGTCAATTGTTTGTCCTCATTAATCCTAATTGCAATCAGTCAGACATCAGTCAGTCTGGGAGAGGTAATTATTTGCTGTGCTAGTTGCAGTTTGACAGTCAACACAGCTGCCAGCAGAAATTTGTGTATCCAGGTACTACACACAGTCCTGAATTATGTTACTGCACCTGTATTTTTAAGGGCATTCATTTTTGTGGTTTTAGCATTTTTTGGGCCTTTCGTAGAAATTTTTGGTGCCTGAAATCAAGCTGAGATTCTGATTTTCTATCAGTTGTAATATTAGGCAATGTAACACAATGTTAAAAAAAAAAAAAAATTAACACAGTGCATGCATTTTTAGCTACAATTATACAAGTTCCATTAGATTTTTGCATAAAATGTCCACAAAAGTTTGCATTTGAGTATAACAGCAGTCTCCATCTTAAGACACCCCAATGGTGGGTACAAAAGTAGTCACTCCATCTCCCTTGAATTAAGACAGAGTTTTCCTGCAACGACTTTCCTGGTATGTGTTGGTCACTGGGCACCCAGCCAGTGCAAAGCAAAGCTGTTGGCATGGGACATGCTACATGTATCTTTATGGGCCTCATGTACAGTTCTCGTTCAAATTGTTTTTCATGGATAATAATACTCACGCAGGGAGTTTATTGGAATCCTCATGTCCGTCCTTCCGTCAGTCCGTCCAGAACACTGAACTTGTATCCGCAACTAGTCCCAGGATTTTCATTGGATCCCTTTCAAACTTTGCACACTTAACTGGCATGATGTAGGCCAGTGCATATTACATTGTCGTGTCACTGCTTTCAATTTCTGATTTTGAATGATTCATTTAAATTTTACAGATCCTTGCTAAATATACATGTTCATATTTATGGATGGGGCTGAACTTGTATCCGCAAGTTTAGTTTAAACATATTTATTTCAAACTGGATTACCCAATAGTACAAATAGTGTTACTAATCGAGGAGCTCTCCAGAAAGTAGTCTCTCATTTTTCATTGGATTACTTTCAAATTTGGTACACTTGATTGGCATGGTCTAGGCTAGTGCATATTACATTGGCATGATACTGCTGTCATGGTGCTGCCATCATTTTCTGATTTTTAATGCATTTTTTAAAAAATAATAAATAAATTTACAAATTAGGACTATGTGCAGAGCTGAACTCACTCTTTATATGTGCTCGCCATTTTCAAACCATGCCAAATGCCTTGGGGATACACTCCTCAGGGAAGCTCATATATAAATAATCTCAGGTGCTGGAGTATATTATCATGTCATCACTGGATGACACTTCACTCTAGTTATAATTAATAATCATTATAGTTTATTGTCCAAATTAGTCAAAAACATTAATGAAGCAGATGGCATTTTACCGCCAGCTTCTTTTGGATGGTAAGTGTTAAAACAAGGAGAGAACACACTCTCTCTACCCTCCTTGGTTAAAACAATTGATCTCTCAATAGCAGAAACACTACCTGGGCCACCCTCAGTAAATGAAGTTTATATATATATATATATATATATATATATATATATATATATATATATATATACACACACACACATATATATACATATATATATACATACATATATACATATATACACACATATATATACATATATATGTATATATACATATATATATATATATATATATATATATATATATATATATATATATATATATACATATATATATATGTATATATATATACATATGCATATATACAATAGCATGAAAAAGATAGCACCCATGCCTTGATAAATATTGTTTCTTAAGCCAGGTGGTCTCTCAAGACAGGGACCATTGGGGCCTCACTTTATATCTAAATGTTTAGTAGCAACAGTGAAACATTATAATGACATTGTGTGTTTCCCGGAAAATGTGTCAGATATCTTCGTACATATATATATATATATATATTAACAGGGATTTGGTACAGCTGGTATGTGTGTTTCCCATATACAGCTAGGTGATTGGTGCTAAAGCTTGCTGGTTCGAGACAGGCTTTCCATGGTCACAAAACATATATATCAGATAAATGAGTTAAATAGGAAATGAGTTTTATTTTGAGGGTGTCAAAACTTGTTTCATTATTAAAAGTGAATATCTGAAGTATGTGAGTGTCATTGTAACATGGTTTCACTGTATGATGTTCTTCACAATTGATCCAGCAATGTCCTTTATGATTTATTTAGATTTATATTTTGATGTCCTTTTGTTTCCACAGTGATGAGGGATTAATAATATACATGTACTATTAAGGTTTTTCAGAGATATATGAAAATAAAATTTCCCATAATTGTCATTGCCTGCAGGAATGAATGCCCAATCCAAAAAGTCTCAGTGCACGAAATAACTTACTTACTCTTCTCAGCAGGCAACAAATTGTACAGTTTCATATGAAAATGGCAGTTGAATGTACTTTAGTGATTCAGTGTATAATTTCATATGAACATAGCATTTGAATCAACTTTAGTGATTCAGATGGAAAAGCTTGCAAAAATACTTCCTGTCTGTTATGCCCAGGCTTGTGAAAATCAGCGGGATTTGTTTTTGGTCAGAAGTAGACCAAGGTCAAAGCAAGTACAAGGGTCACTTTTGTGAAAGCCAGCCTGACACTGGGGTCAGTTTCCATCCTTTCAAGGCCAAAGCTCCTTTGGTCACACGCCATTCCAATAATCATCTATTAAAGTGAACTGCAAGAAATATGCCATAGGAATTGCTGCTTCTTTTGGAGTGAGAAACCTGCTTTTGATAAATACGAAGCTCCAGTTTTTGCAGACATTATAATTGCATTAAACCCTGGGAGAAAGATAATCATTTGGACAAGCTAATAACATAGCTGAGAGCTGTTGCAAGCAGTCAGGGTGTTTCTTTCTCAACAAAAGACCTAACACAGGTTCACTTCA
>OZ026615.1:57961788-57984788 GCA_964020975.1 Hermodice carunculata | reverse complement strand
AAGGTGAAGGTTTGGAGACTAATGCAGCCTCTGGGCAGAAACAAAGTTGTAAAAGGCAACAGTGTAAATAATGACATTTTACAAATCCTCTATCGGGCTGTATAATCAGTGACTGCTTAACAAGGCATTCCTGGCTATTTACTTCAAATCGGCCATGATTAATCAGTGATTCCAAAGGTGGTAAGTTTAACCCTTTCCCTCTTCAATTAACTCCGAGACAATGGCTTTTTTAATTTGGCACGGTTGGGTGGTAGGTGCCCAACCCATGCCAAGGAAAGCTGTTGACCTGGGCCATGTTATCTTGATAGGTCTCATCTACAATTCTTATTCAAATTTGTTTTCATTACTGTTGAAATTAATCAAAAAAATTGAAGCAGACATTTGTCCATCAGCTGATTTTGGCTGGTTTAAGGAGGAAAGAGTTAAACACAGCAACTTGCACCTGCAGGGGCAAAGTAAAGAAGTCTGCCATGTAGTTTTTACATTCTAAGACAAACAACTGCCGATCATCAGATTTTCTTCATGAAAGAAGAAGTAATTCTTATCAGAGCTTCTCAGAAAATAAGAAAAACTTTTCCAAAGTTCATCTAAATAATAAATGAAAATTGATAGAAATGTTTGTTCAACCATTTTGGCCAAATTGGCTGGTGGTTAAATGTTGTCCGCAAGATATGTGACTAACTTCATCTGAAGGGAAAAAAATTATGATTGTAGATGAGACCTATCAAAAAAGTATGGTCAATTATCAACAGCTTTCCTTGCTACAGATTGGATTATCCAAACAAAACCACTCACTGAGTCTAAATCCAAGGCTAAACCCTTACCTCTTGAATTAAGGTTGAGTCAACAGCTTTTCTTAGCATGGGTTGGGCTCTGAGTACCCAATTAACCCACACCAAGGAAAGCTGTTGACCTGGTCCGTGTTATCTTGATAGGTCTTATCAACAATTTTCACCCAAATTGTTTTTCATTCCTATTGATATTAGTTCAAAACAGTAAAGCAGACGACATTTTGACCAACAGCCAGTTTTTTTGGGTTTTTTTTGGGGGGGGGGGTTAAGCTTTTTGTCATAAAGTCAGTACTGCCACAGATATAATTTCAGGTGTACATGAATGGGCACACGTGTGCCAAAATTGTTCAGAACTGTTTTGTGGTTTTATGATCAGCCCTGTCCACCTTAGACTTTACAGCCCAGTTCCCTTCGTCAGCCACAGGCATACAGTCGTGCCTATCGCTGGGCTGGATCTGGTCCAAAGCCACATTACATGGAAGCCTAAATCACCACAATACCAACCCAGGGTTGAGCACATTAGGAAAGCCAGTTACAAAGACCAAATTATATTGTATATTCAAACCTAATGCAGTAGCAGTATTTTCTATACGTTTTCAAATGTGCTAAAGCTTGCCAGACCATATATGTATAGTACTGCTTGAGAGGTTTGAGTCACAGCCTGTTCTCAGGATGTTTTAGCTGATTTATCAAATGAAAAAAAAATAATAATAATAATAAAAAAAAAATCAGAAGATATTGACACCAAAATCATATCATGAAAACTTCAAGTCATCCTCGATGTTTTCTGGTATGAAATTTTGAAAAATAATTTGGATAAAAGATGAAAAAAAAAAGCTTTACAAAAACAAATATATTAAGAACAGGAAAACGGCCTAGAGTAGGATGGTGTGTGCCAGCCATTCCTTACCTGCCAACTCTCCTGTATTGACTGACAGACTTCTATTTTTGAGATTCCACAAGTTGTAAAGGTCCAACCTTATAACAAAGCCCGTGATGGCTGCTATGCAGGCAACAAGTTGTTAAAATGGCAGGTTTTTGAGGCCAAATTGTGATTTTCTTGGTTTTCCTGCACCTTTTCATAGAAATCTCTCAGTCACACACTTTTATGGGTTAACACCTGTACCTATTTCATCAATATTAATGACTTTAGGATTGATTAACTACAGTTTCATAATTCCTTTCAATATTTACTGTAAATTATTATTATTGCTGATTCTGTTTGTGGGAATGGTAAATTTTAACAGCAGAAGAATACTGTAGTGACGGATCTGATCTACAAGCCCTTGTCAAAATGCTTTCTGTTACCCAGACCCTGGACTTCCAGCAGATGATTTGACACCAGGCTTCTTTTGAGGGGGTAAAGTTGTTATACTTCAGGCCTGACTTTATATATATATATATAATTTATATTTTGTTTTGTTTTTCTTTCTTCAGACTGAATTGTTAACAAGACATAATTTTACTGAGTGACAAGAGTATGTGGACAGTACTTTCAGTGTGATAAAAGTTGAGTTATACACAGAATTTCTAGCAACAGAGTTTCTGAGTGTTTTTTTTTTTTTGTTAGTTTTGTTTACTTGTGGGATAAATAACATGTGCTGACATAAACATTCAGAGCAGAATCCTTGGCCAAAAAAAAAAAAAGACAATGACAAATATACTACATGTATGAGGATATATATTTGTGTCAAAAATGTTAACTAAAAAAGGAGCACTACATCTCGTGCCAAGATTTTGGTGGACTGTAGGTTGACCCAGCCACATTTAGGTATGTGAGAAACACTCCTAGTTGTTTCATCAGGGGATATGCACAAAGGGATGTCAGTCACGGACTATAGATGGAGTGTGACAATTGCATGAATTGCATGTCGACAACCTAACCCTTGTCTTGCTGAGGGGAAAAAATACCATTGTGCATGACAGAAAAAAGGGGGGGGGGGGGGTTGATCTGAACTTTTATTGGCCAGACTACGATGAATACCTTTGAAAAAATTCCACCTGCAAATTGGGGTGGTATTTTTAGTTTTCTTCTGGATCAGTGCAAATTTTGAAAAAACGTTTTGAAATTTGTAGACATAATTCATACTCAACAGGATGAGTGTTAACACATAAATTTGTACCTATATATACCTAGGTATGCAGTCACACTTCTTAATTACAATATACTTTAGAAAATGTCCGGCAATCTTGCAACCTCAAAGCTTGCCCTGGGTCAATGGTCAGGCATTTTTCTCACATTTATTGGTGTTGGATGTATGAGTTCAACCCTGGGTGCAAACTTTATTTCCAAATTATGAAGAAATGTGTGGCACCAAAAGAAAGAAAATTCTGATTTATGTTTCAACATTGAAGACTAATTTTAGTTTGTCATGATAACTACAACTCTCAATAAGACATTTTGAAATTGTTCTTTTTGAGGCAGTAACACCCAATGTGACTTAGAGATGAACAAGAGACAGCAGAGCTTTTGTAAAATGTGTCAGACCACAGGGTTTCCTGACTAAGAAATAACAACAGCCTTCTTGTCACATCCAACTCACAGTACAGATGGGTGTAAACCTGCATTATACTTGGTTTGCTATCCTTGACCCTCCCATCTGCAATTCTCATGTATGATGTTTTCTCTTGGTGATACATTCAAGTAGAAACATTGAAACAGATAACAGTAGCCACATGGGCATACTTCAGTGCTTTGAGTCAGAGAAGGTTAAAAAGTTGCATGCCAGACATCACAGGTAACATAATTTTTAAACCAGTGTCATGACACTACCCCCTTTGTTACATCCAATTGTTGTTAACCCTTTCCCCCTTAAACCAACCAAAACCAGCTGATGGTCAAATGTCGTCTGCTTCAGTGTCTTCAACTAATTTCAGCAGTAATGAAAAACAATTTTTGACTGAGGATTGTAGATGAGCCCTATCAAGATCACATGCCCCAGGTCAACAACTTTCCTTGGCATGAGTTAGGCACTTAGTGTTCAGCTCATGCCAAGGAAAGTTGTTGACTCAAGTGTCAATTCAAGGAGGGAAGGGTTAAAGAAATGGCTGTCTGGACAGACCCGCTAATTCTGTCTCATACACAGACCACTCATCTGTCTTGTATGCGTCATAAGACAGATTCATCTGTATGTAGCAATTTGATACTCAAGCAATTGACTCATGGCAACACGGGTGTACATTTGATGTTGTCATTGTTACCTTAAAAAACCACTATACGATGCTGAACATCCAATCTGTTATTGCAACTTAATGCAGAATTACACACCTGAGCAAACATGGCACAGAATTCTGGGTCCACTCTGTGAATATTACAGGGAAATATTTGTAGTCTACAATTGCTTTATGATGTATAAAATAAGAAATTAAGTTCGCCCAATCCTATCAAAGATGTTATTGAAGGGAAATAAATTGCCTATTTCAGACTACGCTTAACTTTTCGTAGGACTCAATTGAGCAAGAGATTTGATCATGTGGATGTATAGTCTTCTTTGTGAAGTTTTTCTGAAAAACCTGCACGGAATGATTTGAAAAGTACATATAATAAGTACTTTGTGGTTCATGTGGTCAATGATTTTTGTCTTGACACCACTTCTTAGTGCACAGACCTGTTTATTTTTGTACTTGTCATGGAAAATTTTACAATCAATTGCTCATCGCAAAACTGAATGACAAAAATATTTAACACACACACACGTATTTGATGCATGAACATACTCATTGAGCCAGCCAAAACTGGCTGGGGGTCAAATGTTATCTGCTTTAATGTTTTCGACTAATTTCAACACTAATGAAAAATAATTTGAATGAGTATTGTAGATGACACTTATCAAGATCACATGCATCAGGTCAACAGCTTTCCTTGACTTGGGTACTGAGCTGCCAACCCATGCCCAAGAAAGCTGTTGACATAGTCTTAACAGAAGGCAGAAAGGGTTGACTTGGCACATTTATTCAGCAGATACAATGTATACTCATTAAAGTCTGAAGCTAGTTGCTGGTCTCATTATGTATGCGCAGCATTAGTCTTGGCCCATGTACACTGACTGAAATACAATAGACAGTAATTAAGGTTTAATGCACCATTAAACACACTCAGGGAGTAACTGTATACTACTACAGGGAAACATACTGACTGCAACTCCATTCAAACACAAACTTACCATGAAACAAATGCCATAATTTATTTGCCTATACATGTACTACCAAACCACTGAGTCTTTTGGGTTACCGGCCAATTGTTATAAAATCAATAGCCATACAGGTAGTCTAGCTCTGCTTATGAAGAGAAAAGACGTTTACTTGATAGGCAGTTATTTTGCTTCTTAGTTTTCTTCTTCTTCATCTCCTCCTCCTCCTCCTCCTCCTCCTCCTCCTCCTCCTCCTCCTCCTCCTCCTCCTCCTCCTCCTCCTCCTCCTCCTCCTCCTTCTTCTTCTTCTTCTTCTTCTTTACAGGTGAGATAGTGTTGGACTCCTGTCCCAGTTAAGCAATACTACCGATTAAAAAGTTCTGACATAATGCTAATTGTTGATTTTAACATCATATGTAAATTAGTTCACATGTACTATTCCAAGGATGGATCCACAATTGAGCCCCCCCCCCCCCTCCCGCCCAAATCTTTTAAATAAGCTAAGGATAAGGCAGCTAGCTTTAATAAGGTGGCAGAATGTGTGATGCATTTCATTCTGATATGGAACTTACCGGGTACTAAGGGATCTCAAAGTAATACAAGTTTTTATGGTGAGGTGTAATTAATATGCTACTATGTTATATTATGGTACGCATACCTTTGCTCATGTGCATTGTAGACTGACGACTAGGTTCCAGTCTGGTTGTCAATGTAACTCACTTTGAAAAAAAAAAAGGTTCAAAAATGTATATTTGCCAAATGTGGAAAATAAACTGGTTCAGGTTAACCAGTGCTGTATGGTTGACGGTGGCATTTTACCAGGTGAAAAAAGAATTTTCCACCCAATGCCCTATCACAGGGGCAGGTAGAAAAAAAATGAAAATTTCTAATTCTGCACAGGTTGGAAATCTCTTTGATTTTACTGAGCAGAGTTGCGACAATAAAAGTGTGTGTGTGGGGGTGCGGGTGGGTGTGGGGCTGGGATCATGGAGGGTGAGCTCTATAATGAAAATTTGAGCATCATACAAAACAAGTGAGCTCACCTCCTCATGAAGTTGATGCCAATTTAGTGTAACTGGCGTATCCAATGTTTCTCCATCTCTGCATGAGCATAGCGGTTTCATGCATTCTAAGAGGGGAGAGAGTTGGATATATTGCAGAACCTGAACTTGCAAATCAAGTCCACTGTAGTCTGGAAGAGCAAAGTGTTTGCTGAGCGGGTTGCTGTCTAATTGTCACCCACCACCAAAAGTGGCATAGGGGGACATAGAATTAGTAGGGATACCTGGGCCGGTGCGTCAGTTGATCTGGATGTAGAAATAAAGAACAACCAGTATGTAACAAAAATATTTGACAAGAGAGACCAGTTTAAATTTGATATTATCTCCTACCCTGATCTGACAGGAAACATTCCAGAGAAACAAGCATATGGAGTTTGCATTGGACAAGTGATACATATTGCTAGAAACACCACACTTTTTAGTGATTTTGTCAATAGAGTGGCTTTAATACCTTAGTACACTTTACCTCATAACACCTCTAGTCAACTTTATGGTGCTAAAAATTGTATTACTATTTACCTGTTTATACCAGTGTCGGTATGGTGGAATAGTGCATGAAGCTTTAAAGTTTCAAAGGAGACATCCATCTGTCCGTCCAGATATCTCTAGAACCCTAAGAGATAGAATAATGAAATTTATACCAGAGATGCATCATACCATGGGCATGTGCTCTGTGTATTGTTTTTGACCTTGAAAACAGGGCCCAAGAACATATCCATTTTCGTGTGTCTGGCAGCATATCTCTAGAACCCATACAAGTAGAATAATGAAATTTATATCAGAGATGCATCGTACCAAGGGCATGTGCGCCGTGTATTGCTTTTAACCTTGACCTATTCTCAAGGTCACAGGGCCCAAGAACATATAAATTTTTGTGCATCAAGACATGCTGTATACATTGTATAGCTTTCTTCTGTATTTTGTTTCAGGGACATAGATCCTTTGGATCACTGTGCATTTGTTTGTCTATATAGATATTCAATTTCTCTAGGGCACTGTGGGCATTCAAATTATGTGGTAAGAACAGTATTTTCTTGTAGGTGTTATATAATTGCTATGCTAGTGCTATCCATTAGCCAGACAGCTAGTGGCTATAAAAAGGCATGATTTAGCTAATAATATGTTGTAACTTCAAACTAAATTTACTTATTTTATTTTTTTAAAAAATGTGGAACTATTGAAACACATATATCTTCTTCTTAATGTAAGTCTAAAGGCAAGACAGATGATATTATGGCAGTGTGTGCCAAGTTTATGTTTGGAAGTGAAAACAGGATTTTGTAAATTATGGTACACGGCAGTGAAACCTCATTATAATGACACCATCGGACTCCCAGAAAATGTGTCAAATATCTGAATATGGCAGACAAATTAGTCAAAACAGCAGAGGAATTTGACTTGAAGTCCCTCAGAACTTGTGTAGTTAAGTGAATATGTCAGATCTGTCAGTGTCCTTATAATGGAGTTTCAATGTAAGATTCTTTATGCTTGCAGAAGACTGGTCTGAAGGTTGTCATTGGTGACTTTGAGGAATGTCAAGAGGTACCCAAAGAGGATACAAAGAAGAAAAAGATAAAGGAAACAAGACATCCACTCTTCGATCTCTACAGTATTTCCCAGCATGTGGACCGCTTAGCAATGGAGAATAACTGCTTCTCCGCTGATATTCGCTCCTTTGGGCTGATCCTGCTGGAATTACTTGCATGTGTGAGTCAGCATAATCATCGAAGACAACTGAAGGTGGATGCAGTGACAAGATCAGCAGATGATGTGCGAGACATGAGCAGAGCCAGGCCTATGAAACAGGTTCAGTCAACTGGAGGTTCTACCCATCAGCACAATGGGGCGGCCTGCACATGCTCCAGCAGAGTGACAGACATTCGAGCACACAAACGGAAAAAAGATGGTCCGGATGGGGAATCTGCACAGACAGCAAGCACTGATGACCATTGCCAACAACCAGCAAATGTTGGTGATGGTTCTCAACCCAGGATGGCAAAATCTGGCCAATTGCACAGTTTTGTGTCAGATGGCCACCATCAAAGTTCCTTTCAAGAGTACAAAAGTCCAAAAGCTGGAAAGACTAATATTCATCACGGTGAAATGCAGATTTTGCCTCAACGTCTTTCTGAAACAGACAACAGATCTGTCCGTAGTGGTGCAAGTAAAAAAGAATCCAAGTCAAAGAAAGCAAGCAACACGGAACAGCAGCCTGAGCCTGAGGACATTGTCAGATCCAGTAAAAGATCCAAAGCTAGCAGCACAGCTGGAAGTGTCAAATCACAGAGGTCCATGTCAGATGATGCATCATCTACTCAATCTAAAATACAGGACAGAGCTCTACCTCCATTGCCCAAAGAGGCAGCTAAGCATGTTAAAGAGGCCTGGGTGGAAGGAGAAATGCGCAAATCTGACCACCCAGACGCACTAATGACAGAGGCACAAAGTGAAGGCTCTCAGGCAGATGGGGCAGCCAAAAGTCCTGAAAAAGTGACAAAGCAACAGAAAGCTGTCAAGACCAATCCCAAGGCAAATCGCTTTCTCCAACTGTTGCCTTTCAGCAAAGCTACTCCAGTTCTGACTCTGCAAGAGGGCAGTCACACAGAAGAATCCTCAGACTTTAAACCAGTTGTAGTCAGGCCTCGATCTGCAGGTGGACTAGGGGGCAGAAGTGGTCTGAAGACCAATGGCAGTCTGATACTGTCGTCTGCTCGACCCGGAATGGTTTACAAACCAAAGGCACCTTGCAGTAAAATCCACGTCATGTCTGATGGATATGGAGGCAAAAAGTTCTCCTGTGGACATTTGGATGAAATCCATGGTCCCCACAATGCAGTTGGATCCAACAATGGAGGACTACATGTACGATCACGATCTATGGATGCTACTTCAGTGGCTAGTTTGGCAAGTTTTGAAACAATCTATGAAGAAGATGGAGATCATGCAAACCATCCTAGGCCACCAAGGCCAGCTCGATTCTCAAGATTCCACGTCCCTGTCACCCAGCTGCCCTCAATCCCTAATGATGTTGAAAGTGTCAGTGTCTATGGCATGGATGATGGTATGAGTGAGACCAGTAGCATTAGAAATGGAGTTACGTATATGGGTGGGAGAAACCATTCTTTCCTCTCACTTGATGACAGTGTTGTAAGTGCAGATAGTGGCATTGGTGGCAACAGTGGATCAGACTATGCCACCCAATCAGATGTCTCCTCGTATTATTTCAATAACAGGGTAGGTGCTCGGGAACCAATCTACTCGGCAAATGAGTCTGTGTCAGATAGTGACTCTTACTCTGCATTCAGGGTGTTCATTACTAAGAACAAGCAACGTTTGAAGCTACAAGACAGCGGTGTGGAAAGTGCAGCAGACAGTTGTGATGATGCATCCTGTGCAAATGGATATCACATTGATCAGCAAGAGGATGTTGATACAGGACACTTAGCAGCCAAGGGAGCAAGGGTGGACTCTGACACAAGAGTCAATCTCGTCTCAGGAAGACCAGAAATGTTTGAGTCAGATACAGCAAGTATACAGACAATTTATGAACAACTTGCTGAAGTTGAACCCAAGCAGCAGGTCCAAGTTGAGGACTCCGATCAGAATGAGGCTACAGAGGCCTCAGGGTTTCACAGTACCAGTGGTACTTCCTCTCCTTTCTCAATGATAGAGACTAGCACCAAAGGCACTCAAACAGGGTCCAGCCTCACCAGACCAAAGCATAATAATGATGAAAGCAGCTTAACCAATACCTCAAAAGAAATTGCCTATGAGAAAATTGCACATCCAGTTAAAGTTACGAAGACTGTAAGCACAAGCACAGACAAGGATGATACTACCTCAGAAACCTCAAATCCTCATAATATTACTGCAGGGAAGCAGTATACATACAGAAAGACTGGTGAAAGTTTAAGGCATGCTCACACAAGTCCTTTTGTTTTGCATGACAAGATTGTGCATGACAGTTTGACCAGCCAGAATGCCTTGAATGATTCTGAACTCCAGAAACAAACCTCAAATCCAAATAGCCAAACCAATTATAATAGACTTAATGCAAATGTTGGAGCACATAGACTCTCTAGGCCTTCTTTAAGTCAGAGAAGTGTGGGTACCAGGCACTACCAAGGTCCAGGTGATAGAAAGAATTCATCTTATTCACCCAGAGACATTCACCATAGACAGCCTAGCAGGCCTGCTTCAATGGCTTCTTTGATATCGGATGCTCAACAAATACTTCAAGCTTTTGGAATGTCTACCTCATTTCATGATGATAGTGTTGTGGAGGAAAGCTTGTCCCCAGAGGGTGCTGCTAGTGTTTCTTCTAACTTGAGTTCTGACCTTATGACCTCTCATGAACTGGATCCCAGGTCAGGCTTAGGGCCACAACAGTTGAAATACTGCAATGACCTGTCTATCAAGTATAGTTTTGTGCACCTGGGCATATTGCTGACACCGGACAAGACCAAACTGTCCAATATGCTGGGAATCATGAAACAGCATGGCAAACTGGGATACACTGCCAGTCAGGTATGTTTCGGTGGCAGCTTATTACAGAAGAATATATTGATAAAAATGGCCAAGTTGAGAATACTGTTCATCTGAGCAAGGAGGGTAGAGCTACCCTCCTTGATCTGACTGAGTTTCTGTGGCAGCTGACTTTGAGTGTGAAGTGTAAGGAGTCAGCTGCTGCTGGAGCAAGGCCAGTCAGGTGAATCATACTCATACTCATGCTCATATTTGCAGTCAGTTTCATGTTTATCCATTAATTATAGTGTTAAGTAGAAATGACTGAAAAAGATGAAAAGGAACATGTTTTAAAAAATTATTTCATGTGCAAACTTTCAACTGCAATCATATTTCCAAAACTGTCCCAATACAGAAAATTCCTGAAAAACTTATTTGGTGCAGGAATATTTTTCTTTTCTTTTCGCTTTTTATTTTTTTCTAGGAATATATTATGTAACTTCATACTGGATTATTTGGACAACTTTATCTTCCAGTCTGTATTATCCCCCTTATCTGGGTAATAAACCTATAATTAATGGATATAACCTCATTTGTTTTAAAACTGTTTATATTTTTATGCAGAAAAGTTCAACACACCAATATTTCCAGGAAACACAGGCAATGTTTATTGTATATATTGGCATAACTATGATAACAGTTTTTGTCCATTTCATCCATTAAAAAAGCAATGTAGTTTATTAACCCTTCCCCCTTAAATTAAGACTGTTACCCAACCGATTCCAAGGAAAGCTGTTGACCTGGGGCATGTTATCTTTATAGGTCTTGTCAGCAATTCTTAGTCAAATTGTTTTTAAGTGTTCGCCCACCCTTTATGTTTTTTGGGGTTGTCCGTTCGTCAGGATGTGCACATTCTCGTAACTGCAATATCTACAGAATGCCTCCATGTATTTTGGCAATATGCTTATCTTACCTGGCAAGATGAACTGATTACATTTTTGTGTCACCATGACCTAATCTGAGCAAACGGCAGCCTAATTACATGCTCGTCAGGGCGGACCCTTCAGTCAACGCTTTGCATTGAAGGTATGTCTATACTAGTTCAATGCTGTTGAAATTAGCTGAAAGCACTGAAGCAGATGATGCTTGACCAGAAGCTGGTTTTGGTCGGTTTAAGGGGGAAAGGGTTAGATATATGAACTAGTCACAGTAGATTCTTGAAGCAGTTTTGAATGAAAAAGGAAGCAAAAAAACCCCAAAATTAATATCATGAAATAGGCCATAGTATGGGTCATTAGAATCCATGTCCTAAGCATCAGCTGTGTGGCCATCTGCTATTTGTTTCCAGGCTAAAATTTGCTTGTCTTTCAACTTAGATTAATGACACTTTACACACAGGTGCATCTGGACATAAGGGTGTGTCATGTACCAAAACTAGGTCACTAGATTAGGTATCTGGGTCACAGTGACATACCCTTGTAAAATCGTGTCCAGGCTGCAATGCCTTTAGTATTTAACTTAGTGTCATGAAACTTCACACACGCATATATCTTGACCTAAAGGTGTGTCATGAAACAAAACTAGGTCTTTAAGTCAAGTATCTGGGTCATGGTCATACAATCATGTGAAATTACATTAAACTTTATGTCTGTCTGTAATTCTGTTGTCCTTCAACTTAGATCAAAAAACTTTGCACACAGGTGCATCTGGACATAGGGGTGTGTCATGTATCAAAAGTAGGTCACTAGGTCAAATATCTGGGTCACAGGGACACATCCTAATAAATCATGTCCAGGCTGTAATTTCTTTACTATTTAACTTAGTTTCACACACACCTATACATGTATCTTGACGTAAAGGTGTGTCATGAAACAAAACTAGGTCCCTAGGTCAAGTATCTGGGTCACAGTGATACAATTATGTGAAACTACTTTACACTTCATGTTCGGGCTGTAATTCTGTTGTCCTTTGACTTAAAATCATGAAACTTTACACATGTATTATCTGGACACAAAGGTGTGTCATGCATAAAGGTAGGTCACTAAGTCAAGTATCTGTCACAGTGACATAGCCATGTAAATTCATGTCCAGGGTATAATTCCCTTAGTCTTTAACTTAGTGTCATGAAACTTCACACATGCATATACCTTGACCCAAAGGTATGTCATGAAGTAAAACTAGGTCACTAGGTCAAATATCTGGGTCATTGGTATATGTAAAGTCCAGGGCCAGAATTTCGGTGAGAATACGAGAATCCATTCTCATTAAGATTCTCCTAAACTTGTCTTTCTTTAGAAAGAAAACTAATTGACAAAAACCCAAATAGATTCTCACAAAATCTTGCAAAATTCTGGCCCTGAAGTCGTGTCCAGATTATAATTCTGTTACTCATTAAGTTGATTATATGAAACATCATATACACACACAGGTACATATCTACACATAAGGGTGTGTCATGCAACACGAGTAGGTCACTAGGTCAAATATCTGGGTCACAGTAGTATATCTTTGTAAAATTATGTATGGACTGTAATTCCTTTACTCATTAAGTTAGTTTTATGAACATTCATACACACGTCTTGACTCAAAGGTTTTTCATGTAACAAAAGTAGATCACTAGGTCAAGTATGCTTCTGTCCATCTGCTATTTGTTTCTGGCCCGTAATTTGCCTGTCTATCATTTTTAGATTAATGAAACTTTACACACAGGCACATCTGGAGATAAGAGCGTATCATGTAACAAAAGTAGGTCACTAGGTCAAGTATCTGGGTCACAGTGACATATCTTTATAAAATTCTCTCCAGGCTATAATTCCTATACTATTTAACTTAGTTTAATGAAACTTCACACACACATATATCTTGACCTAAAGGTGTGTCATGAAACAAAAGTAGGTCAGTAGGTGAAGTACCTGGGTCATGGTGATATCCTATTTTTATTGACTATAGTCTTTCCAAAATGAGACCTCTGATTAGCAAGGTTATAAATGAGGTGAAGGGGGCATGGATCCAGCAATCTCTGATTGCATTTTAATTTTGTTTGAAAGCAATATCATCTTCCATTAACTTATGAAATAACAGTAATACAGCTATGTGTCTTCAACGGGAGCCCGTTAGACTTGCTTTGGAGCCTTTGGGTGTTTTGTTTGAAGGCAATATGATCATTCCATTGACCAGTGAAATGACAGTATTACACGGTGGATCATGAGTAGGAACCAGTAAGACTTGTTTTGGTGCTTTTAGTGTTTTGCTTGGCAGTCCATGTAAGATGAATGAAACTTCTTATTGTACAGCCACTTACTGATTATATCTGCTGTCAGCTGGTCTGTGGCACCATTACTTGGAGCCAGTGGAACAGATAGATGAATAAGTAAAGACCAGGAAAGGATTGTCACTTTTTCCACAGTGGCAGATTCAAAATTAATGGCAGCTGCGTTGAATTGAAAGCAGCATGATGTTGCAAATAAAATTAAGCAACAGTGGGTCAACCATGCAATTTTTGTTCTGAATCCTTGTAAAACTCCCATTAGTCACACTAGGGCATGGTCTAGAAGCCATGTTGAAGTTTTGTTATCAATATTCTGTTGAACAAATCTAACATGTCTGACAGAGCTGGCTGTTGGCAAACATGTGTTACAATGTACCTCGTATCCCTTGCATGCAAAGTATGTATTTAATACAGTGACAGCAGCAACCTTTCATTTCATAAGTATGATCTATTTAACATCATGTAGAATGATGGATACAATTAACTTTTACCTGCCATAACTCACAAAAGTCAATGAATGAAAACAACTGTATTCCGTCAAACCTCTTTATAAGGACACTTAGATATCTGACATATTCAATAAAATGACAGATTTATGGGGAAAGTTCATTTTCTTTGTTATTTGATTCATTTATCTGACATATTCAGTTATCTTATTTTTTGGGGGGGGGGGGGACAGATGGTGTCATTATAACGAGTTTTCACTGTATTATATTGAACACCTGTAACATGATCTCAGACAAATATTTACTTCATTCTCAGTGCAAATACAGGAGGGAAAGGGTCAAATTGAAATATTGCTTATATGACAGTTTGATATATTCTGAGAAGCTTGGTAAAGGTCATCAAAACCATATCTTTCAGGCTACACTTTTTTGGGGAAAATTGAACCATGCAATTCCCATTGTCGTGTAAGGAATTACATGTAACTTATTAGACTGCAAAATATTATTCTGCTTTTCATTAATCACGTGGAAAAGATGGGCTTGCAAGTTGTGCTCTTTCATGGACATGCTTGCTTGCTTTTTTTTAATCTAAAAATTCCTGCCATTTGATGGTTAAATGGAAATATTCATGCATGCCATTATGGTAGAAATCTTGTCAACATTTTTCAATTCCTTCGACTTTGGAGATTTCAAAGTATGCCCATAAGTAGTTTGGGAACAGTGAAAGCTTTTGCTAGCTAACTTGGGTTATAAAGGGTCAACATACATGAGAAGTGAAATATGACCTACTTGTGTCAGGCCTCATTCTTTAGAGACCACCTGTCTTTCAGACCACATTGTTGTGACACATAATACAATTTGTAAACATCCGGCCTTATTGTGGTACATGTAGCAGAAACGCTGGATGCAATTCAGAGTGACAGCTTATATTATGCACTCCTTTCCATGCATATTTTCCCATTTCATTCTCCCTATATGACCCAAGGAAGTCTATGATCTTTCATCACTCATCATTCTGTTTATGCCATCTCTCCCAACAGCAGTGAAGGAGTCTGTGATAGACTGACATTTGCCTGCTTCACAGACAGGATGTGGGACACTTTTTATAAATGTCTTTAATTTTTTATTTTTATTTTTGTTTTTGTTTTGGCTATTTGTTTGGTTGTTTAATTTTTTTGTTTTTATTATTATTATTATTATTAAATTATTATTATTTTGTGTTTGTGTTTGTCAGAGACCATCTGGGTTAGATCATATCATAGAAAAGGAAAAAAGTTCTGGCTGCATATAAGCAAGCAGTGTGGCTTCACCCAGTCTCAAAATGACATTTTCATATTTACAGTGGTCCTCCTCATGTAAGGGGCCACCTCTCTTAAAAGACCACCATTCCTATGCACAAAGTGTGACACTCCTATTGTCCCTGTCTACAGAGTACACCCCTCTTAAAAGGCCACTTTTAGGCTGCATTTGGCATGGCCTTTCAAGCGGGAGACCACTGTGTATTAACTGGCACAGCAGGTGAAAATATCAAGCATGCAGGAAAAGCAGCAAAATTATGCACTGCATCAGGTTAGGATAGCAGTTGTACAAGTGTGCCATGTACCTATGTTTTTCACAGTAGGACAGGGTCGGGTGCTGGTACCTTAGTGGTGTACGCATACAGTGCTCCCTGTCTACACAGACTGCTTATGTGACAGACCAATCTCTTGTGTCTTGAAACAAACTGCTATTCAGTATCACAAATCCTCAGTCCTGTCATTTTATCTTAAGAGATCCCTGGTTTTAAAAGGAAACTTTTTGTGGCAGTGAGTGTAGACATCAGGACAATACCTTGAGTTCTTTTGTTTGGGGGGGGGGAGGGTAAATGTGTTTTCCAAGCATAAGTGTCAGTAATGTGTTTTCTAACATCCCAAAACATGTGCATTATGTTACCTAATCCATGTTACGTGATACTTTTCTATCTCATTTTGGAGTGACAGGGCTCCAAAAATGTGTTCTTTATAGTAGGGATTAAAAAGACAGGAACTCCTGCACACAGGTTGGACCTGGATTTTGTTTACTCCTTTTAGCACCGCACATGTACATCCATAGATCAAATAATGGTATGCCATTTTTTCATCACACAAAAACTAGCAGGTCTAACATATCAACTGAGGGGACAAGATACAACAAACACAAAACACACCAGGCCCTGCTACTTTCACTATTGCAACTTGTAGTAAAAAATGGTCGGACCTTTTGATCTTGTGTCAAGGCTCCTTTCTTAATTTTCTTTTTCTTTTCTTTTCTTTTTTTTTGGGGGGGGGGGGTTGGGGAGGAGAGAGAAGCAAATTTACAACAGTTTACCTCCCCAAACAGAATTGCAATGTAATAGAAAAACAGATAAATGAATGAATGAATATTGTCCAAAGCTGTAGAATGACACTAACATGTACTTTTTCCTTACAGATGGTTCCCCTGCTGGCTGACTGCTGGTTGGAAGACCCTGTACCTAATGCTGGAGACATCCTGGACCGATTGAATGAAGTTTTACCAACTGCTGCTGTTTGATAAATTTACTATACAGACAGTTGAAGGATACCTTGTCCTTGACTGGGGTGTAAAGATGGAGGACTTGTGTACATACAACCCTGTTACCAAATAGAGATTATACAAGACTTTTTATATACATGTATAGATGTATTAATGTGGGATAAAGTATGCTTACTGCAGTAGTGTTTATTTTACATATATGCTAAAGATAACTTATTGAAATATGATATCCCCAGTGATGTCGGGATAACCTTGTATTTTATGTGGGTCTGTCCTGACTGGTGTAATGGAGGACAACTTTCGTACAGAACACAATACTAAATTAATCACCAAAATACGTACCCTGAAGTATGTGAAATACTTTGGACACCAATAGATGTAATGAATTATTATTATACACTGTAATTTCATCATTATTGATACAGGTGTATCATGTATTGCTACCTTTGTCAGCATCCATCCACATGTTTTGTCCTGATAATGATGTTAACACTAACAACTGCACTGTAAATATTAAACAAAACCATATTGTATGCAAGCAAAATTTTAACCACTAGCTGCACTGCCACTTACAGCAATCAACACATGTATATACAGTTGAACTAATTATGTAACTCTGAATATTGCATGCTGTCTACTGAATGCTGATCAGGATTGTCCTTGCATATTATCTGCTTCGATGCTAATGAGGCTGCAATCACTGTCACCCAATGAAGTGTAAATACTCGCGTATTCTTTTTCATGGCTTTTATATTGAAGGTAATTAAACAAATCTGTGCAAAAATAGTGGGTTGTACCTTAGACACAATTTCTCTTAATAGCATGCAAGCCATGCACACTCTAGTTTTTGCATTACATTTGCAAAATTTAGTATAATGTTGAGATTAGAAAATATAAGGGGCATTCCCAGGGTATTACATGTAAATGTACAATAACATGCTCTTGAAAGTGGCACATGTGGGCATACAGTTAAATTTGCGAAGACCCCTGGTGGCAAAACTGTGAAGTATTACATCCCATGTAGTGATCCTGATTTTACTTCAGTTAAACAGTGCTCTTATACTGTTTCTTCTTTATACAAGACTTCTCAGTAGGTGAAAAAATGTGTGCAAAAAGTGTACAAACTGTGTACGCATAGTTGAAACTCGGTTTTAAAAGTTAATGTTTTGCTAAAACTGAACCATTCTTTAATTTGCAGATAAACTGCTTTGGTGACAAGTCAAACTAAATTCTATTTCAAACTTTTTGCAAGTGAGCCATGCTGTATCTCACCTTAGATAAGTTACATAAGCTGTACATAGTTTGGAGAAGGTATATGCTGATTTACTAATGTTGTTAGTGGTAGTAGAATCATCACTTCTTCTCCTTGCATTGTCATCATCATCACCATCATTTTCGACTTGTCATCACTGTCATTTTAGCCACTGAAACATTCAGCACAATCATTGTACAACTAAATTTTCAAGTCTGGAAGTTTGTAGGTAGATTTCAAGTATATACATGTATACTGGGTTTGAGACTGTTCAATAAATCGTAATATGAATTTCATCAAAACAGCTGGACAAATCAGGGAAATAATTTTTACTGCCACTGGTATTAACTTTATAGGGTAACCATAACTATAAAACAAAGCATGCTCCATAGACTTTGCTGTTGGTATGTCATCTTAAATATGATGATATGCTGATGCAAGTTTGTGTGTTGAGTTTGCCTCAGTTTCAGTTTTACACAGATACTATTGCATTTTGGGAAGGCATTCAATTGATGTTAACTTGAATTGTTTTTGATTTTCATTCAGTAATTCTGATAATTTATTGATAAACTGTTATTAAAACCTTCAATTTTAGTAAAACAAAAATTATAAATAGATAAACTATGTGCTTATGCTCAAATGTTCAAGCCACCAAAAAGTTAATTTAAGATATAAGAGCAAGATCTGTAATTATTACCAGTTTGTAGTTAGTTGTTAGAATATATATCACACAAAATATTGTTTCTTGTAAATTAGAATCTCAGATCATTACAGGGAAATATAGGCTTTTGTGCTCCTCATGTTGGATAAAGTATACTTTCATTGGTTATAATCTCTACATTGTGAATATGAGTTTTTCAAGGGTATCATTGTTCCAGGGTTTTCGTTTTAGCTTTTTCTAAATTTTGCATTTAAGTTTTTTGTATCAACAAAATCAACAAAACTAAAAGCTGTAAATTCAACAAATTTCCAGAAGCTTCCATTCACATCATTCTTGTACATACTGTATATACATCTTCTACACATTTACAAGTTGAACTGACATGGGGCTAAAATGTAATTTAAAATTAGCATGTGATGGAATGAGATTAAACTTACATTTTGGGCAGTACTTGATGAAGGATAAAATTATGTAAATTATAACTGAAATGTATAACCATAAAAAACAAAACAATTATATTTATTCCTTTGTATGTGTTGGTAGTAAGATTCAGTGAGGATCAACTTTTTATTGACCTCAAATCGACTTCATATGGCATAGAAAACAGAGCAGTCAAACAAGAGCTATGAAATTCTCGGGAACAAGACATCACAAATTCTATGGTCGAGTTTTAAAAAATGAGTATGAAGAAAGACTTAGACAGCTGCAAAGTAAACATGACAAAAGTAGTTAAGCACTTAAAGTATTGATGTTACTTTCAAGTCATTTGATCTTGACCGTTCAGTGCAGTCGAGTGGAACCTATTTTGTGTGTTTCTACTTAACAGGTTTGGACTTGTGTCAAACTATCTCATGTACAAAATATGCAGGGAATTAGAAGTGCAATGATTTGTGTATTAACCTTTTACCTCTTGGATCAAGTCAACAGGTTTCCTTGGCATGGTTTTGGTCACAGATCCACACCTATTCCATGCTAAGACAAGCTGTTGACCTAGGGCATGCCATAGTGACTGGTCTTATCTGCAATTCTGTTTTTCACTGATGTCAAAAATCAGTGAAGCAGATGACATTTGACCACCAGCCAGTTTAAGGTGGAAAGGGTTAATCCACATTACTTGGACATCTTAAAAGATTGTGTTTTTTTTTTTATATTGAAACTTTAAATACTCAGATCAGTATGCAAAAGTAAGTTTTAAACTTATTTATTTTTGTACTTGACAGGATATGTTGTACAGAGTTGTAAAATTACAAAATCTGGGGAAATAAGTGAATTTTCAACTTTTGATATACATATATATTTCATAGACTTATTAGATGTAGTATAGACAAATATATTGTTTGCTATGCTATGCAATAAAACTGTTCATACAATTAATCCCATCTGTTATCTTTATTGTAATACTTACTAAAAGTTTTAATCAGAGAAACACAAGTGATATCTGACCAGCATGGATAGCTCACATTCATACAAACATAAATCTTATAATGAGGTCACATGAACATTTCCTTACTTTACAAATCCTCCAGATCCTTTTTATTAATTACATGTAATAAATTTGTTAATTTATTTAATATGGATATCGGTAGAGAAATACTGACATGAAGACTGTATTGGTATCATTTTCCCCTTAAAATTAGTCAAATGGCAAATTGATGCAATTCCCAGAATCCAAGCATTCATAGAAAACAAAATTTTAAAAGCATCCACACATTTTGCCAATTACAGATTATCCAAAGCAAATAAAGAAATTTGTGTGACTTTTTGCACAGATGAGTTTTATGAATATACTGGGTTTTAAATTGGCAAAGCAATATGGAAAATCAGAACAAGTGTCACACCAATGAGAGTGCTTTGTCTGTGGTGCAGTGGGATATTCTGAGTGATCTTATGGTGCTAATAACCTGACCACTTCTGGCACTAACTGGTCTCCCTGGATGCCAATTTTTGGGCATGTATTTTCACCTAGGAATATGGATGAACTGTGTTAATGTGTTGTTACATCATGGGTGTGACATGCAAAAGCAATTTGTTTTAATAGAAACAAATTGCTTTTGTATTTCTAGGACAAACTGTCAGATTGACTTATTGGTACAGTTCTGAGCTATGTGGTTCATGCCTAAGGATATATATATTTACAAACGTTTCACTGCCAGGGAGATGTTATGTCTTCCTGGTGATGGTTTCAGGATATTTTGCTTGCATGGAGTTTGTCATGTTGTTATTAAAACCCTCAATGAGAGATTACCTGTCATGAAAAAACACAATTTGGTAATCTTCCGGGGTGCTCTTTCAAGTCAGGTTTCACTTCTATAATAAAGGAGCAATTTTTAAACAAGAGAACTGAGACAGCCCTGTGCTCAGCTGACCTCGCATGTAAAGACTGAAGTGGTGTTGTGAATTTCAGAATGATATCAAGGTTTCCTTTGTTTAAGACCACCATCACAGTTGCTAACATGAACATATCCTGTTAGTAATTTTTCCACATTTTGATGGGTTGTTAAAAATCAGAAAATCACAGCACCACCATGTAATGACCAAATTTGGTGGTAATCAAGTCCAGGTACATTCCAAAAAGGCTGAAGAGGATCCATCCCTTCTTCAAGCTACACTTCCAAGGAGTTTCAGAAGAATCTGAGAGACAGTTTAGGATAAGTCAAAAATAAGGTCACCAGAGGCAATTTTTCTCTTTAATAAATGTCTTGTACACAAGATCTTAAGAACTGGATAAAATAGGATCATAAGACTTTTACAGTTAATCACCCTTGTAAGCATCTAGCTCAGGTTTGAAGGACAGTGACCTTGACCTGATTTCAAGGTCACCAGGGTCAAGCCATTTAAAAACTAAAATTGCAAGGAATATCAGATGAACCAGATAGGCTCAGATCACAAAACTTTTACAGTTGATCTCCCTTTCGAAAGGTGAATTCAGGTTTGAAGGAGAATGACCTTGACTCAATTTTAAGGTCACCCAGGTCAATTATGTCTGTGTGCCAACACAGACATATTGATTTCCTAGAAATTCTTTCTTTCTTTGTCTTTCTTTCTTTCTAGGCAAATTTGTCCAACATTTCATTTGAAAAGTATTGTATATAGAAACTCAGAACTTCGCATGATGATACTTCCATACATGAAGTCTTGATTTTTGTAAAGAGGTTCAATGGTTTTGAAAATTGTGCAAATTAGGGCTATTTACAAATTTAGATCTTAAATATGTCGAAAACTATTATAGATACAGGTAACCAATCCAACTTCAATTCATTGTAACATTGCATATTTTTATAATTTACATGAGACCTCTAAAGGTCAAAAGTCAAGGTCACTTGGACCTTTGAAATTTTCATCCATCCAGAACTGCATCAATTTCCATCCAATCTTAACCATGTTGGACCCAAATTGTAGGCATTGCAACACTGCATATTTTTGTTAGTTACATGTAACCTCTAAAGATCAAAGGTCATGGTCACTTCAAATTTTCATCTAGCCATCACTAGTTCCATTTTCATCCAACTATAATCATGGTGAACTCAAAATTGTAGGTATTACAACACTGCACATTTTTGTAATTTATATGTGACCTCTAAACGTCAAAGGTCAAGGTCATTTTGACATTTCAAATTTTCTTCTAGCCATAATTCAGTCAATTTTTATTCAATTTGATCATGTTGGGCTCAAATTGAAGCTATTGTAACACTGCACATTTTTATAACTTAAATGTGACCTCTTAAGGTCAAAGGTCAAGGTCATTTAGACCTTTGAAATTTTCATCTAGCCATCACTTGGTAAATTTTTATCCAATTTTAATCATGTTGAACTCAAATTGTAGGTATTGCAACACTGCAAATTTTTGTAATTTTGTAATTTACATGTGACCTCTAAAGGTCAAAGGTTAATGTCACTTTGCCATTTGAAATTTTTTTCTAGCAGTAACTTGGTCAATTTTCATCTTATTTGGTTCATGTTGAGCCTAAATTGTAGATATTGTAACACTGTATATTTTGGTAATTTACATGTGACCTCTGAAGGTCATAAGTCAAGGTCATTTGGGCCTTTGAATTTTCATATAGCCATAACTTGGTCAATTTGCCTCAAATTTCAGTCATGCTAGGCTTAAATTGTAAATATTGCAGCAGTGCACATTTTGTAATTTACATGTAACCTCTAAAGGCCATAGGTCAAGGTTATTAGGACTTTTTTTTATTATTATTAATTTTTGTGTTAAAGGATATGTTCAACTTCTCCAAAACCATCTATCAATTGGTTCTAAAACTTGGTGGAAATGTAGCTTGTGGAAGGGGTAAACAAGAGTATAGATCTGCCCAGGGTACATCCCCACCAATTCAGTTGATGTTTTGTTTTGTTTTTTGTTGTTTTTGTTTTTGTTTTTTTTTTTGAAAA